>CM037473.1:10702695-11217695 GCA_021014325.1 Plazaster borealis
TGACACCACAACAACTCTGCTCTGGGTTTTATGCACAAACCACATCGGCTATAGATGACACCACAACAACTCTGCTCTGGGTTTTATGCACATAAAGTCTGTATTACCTAAACCACAGCGTCTAAACCTTGAGCATTGATATGGCTTCTAGTCCCCCAACAGAAAAAAAAGTTGTTTTCAGTAGCCATAGCAACCATCCACAATCACAATGTAATGAGTGGAAGAGTGTTATTTTCAGTAGGTAGTATTTGTAGTTTGGCTTACAGTGTGTCAATATACTCCGTGGGTGTACAATGACAGTTGGAAGTTATATTGCACCTCCCTTCAAAGTGTCCGCATTGATATCAACAATAACCCTATATCCAGATTCCCTAATCCGAATAGTGTTGTTAGGCTCTATTCATAATCTTTCAACCAGAAAGTCACCTGGGATCACTGTAGAATAACAAATCAATATGAAATTGTGTGTTAAGTTTGACTTCAACATTCCCCCCGGGGTTTTTCTTATAGATTTTTCTATGGAATGTTACTTTTGGTTTTAACTGTGGGGTAGATCCACGATTCTTGATTGATTACTTATGGTATACTGTGTTTAACCTTTTAATTGGGATATATTTGTTTAGTAATGCATATTATTATATGCATTGGCCTTTGATTTTTTTGGAAAAGTAATGCATACATGAATGTAGAATGCAATGGCTGTAAAAGGAAGTGTAATCATACACATAGGATTAGGATTTTAGTCAGCTACTTGGCAAGGCTGTTATTTTTATTATATATTTCTGGTAATGAAACCAAGGATGCCTCTGAAGTGAACTTAATAACTGTAGCTCGCAAGCCTGAGGA
The DNA here is from genome assembly GCA_021014325.1 of Plazaster borealis. Lineage (NCBI taxonomy): Eukaryota > Metazoa > Echinodermata > Asteroidea > Forcipulatida > Labidiasteridae > Plazaster > Plazaster borealis. The sequence goes on from CM037473.1 coordinate 10,703,542, forward strand.
AACCTGTTAAACAAGGGTACTTGCTATGTGAACTAGAAACACCGGGGTTAACTCCTACTCTTCCACGATAAGTGTTCTGGGTTCTTTTATGTGTACTACCAATCCTAGTACACTGGACCTACGGCTGAATGTCCCATCCGAAGGACAAAGCAATTAAGGTAAAGTATCTTTCTTGAGGACATAAGTACCAAGACCAGGACTCGAACCCACACTCTGCTGATTAGAAACACCTGAGCTTGAGTTCGATGCTCTTAACCGCTCAGCCACGACACGCCTCAAAATGCGTAACTAGTTATTTATTTAAAAAAAATATTAAAACGAGCATAGTCCAAAGCATTATTTTTTTACTTGACAGCTGGAATTGAATGTGCCCTGGTGACATTTGTGCAGTGTTAAGAAAAACATTTAAACTCAAAATTGTCAAGGTGTGTATCGAAACATTTATCTTGGAAATCACCATGTGGATGCTTGGATGTATTGTATGTTTACATAAGGTCTTTATTCTTCATAACGCTTAGTTTTGTTTTTAAAGTTTAGTAATTCACTCCCTTTTTCTCATATAAATCAGCTTTTTGTAGTTTGTTTCTTATCAAGAATATAATTTTTTTTTTTTTTTTTAATAAATAAAAAACTTAACTTCAACTCTTCACTGTGTGTGTGTTTATAATTTTTTGTTTGCTGCCCTGCTGTTAAAAAAAAAAAAAAAAACTTTTTTTTGTTTTTAAATTGCTGCATCATTTCTTCGTGAAAAAAATTAAACACACACACACAATCCATGTGTACAAATGTGTTCATTGTTAATAATTAATGCAACTGCAACAATATGCACCAAATGGTAAAAGTTGTTGTATCCGTTGCATTTGGTAGTCAACTCAGATGTCATTCTTTGACTGAATTTGTTGCATTTAGTAGTCAAGTGACTTCATTATTGGTGTTGCATTTTGTTGTAGTCACCACTACACTTAAATGTGCATACTGTTGCATTTATAGCAGGGCAAACCCCATTGCTCAGTCCTAACACAAACACCATGCCTGCATAATGCAACAAAATCCCTTGTTTTTGTTCGCTTGGCATGGTTCTCATTTCAACTGTGTTGCATTCTGTTGTATTTGCCAGGGTACGTGGAGGGATCCTGATGGGGGTTAGGGTTAAGTGCATGTAACAAAAATATACACGTACAATTAGACATGTACATGTAGCAAGTGCTTGTTGAAGTATGTACTGTTGTACGTGCAATGCATAATCAGCCTCCAGACTTTTGATTCAAGTTGAAAATAAAAGATAAATGCGGGTAGTGTAGTGTAAATAATTTGGAGTTTTACAATACGTACACATGGCCTTGGTTCCATGGTTGTACCATGGAAATACATGTACCGGTACTGTCATTAGCACAATTTGCATTATAGTAAACAGATGTACAGGCGCATTATTTTAAAATTCCAATTTGCCTTGAGAGAGAGAGGTGCCACTTTGGTGGATATTGTAGACAAGAAATGATTTAACAAGACCCATAAAAAATTAATCTAAACAACTAGGCACCGTGTATGTAAAAATGATCCTTGTGTACCCGCTTTTATTTTTTACTATATTTCTTTTGTTATATCACAGAGAATATATATATTTTTTAATAGGAACACAAAACGAATGTTCAAATTAAATAAAAATCACTTTTAACAAAGAACAGCATCGAAAATACCTCCTGCCTCGAAACATTCCTGTTTCTTTCATACGGTCTTGAGACAATCTGCCATCAAACGTACCTGCTGGGAATCGTGCCATTTATATTTCCATGAATTCAAATGTACACTAACATGCTGGGATACATTCCTATACATGCATGTTGTACAACGTATTACGTACATTTTGTTATGCCCGTTGTTAGTCATTCTTGAAGCAATTAATTTCGGATATTGGGATCGTACTAAAAATAGCTGAATACTACAACTACAGGGAACTCGTCCAGCAGATATTTTTAAAAACTCATATTGAGTCATTGCAACTTGGATCAGGCCTGGAATTTCATCTTTGAGAGGGCAAGGCAATTTTCATTTTTCAAAGGGCACTTCTGTTGGAAAATCTTAAAGTCTATGGGAAACTGTTGAAGGGGCACCAAGGCCAAGACCAGGGGCAACAGAGGCCATGGCCTCCGTGTAATTCCAGGCCTGTTGGATCATTGGTATGGAGCTAAAATTGCGCAGTACTCCAATGAAATATTACTTTGTTACATATGCATAAAGGACAGGAAGACCAACAACAAGTTCTGTGGTCGGTGGCATGGGTGATCTTTAGAAGCTTGTGCTACACCCAATTTAACACAGACACAGCTTCAACATTGCGTACACTTATAAGATGTCTTTGAAATCTAAGGAATGGATTAAAAATGAAAAACAGGCCTGGAATTGCACGGAGGCCACGGAGGCCATGGCCTCTGTTGCCCTGGTCTTAGACTTGGTGCCCCTTCAAAAGTTTCCCATAGACTTTAAGATTTTCCAATGGAAGTGCCTTTTGCAAAATGAAAATTGCCTTGCCCTCTCAAAGATGAAATTCCAGGCCTGAAAAACACCTCCTTTTAAACAGAAGGTAAAATTTGATTGAATGGTATATCTTTTTAAATGATTTGTCTGTTTTGATTCAGGAGGGGCATGTCAAACAAGAAGAAGGTGAACAAGATAAAGAAGAAAAAGAACATTTGGAGAATATGCTTGCCAGGCAACAGCAGTTGATTGAGACTCTAAAGGTTGAGAATACAAACTTGGTAATGATGATGAAATGTTAGCCTATAATTCAATGTTATTGTTCTAATTAACAATTGACCTTTTAGACTCTGCTAATTACACATTTATTTTGCTACTGCCCTGCAAACCAACGCAAATTTGTCTGCTGTTTTTGAACTTTGTTCACAATGACAGATACTGTCATTCAAGTTGTTTTTCTATGTTGCTCTAACTGGTGGTGTTTGCTTTTATAGGTGGCTTCCTTAAATGCCAAGCTATGTTAAATCCATTGGCTGTAATTGAAACTCAATTTTGCTTTGTTTTGCCTGGTCTGTTTGCTTTGATGAGAATCATTAACTTTCTACTTGCATGCACTTTATAATTTTGCCAATGTAGCTGGAAACTGTCGAGCAAATTGCACCCACCACACCCTCACCAACTATTACCCCTACGGGTACCCCAAGAGGCATGTCATCACCCCAACCCACACAAGACATTGATATTGCATGTGTTACCCAACCTCCCCCATATACTGAGGGTTCCATCTCGGGGTATGAGGAGGAAGTTGTTGATCATCAAGGTTTCGCAACTACTGCTGATGTTGATGATGTCAGAGAGGCATCAGTAGACCTTGGTATACCATTGCCAGAATCAGTCGACTTCGACTTAGATCAATACATGGCATTCACCCCACCTTGTGTGCCAACGTCTAACACGGGGTCCGTCACAGGGTCTGAAGATGATGATATTGAAGCAACTGTTGCTGGTGCCAGTGGTGTAAGAGAAGCATCACCAACACTGCCATCACCAGATGCAATAATAACAACCTTGGAGGAAACCAAACCACCTGCCCCTATGAGTCCCCACGGTTCTGTGGCATCATCTGACATCCTTAATGCTCAGCTCAGCACAGAGGCTGTAGCGATTACTGATTATGGTGAAGGGGCGTATGCTACTGATGCATTTCTGGCAAATATTGCTAATGATTTTGATGATTCCGATATGCTGTGTGACAATCAGATTGAGAGTGTTATTGCGCATGTATCTGCACCCCTTGTTGACACTGTTTCTCCCACTGTGTCCCCCACTGTGTGCGACCCAGAGGTCATGGTGAGTTGACTAATCCCAATCATTATCCTTTAACTGCAGTTTAAAAAAAGTGAGATACAGCATTGGTAGTGTCATCATTTATTGCAATTTTTTTTAATTTCCTTCAAATTCTTTAAAAGAAAAAATTCAACACTTATTGGTGGTATGTTCTTCAAATATACAGAAAAACCCTCTGATTTGTCTTAGTAATGGTTTAACCAATTAAAAATCATGGTTGTATGCCTTCTGACTGGCACCCCCGAACAAAGATATTGATAAATACGGAGACCACCAACATCAGGGCTAGATAGCTCAGTTGGTAGAGCGCCGGCACGTTAATCTGGAGGTCTCAGATTCAAATCCCGCTCTAGTCAATTTGTCTTTGTTTGTTCAACCCAAAATCAGTTAAGAATCAGTGGAGAATTTGCGCTTGTGTTGTTCAATAATAAGTTGTGGGAGGTGTGCAATATCGTATGTTATAGTACTCTGAGGCAGTTTTACTAATTTGATAAGATGTCAATGCTGTATCTCCTTTATGTAAAAATAACTCTGTGTTTGTTCATATTTCATTGCACGTTTTTTTTGTTGCTTATATGGTGAATAGATTGTTTGACTGTCATTTGCTAGTTTGTTTTTGCAAATAAATTATGCTTATTTACTATATTTGTTGTTACTTTTGTTCATGGGGATGTTTTTGTGTCACTCTGTGTCAGTTTGCCCATTTAGTATTTCTGTTTTCTGCTATTGTTTGTTTGTTTTTATTGTGTGCACTTGCTGTCACTGATGTGTGTGTGTGTAATTGTTAAGGACTAGACAAAACCCACTCAAAACCAGGAGGACATCTTAAGTTTCAATCACTTGCACTATATTTTATTGACTGCCACGAACAGTTATAACCACACAAGTTGTACTTTACATTGGATTTTGTCAAATCAAATACTTCATAAATTCATCAGCCTTCTCATAGTGTTAGCCAGTAGGGGTGTCTGTCTGTCTTTTGGACACCCTGTTTTATCTGTCATTTACATGTAAATGTATTGTAAGTGAACAATTTGGACACCCAGTTTTTAAGTTTCCAGCAAATTAAGACACCCTTTTAGTTTTTACCAAATCCTGGCTAAAAGCTTGAGCCTTCTCTCAAGCACAAGTGGGTATATCAGGTCAGTAAGCATGAGAAGATCAAATTTAAGGCTGAAACACCACATAAATGAAAGGGAAGTACTCATTTATTTTGAACAATTTATTTAGAAGACAAATTTGAAACAAAATAACAAAACTTAAATGCTCCTTATTTACAAAAACAGTGTCTCAGTTAACAATGAAAATAGTTAATAAGCTTAAAGGGATTGTATACGTTTGGTAATTGGAACCCTCTGTTTGTTTCAATCCTATATAAGTTGTAGACCATAAAACTAACCTGTGAAAATTTCATTTCAAAAGATGGTAGCTTTTTTTTTTATGCGAGTAAAGGAACTCAAAAGAATAATAATGTAATACACACAATCTGAGAAACGCATTGCAGAAATGCTTCTCAGATTCAAATCTTTGGGATAAAAGTGATATCTTTTCAACAACCCCAGTAATTCAAGTGAAAAGTTGCTCAAAAATGCATATATATATCTTTGCCATTAATTTTCAGAATCATTACCAAACGTATACAGACCCTTTAAGCATTCAGTAAGCATTCATGTGAAGACATTTCAGACTTTGAATAATATTGTTAACCCTTATTCTTTAATACCTGAGCAACCTTTTAGTCACATCTGCCTCATGTGAATCTTAATATTGGTTGACTTAAATTTGAGACTATCCGTGTCTGTGTTCTGTACATATTATGTACTATTATGTGTGCAATAAAAAAATTGAACGTGTTTGCCCCGCAACCTTGGGAAATGAGATTTGTGTATCGAGCTTTGAGGGCCTTAAGACTTTAGCCTTAGGCGTTGTCAAGATTATCTCCGTAATATATGGTACATGTGCTACTTGGACAGTATGTACAAGCATGGTACAAGTATGTGTTAGTCTTCTGTATGGGATTAAATGATTATCACCAACTATGAATGAAATATTATGGCTATTGCATGAAGTAGCTTGCATAAATGTTACAACTAGCCTGTCTGTGTTTTGTTTTTGTCTTGCACATGCATTGTTTAGCCTGGTGACGGTTGTGATGATGTGCATGTAGAGGGTGTGGTATTACCTGCTGTTGGTACTGTTGACCAGTCAATCACGGGGACTATTGACCGGTCAACCACAAGGACAACTGACAAGTCCACTGCAGGGACCATTGACCAGTCTGGTGTTGTTGACAGTATAGACAGGGAATCCAGGAATGAAGAAACTTTGATAGTGGTGGCGCAAGAGGAGCCAAGCATGGTATTATACAGATCAGTGTTATTTATCTGAGTCAAGTTTTGGTCAGTTGTAATAGTTCTGGGCACTTGGACAAATTGAAAAGTGTGAAGCTACCGCCAAAAGTTGTTAAAGTTTTCCCCAAAAGATCATATCAATTAGAATTTCATTATGCACAAATTTTGAAGGTCAATCTGTTTGCATGTCAATCACAACAATTTTGTTTTAAACAGGGCTCAAAATTCACACTGGACCGCAGACCCTCGGCCAGTGATTTTAGTATTGGGTCAGTAAACTCATGAATGGAAAAGTCCGGTCCGGCGGTCTTGTGTTTTTGTTGACTTTCAGTCTGATAAAACTCTTTCAATTCTGTTGACTATTGAAGAATGATCGCCCATAATACATATGAGATAAATATTCTCTCAGTGCTTGTTCAAATTAAAAGCAGTTCAAATGTTAAACTGTGTAGGCGAACCGTTTTCTTCTCCTTTAAATTCTGGTCTTGTAACAGAAAAAAAGGTCCAGTAAACATTTTGAGCTACAAGCGCTGTGGTCTTGTGGATTTTACCCCCCAAATCAAGCCCTGGTACATGTACAAGGGTACTCAATTGACCAGATTAGAGCTACGACCCACTCAGAGTTTCAGGAGTGCGCAACACATCACTGATCTTGACCAATATTGAGATAAATAATATTGAACTACAATGCATATAAATTCGTATTCGATTTATTTAGTAAGCTCTGCATGTTTTTACATTCCATATTGGGCGTTCATGTGCTCGGTGTATTTCTGTTGCATTTTGCATGTGGTTTTTAGTCTTTTAGTTTTTCACTATATCCTGCCCTAGCCCGATAAATAAAAGCACCAAAAGTAAAATTATCCAAACCCTGAACACGTGGATAACCAGGGCCTGATATCATGGCACCACCTACCACTGAATTATGTGCTTACGGCCCCCTGTAAAGTGCATAATTTTATCGGCCATAAGTGCAGAATTCCACGGTAAGCAGTGCCATGAAATTGGTCTCTGCTGATTTATATAAAAGAACTTACACCTTTTGACAGGTGATACATTTCTTATTGTTCCACACCTGTGAAGTTGCCTTGAGCTCCTAATTCATTAAAAACACCCGTTTGAAATGATATGATTGCACTCAATGAAACCAAAGAAATGGCTCAAAAGAAATATGCACATCCTCCAATAAGCCCAAGATTGCAAAATCACACGTGATAGGACTTTTTTTATCTTCAAGCAAACTTGAATACTCGATTCTGACTGGTAGATCCATAGCAACAAGGAGTATGATATAAACTTATACCGCACGGCCCATATCACTGCCTGCGTATTGCGTTGTGTAACTCCGCATATTACGCTATTGTAAGCTAAGTATACTCGAAACGTACAGCTGTTCCAACACAACATATTGCGTTAATCTGCGCGTCAAATTTGCTTGAAGATAAATTCGTTATCACATGAGCGCTCAAGGAATACGGGAAATATAGCACTCCTGCGTCCCATATCCAACTTGGCCTTGTTACATATGGGACGCAGAAGCGCTATCTTTTCTGTATTCCACTCGCGCTTGTGTGATAACTAATAATAGAATATGCTTCTAATTAATAAATTTGAAATTTAGAAATTACACATTATTTAATTTGCCTGATACTTCCTTCTTGTACGGGCATGACAGAATTTCCTTATTAATGGAGATCTCAATGAGGGACATTTAAATTTGTATTGACCCCTTGCAGACGGGGAACGCACCTCCACAAAATGTGCGTCTACCATTTCCACCATTTTGGGGTCAATTTCTTTGTGTACATTTGACACCCAACATGGGGGATAGAATAAGCGCGATAGTGTAAGGGATTAATACTGTAACACTTCAAGGGGCACCATTTTAAGGCTAGATGCTTTTGATACTGGCCTAGTTGGACATTCTGAAAGATCCACAAGCCAAAGCCCTGAAAATACCTCATGGCCAGTACAGTGTATTTCATATTCACTGCAATATCACAAGGTTAGGTCATACTGTAACTTTATAGATCCTGTACCTCAAGTGTTATTAACGAGTTATGGTGGAAGGTTACTCTTCCAAACACGTCTGGTTTGATCAAAGAGTTATGGCAGTTTGACAGCTTGGAGTAGTAAAGCATACTTTCATTATTGATTGTTTTCTAAAACACCTGAACAACCCTGAAGGCATAAAAAAACATGCTATTATATTTAAGAGCTTGAATTTAGTGTATGGTGCTGTTAACTGTTGAAAATGCAACCCGGTAATATGAAGTCTGCCATAAAAATGTCTTCATTTTTGGCAGAGCTTGAATTTAGTGTATAGTGCTGTAAGCTGTTGGAAATGCAACCCTGTAATATGGAGTCTGCAATAAAAATGTCTCCATTTTTGGCAGTAACCAATGAAACCTTCTTGGCAGTTCTGATTAGTTCTCTGCCAGATTTGACAGTAACAAAACTTTCAGAGAGTGTGAGGGAATGGGGCACCAGGAAGCCCATCTCCTTTACAACTTCCCAAGGAGGTGGTGCAGGTAATTGAAAAGTACAAAATGTTTAGTGGACAGGTGTTTGGGTGGGGCGGTAGACACATTCAAACCGGGGACCTATAACAAAAGAGGACAATTGGTCCCCCCTTGGAAAGTGTTTACAAAACCAATGAGAGCTGTTGCCAGAAGAGGGACAACAGAGTCCAATTTCATAGAGCTGCTTAAGCAGAAAATATTGCCTAAAATGTTTCCACTAAGCAAAAGTTAGCAGGATACAGGTCACAGATTGTAGATGAGAAATGGCATTGTGGCTGGTAACCATATTCTGGTAAGCATAATTTTGTTGTGCTTAGCTACTTTTTGTGCTTAAGCAGCTCTATGAAATTAGGCCCAGGTGGTCCCTGATTGCAGGTGTTTACACACTTTTACTTGTGATTATCAATAACATGTATTCTTGGCTGACCTGATTTCAGCGCAAACAAGTCGAGGAGTTGCAGCAGGAACGTCGACCCAACGAAGAGCGTTATGAGAAACTGAAGAAACGCGATAAGGAGCTGTCTCTCATGGCTAAACGGCTTGACGAGAAGGCTAGACAGATACAGAAACAAAAGGTTTGTTCATGTTTTATCAATGAGCTCATTTGAGCTTAAGCTGATGTCAGCAGTGTTACTGTGCAGTTAAACAGTTATCGCTTAAAGACGTGTATAAAAGTGAAACTTTTATGGACACACGACTGGAAGCCTGATACACACATTTTTAAAAAATGCCCAGGGATGCTCGGGGCAGACCTGTAAACAGGCTCGGACATTCCATTGTGTAGCGTGTAAAGTTTATGCACTAAGTGTGTTACGCTTTGTTTGCCTCGTAACAAAGCGCGACAAAGGAGATACAGGATACTAGAATTTCATGCTCCAAATCTCATTTTCCTGGGTTTATTGTGTAATTCCCATTTCAAGACCTTTGTTCTTTTGATGGAAAAACGAGGATTGCAAGAGATCATAAGGCTGTGGTCATTTTGTTCAGCATAGGAGGTATGAGATTCCAGCATGGCCGATTATCGGCCGTGGCTTACAGCCAAGGTTTGGCTAATTTACGGTTAACAAAAGCCACACATTCTCCAAAGAGAGTATATAATAATGTAATAAATCCCGGAACTTTTATGAGAATGTTTGTTCTCTTTTCTAAGTGAAGTCATGGTTTCATTTTGACAACGATATTCATAACAACAAATATATTCCGGAAATTCTGAAAATTAATATAATTAATAGCACAGAAAAATGTCAGAAATCCCGGCTGTTAGGTCATTTGGTGATCATCAGACTCAGAAAAAAATAATGACAAATTTTAGGTAGCTCAGAAAGACCTCTTTTCAGAGGTCCCTCCCTGTAAACTTTCCCATTTCACCGTCAAGATTTATAAAGAGTGTAAATCTTTCACTTCCCTTAAACGGTAATTTACCCCGTTTGGAAATAACCATGAAAATCTCTAAACCTGATTGCCAACCCTCAAGAGAGGGCAGTATTAATCCAGTACACAATCTCAACCATAGATTCATTAATAACCAGCATACTGCCTGATGCTTCACCAGTCACCATGTCAGTATGTATACTCAGTAGATCTCTTGAATTATTGATTGAAGTAAGGCCACATGAAAAACAAAATTGTTGATCGTCCCCGCCCGACCCTACAAAAACCTCACCCCATTTTTTAATTTTTATTTTTTAATCATGAAAAACTTCCTTTTCAATGATCTTTTCAGTCAAATTTGGTTCCATTCTGCACCGCACGCACAGTTAGGTTGGAAAAGATAATTGAAGAAAGGTTATTCATGTTGGCAAAAACAAGAACATTCTTCAAATATTTACTTGGGCTACACTGCGTTTTAGTTTTTTTGAAAATGTTTACAGAAAATGTCATCTTGGAGTTAAATGGGTTCAACAAAACAATTAAAAACATCAAATCACACAAACCCTCTGTTATATAGTGATTGTGATGATTTCTTTATAGTTTATTTGAAATTTTGCCATGTCAACAAACCTCAATTAAAAAAGTAAAATAAAAATGCCTTCCCATCCCCACCCCTCCCAAAAAAGGTACGCTCAACAATTTTTTTTTATGTGGCCTAAGGAGGCATCAGATTCAGTAGACCATGAGTAGACCAAGAACTTAATAGTTCTCACATGAAGCTGCTATTGCCTGTCTGTCTGCCTTAAAGGGAAAGTGTATATAATATTTTCGTCCTTCGGATGGGACGTTAAGCCGTAGGTCCCGTGTGTTGTGAAATGCTTGAAAAGAACCCAGTGCACTTATCGTAAAGAGAAGGGGTTCGCCCCGGTGTTCCTGGTTTGATTGGCTGCATATTGCGCCACAGCACCTTGTAAACCATTACATGGTGCTATGTAAAGGAAAAAGGTCTCATAATTCAACACGTAACTCCACTTACCTTGTAGGAAAAATACTGAGCGCTTTGAGACACCCATCGGGAGTATAAAGCGCTATATAAGAACTGCGTATTATTATTATTATAATAAACTGCCGCCATCTATGTCAGGCCCGTGTACAAAGAAAAATACAAGGTACAAAGAAAAATTGGCCAGACAGTTTTCCCCATTGAGCTTTGTTTGGTTACTGGAATGGGAAAACTTTTGTATGACATTGTTTTGAGTTTCAAGAACAAATGAAGATGCAGTGTCAAATATCAATCCTCATAATGTTACAGTTGCCCTTTCTGAGTTAAAGGTTCATCGATTGGTTTTTGTCAACATAATGCTGATTTGTAGGCAAAATTATCAAGAAAAATACAATTAAAGTCACCTGCCAATATTTCAGCTGAATATAGTGTCTACTTGTTGAAAAAAAAACAGCAACAAAACTGTCACAGTACTTTCATCAAGAACGTCAGATCCATCCACGGTTTAGCGAGGTGACAGTGGGTACCAACTGCATCTCTGCCTGTATTGAGGGCAGCATTCAAACAAACACTACAGACTTTTCAAAAAGTAGCCTGCAGGTGCTCTTTGGAGATTCAAATTTTTTTGACAAACTTTTATTGGGGGCACTTAAAGGCATAGTACACGTTTGGTAATTACTCAAAATATATATTAGCATAAAAATTTACTTGGTAACGAGCAATGGAGAGCTGTTGATAGTATAAAACATCGTGAGAAATGACTCCCTCTGAAGTAACGTAGTTTTTGGGAACGAGTTAATTTCTCACTAAAATAGTAAAAGACTTCAGGCCTGAAGCCTTTTATTCCTATCTGAAAGCACACAAATTTGTACAACAAGGGTGTTTTTTCTTTCATCATTTTCTTGCAACTTCGATGACCAATTGAGCCCAAATTTTTACAGGCTTGTTATGTTATGTATAATGTTGGGATACACCAAGTGAGAACACTGGTCTTTGACAATTACCAAACGTGTTCAGTGCCTTTAAGACGAATTCATTTTGCAGGACGCTTACTACCATTACCATCTTTATAACAAGTAGGCTTTCAGATAAAAATTTCACAAGTTCTTTTCGGGCTCATTACATAAGTACGACCCTACCTTTATAACTAGTGCAGCTACACTTTAATAAAGCACTTTTATATAAGTGTAACATGTTGCCTTGCAAATTCATTTGCCAGCAATGTAGAGCCATTTACAAATAATTTACATATATTGTGCTTATCTTTTTAGCTGATTATTACTTTCTGCTCCCCATAATTTTACTGTGCCAAGCAAATTTGTTTGCTTTCTATTTAATTATTTTTTATTTTATTTATTTATTTATTGATAACCAACAGACGCCACTACCGGGTATCATCTTTCAATATTGACAATTCCTTACCAAAGATTAGGACATCATTCGGTTTTTGCAAAATTCAATATCAATTGTTTGATACTGATGTAGAATAAAACATTTAACAAGCAGTGCACGTTTGGTAATAGCCTTGGATAATGTTTATGACCCTTGGGGGAAAAATGCTAATAATTTATGTCATTAGATCTCAAAGACAGCATTATTTGTTTGAACCAGAGTCACCTCCCAGTCTGCCTCAATAAATTATGAGCTTCAAACTTAATCCACTAAGATCACCAGCTACCCTAGTCAGACTATTCCCCGAGCCAGCTTCTCTCTTCAGTATTCACTCTCTAGCCCAGTACCCTCTTGAGTCCGACCCCTGGCCTACCCTTTGACCCATCGATACGCTCCATAAGGACACAAGCATGTTTCTATCCCACAGACAAAAGGTAAATGGATTTCTGGCTTATGTGTGTATTGGAATCTTTGGCAGTCTCCTCCTATAATACAACAGGATGAATCAATATGTAATTGTGATGGTAATTCATTAATATACAGTAGCAACATTATAGTCAGTGTTGTCATTGCATTGGATTGCTTGATCATTATGAGGGCTGTTGTTGACTTATTAAAAGAGTATAGTGTTTCGGGACAGTTATATAGTCACCATCCATGGAATTGGTAGATCTTTGAAGTACTGGGACTGCCCTAATACTTGGAGTTGTTGCTCATGTGAGAAGTTGTTTCCTTATGATGGATACTTGTAGTTGATGTCAACCTATATACATGTACACTGATGGTTGGTTAATTAGTTTGACTTGTTGATGGATACAAAGTGGGAAGCTGCTATTTGAATTGGTTGTATCAATGAGTACGTTTGCTAATGTCCAGTGTTGACCTGTTGTGAATCGTGTATCATTGGAATCAGGACTCCTGAGCTAACAGGAGAAGCCCTATCATTATTTGAGGAATTTTACAAAGTACAAAGTCACAAACATGGAGGAAGCCAACCCCAATGTCGACCCCAATTCCAATCCCAGTTCTGGAATTAGTTCCCTGCTCAGTATCAGCATGCCCTTCAAGCTGTTCTTTCAAACAATAACGACTTCTTCAACGTCAACGGACAAGGAGCAAACCACTGAATCGGACCAACAAGCGACACCAAACACAGATCATCAATGCTACCAAACTCAGGAGGTGTCTGTTCAGCAGTTTTCAGCACAAACGCAGCACCAGCAAGTTTCTTTGCAGCAGCTGCCGCAGCAGTTCAAGCATCAGTCAGAGCAGCAGTCGCCACATCGGCACCCGCAGCAACCAAAGCAGCAGGTTTCCTCTGCTCAGCAGCAGCATGCTGCAACAATGGCATCGTCTCAAGCATCGTCCCGCAACACCAAGTCTGGTAATATTTCTCAGGTGCGCATAGTTCAGCAACAGAAAGTGACTCGACTAGCCACAGTCCCTCAGAAGCAGAAAAGACCGCAGTTAATGCCAGCATCACGGGCCACAACCACCAAACGAGAGAATGACTTCCATGATCTATTGCTTTCTATTTACAGAGACCGGGAGGTAGGAAAGATTGACCTTGAAGAAACCATACAATAGCAGAAATATTAACCAAATTAATTTCTCCTCTTTTCCACTGATTGGTGTTTTTAAATATGTATCTATACTCATCAGAAGTAACTATAAATCGTAAACTTGCAGGTACAACCATGTGTAAAATCTCCTTTGGGAGGAGTGTTGGCTCTGAAAAAAGTTGGTGTGGCCTCAGAGCCAACACTCCTCCCGAAAGAGATTGTACACATGGTTGTACCTGCAAGCTTACTATTTATAGCTACTTCTTATTTTCCACACAATGCAAAGCTTCAAACATCACTTATACTCATCAGATTCAAAATTAAAACTTGTTCAGCTCAACTTACTTTTGTGTGTGTGTGGAAACAACTTTCCTTGGAAACATCATCTCCTCTGACAACTTAATATACAAAATAAAAAAGCAAAAGAAAACAACCCAAAAACCTCATGTTTATTTGTCCATTAGTTTCTTAGTGCCAGGGGGTTACATTACGAGACACTTTTGAAGATCTCTTGGTTTCATCAACAAATATTTCAAAAATTGTCCTTCTGCTCCCAGATTTAGTTTTGAAACTGAATAATCTTCATCAAGTTCATAACAGATTCAAGTGGGTATGTCCAGCCCATTCACTCCATACATTAGTATTCATAGTAAATCACGCTTTACACAAATGGTATAAAATATTAAACTAGAGTATCGCAAGTGGTGTTAGTGGCATGGGTTATTCACAAGCAGGACTGTTATTCCATTCATAGCTTGTATCTCTCTTGAGACTTATGATTCATTCATTGCAGTCGAAAAAAAATATGTGTCCAGACAACAAACCACGCTGTCTGAATAATATGACAAGCGAGCAGCAACTTTTTTGCTTCATTCTTTTACAGTGCTCAGATGAAATGATATTCCTGGTAATAACAATAATAATGACAATTTATATAAGCGTCCATCCATGAAACATGCTCCTGGGCACTTAACAATTTAAAAAACAATAACAATCCATACAGTTTATAACTTTAGAGAAAATACAACTAAAAGGTAATTAAAGACAGTTACCGGTAAACTAAAATATAAAATCAGAAAAACAATAGTTAGGATAAACACTATTATTCAAAAACCTGGCATTGCTAAAAATAGGTACTTAGTGGAATTAAAAAAGCACGTAAAAAAAAAGGCAAAATATGATGCTCTAAATTTTAAATTTGTAAACTCATTTCTCCTTTTATTTCAGGTGTGTAGTTATAGAGCAAAATTTGTTCATGCGATACACACCCTCTTGGTCCCATAGTTTGTCCTGTGATGTGTCATGTGATGTGTCATGTGATGTAAAGTTTTATAATTATAGAAACCATGTACATCCAATAATATGTATACATGGACGTACTTTTCTAAATCTGTTTTGCAAACTTTACTTCAAAAGTATCAAGCACAAACTTTCTGAGAACCATTTTAGATCTTAATTTATTTTTCAAATCATAGCTAATTTACGCAGGCGTGTGATTTCTCAGGATTTTCCAGATTTTAGGATTTTTCCAGATTTTAGGATTTGATTTTGAAACCTCCTGGAGCATTTGAACTTTATAGAAAAATTAAAGCAGTCACCAAAGGGAGAAAGTAATAATCCGCATTGTGTCCAAACCTTTAGTTTTGTATTTCTGGTGATGCACAGAGTCTGTAGACCTCCTGAATTGTAACATCTGGGAGGTTCTGGGTCAAGAGTAAGTGTAGAACGCAAGCCATTTTCAGGAATTTTAAAATTCTTTAAATCTCATCCCTTTTTATGGAATTTTATGTGAAATATATGCCAATGGTGTGTCTTGACTTGCTTTCTTATATGGAGGTAATGAAGTATGAGTGACACAGTTACAAACTTACATGCATCTACTGCCAGACATTTATCATTAATGATAAGCGTCTTGTATTTCATGCACCATTCCATGGCGGGAGGTACAGACCATATTGATCATGTTGATAATTACATGCAGATCGGCGGCTACTGTATTATTAAGTGTGTAGTGGCAGGTGGTTCACACACCTCAATTAACATTGTTTGTGTAGCGTGGGTGGGGAACTGAAATATGCTAAGAAACAGGAAGGAAGTAGGTTTAGGTATATCAGAAGATAGAGAAATTTGAGAAGAAAACAATTCTTGACGTAGTTCTTTTACATGTTTGTCCTCCCACCCATGTTTCCAGGGCCCAATTTCATAGAGCTGCTTAGCACAAAAATTAGCTAAGTGCAACAAAACTTTGCTTACCATAATAGGGTTACCAGCCAAACTACCATGTCACGTGTACAATTTGTGACTGGTATCCTGCTCATTCTTGCAGGTCGGCAAAAACACCTGTTTCAAATTAATAGTCAATTGTTTTGGTTGTTTGTTTCAGCAACTCATCTGACAATACCACCTGTCAGTCAATACATACTATAACTCTTTGTTGTTATTTTACCAGCTACCCTTGTAATAATAATAATACTATTGTAGTCTTATATAACGCATAAACATTTGAAGACAGGTTTTGATTTAGTTTTTATATTATGAGAGCAATTTATGTAGCACTTTATAAGGGTTTACTAGGTGCCAAACTATTTATGCAACAAATTATTTTGATGATTTTTAGAGAGCAGACACTCCACTGAGCATACCAAATGTAAATGCCATCACAAACCACCAGAATTCAAATGAAATCTTAAGATAAAACACCCGTTTCAAATTAATGCTTCATTATTTTGGTTGTTTTTCTTCAGCAACTCATCTAACAATACCACCAGTCAGTCAATACGTATTACCGGTATAACTGTTTGTTATTATTGTAACAGTAACCCCAGTGACAAACTATTTATGCAACAAATTGTTTTTGATAATTTTTAGAGAGCAGACACTCCACCGAGCTTACCCAATGGCAATGCCACCACAAACCACCAGAATTCCAAACCCACCGACGCTGAAATATACAAGCGCCTCTTTGCTCGGCAGAGGGCACGAGATCTAGCTGATAATGCACAGAAGCTTCTGTGTAAGGAGAAAGAGATCAAGGGTCTGAAGCAAGAACTGGACAGGCACGTTGCTCTCAGTCCAGAGCCCGAAGTGCAGGTAAGATAGAACTGTCGGTTATTGGGTTCAAGTGGGTTCGAATCACATCAAGGCAGGTTGTCAGATAAATTGATTCCAGTTGCCCAAAGGAGAGGTAAAAGGTTCAAATCCTTACAAGTGTGGATTACACTATTACTCGAAGAGTAGTCTAGAGCACTTGATTTTGAAGTCTAGAAAGAAGTAAGACCGATTTGTATAGAAGCGATGGTAAGTGAAAAAAAAAAGAAGAACAAAAAAGATAAACAAGTATTACCAAAATTATCCTTAAAGGGTCTGTATACATTTGGTAATGACTCTGAAAATTAATGGCAATAAAAACTTACTTGGTAAGAAGTACAGCAGCTTTGGATAGTATAATGCATTTTGAGAAACTTTTCACTTCGAAGTACTGCAGTTATGGAAAAAGATAGCAGTTTTTATCCCCAAAAATTTGAATATGAGAACGTTTCTCAGATTGTGTATTCATATTGCAGACTATTCTTTCTGCGTGGCAAAACCGCTCCAGATTTTCGGCACTATCTCAAAAACGCTACTACGTAGTGAAATGAATTTTTCACAGGGTTAGTTTTATTGCATATATCTACAACTTTTTAGAATTAAAACAAACAGTGGGTTCCAATTACCAAAATTATACGATCCCATACCCAAATGATAATGATGAAGAATTATTTCATTTAAGCATATTGACAGCCACAATGTGATTGATTGTAAAAAGAAAGGGACTGCAAAATAACATGTTCTTCTTAAAGGGATTGATAAGAAGTCAAATGAAGTCATTAAACATTTTGATTAGTTTGTTGGTTTGCTCTTGACACCCTTCTTGTATTAATGAGTTTCATTTTCTCCCCTGGAAGCAGAAGAGCAACGGCAATGATGAGAACACACACTTGAAGAAAATCATAAAGGGGAATGCTAAGGAGCAGTTACTACTCCAGAGGCAAATACAGCTGGCTTCCAGTGCACCGGTAAGTGTAACTAACAAACTCACTAGTCCTTGAGCACGTTATGAAGCATTTGTTTGCCATGTTTTGAAGACGTCTATCCTGCCACAGTCTAAATTATTGTTTTTCCGAAGGTTAATGGCGGAGAACAAGTGTAATGAGTCTTTCGTCTTCTCTGCCTAAATAATTAGACAATGTTTAATCATTAACTGTACGTGTGACTTAGGAACTTGGACTTGAGACAGTGTCGCCGTGACGTCAGAATAGAAAACACCTTTGATTTTGCTATCTCATGTGGCTACTTTGCCTTTTCCCATTATTGAATCATTTTTGTAGTTATATTCATAGACGTTAACCCAATGTTTGTCTGAGGTTGGTCTAATTGTGAGACACAACATGTGTGATTCTATCCCCGTCATGTAGAATTATTAAACTTTTAAGATAATCTACGTGTATCTATGCGCTTATTAAAGGTATCGTACACGTTTGGTAATGACGCAAAACAAATATTAGCATAAAAACTTACTTGGTAACAAGCAACGCAGAGCTGTTGATTGTATAAAACATTGTAGGAAAACGACTCCCTCTGAAGTAACGTAGTTTTTGAGAAAGAGGTAATTTCTCACTAAAATAATAAAAACATCTTGTAAGAAGTTTTTATTCCTATCTGAAAGCACACAATTGTACAACAAGGGTGTTTTTTCTTTCATCATTTTCTTGCAACTTCGATGACCAATTGAGCCCAAATTTTCACAGGCTTGTTATTTTATGCATATGTTGGGATACACCAAGTGAGAACACTGGTCTTTGACAATTTCCAAACGTGTACAGGGCCTTTAAATTTTGTGTGATGTACATGTATGGGGTTTCCCTTTGAAAAATGTCACATAAGTACCACAGTGTGTTCACTGGGTGATTATTAGGCTGTTGGAGTCAACGCAGTGTGCAGACATCGGTATTACTGTGAGAAGCTTAAAAATGACTAAAATGACTAGAACAAGTATTGTCGTCAAGTTACTGAATCACCATTTTGTTGATCTGCGCAATTCATAATCATAGACGTTAAACCGATATTTGTATGAGATAGATTGCTGTTGCCAGCTTGGCATTTGTATCCTTGTGGGAGCTTTGCCGGGTTCCCTTGTCGTGGAGACCATCTGGAACAAACAAAAAAACACTGTGACTTGGCCAACTGGGCCCAATTTCTTAGAGCTGCTTAAGCAAAAAAAGGAACTAAGCACAACAAAATTATGCTTACCAGAATAAGGTAACCAGCCAAAATACCATTCCACATGTACAATCTGTGACTGGTATCCTGCTGATTTTTGTTAACTTAGCAGAAAACTGTTAGCAATTTTTGCTCTTTAAGCAGCTCTATGAAATTGGTCCCTGGATGTGGACCACTGTGAAGGAGACGACACTGTGGTCTGGTTCAAAATTCGCTGCATTAACACAGCAGGAAAACAGACTCAAAAATATTAGGAAATACTATCTGATCACTGTGTGGATTCACTATTTGGAAACACTATGACTTTTGTCTTAGGTTTAATGCCATTCTTTGAAAGGCCATGTCTGTCCAAAGGTGCACAATCTTTTCCCAACTTCCTGACATTTTTTTTTGTTAGAGAGTGAGCCCTCTATTGTCCAATAGTGGCCAATCATATTTCTCTTTGGACTGTGTAAATACATGGACCTGTCATCTTTAATTTCCTGGCAGTTTCATCTTTCAGAACTGAGATGTATTAAATCAGTGTGGTTTTTGGACAGCACATCTGTTTTGATGACAGTTTCTTTCATTTTACCAAGCCCTGGGTGGCCTCCGCTCACATTTGTTATTGTGCAAGATGAAGGCAATTTCACAAACCTACATACAATGTATGTATATTCAGAAAATATTTATTTAATCCATTACATACACGTACAAATTATGTAGAAGCGTGAAATAAACATGCACATGTAGATGTCAATGACATTATAGCAATTCTAGATGTCTCATACAAAATGTAATGGCTTTGCAATTCTCGTCCATATTCAAACTTCTGGGACCAAGTTGATCCCTAATATATTGAGTTTTATGGCGCGTGTTTCTGTTTCTTCAAATATTTTAGTTTAACCTAGTTTGTGGCTATACAAATTATAGTATATTATTGAGAAAGTAGAATTTAGCAATGAAAGTAAAATAAAAGTAACAAATCAACAAAGAAAACCTGTGAATAAGACTTGACCTCTGTTTCCGGTTACTTGTAAACAATTCAGAATTTTGCCCAACGTGTTTGTCATTAAACATATGTAATGGTTGCACAAATTTGGGCTTGATGCGCAAATGGGGTTTCGAAAGAATAAGCATTCTTTTCCCAAGTTTGAATTTTTCTTCAATTTTATTTTCAAGAATTTTGTATAAATATAATATAAAAAGAAGATTTGATTTCACAAAGAAAATGTATGCTTTGTTTGACTTGTTTTCACGTTTGCGACACACGCGAGAGTTGCACAGTCTTTTGTTACCTGTTATGAAAAAGTTGTTTAATCATCGGATTCCTGAATCTGAAATATTTCATTCATTCATATATTCATTCAATCATTGTTTGAAAGCACTGTGTACACATTTCTTTTTCGGTCTCGCTGAAAACAATTTCACAGGCATAATGGATTAGAGTTGAACCCGTAACTATTCCCGATTAGTGCAGATACCCTAAGACCTGCCAGCTTGCATGGAGTTCAGAATTGACTTCTAATGAGAATTTTTATCAAACTGACAAAGTGATAACTTATGCCACGTCAAAACCCCATCCACCATGTACCATGATTAATATGCCATCCCCCGTGTATAATTAACACCATTCACTTACATCCAAGTCTCAAGAAACCTACTCGATGATAATTTGAGCGTGCAATTAGCATAAGTCCCAGGGGTGACACTCCTCAATTAATCCCGGGGGCTCCAGCATCGATGTCTGCAATCCACACCAAATAAAATAAGCATTGATACTGATAAGAATCCTGACTGGTATAAAGCAATGAGATTGAGCTGAATAATGCAATGTGGTGTGTTAAGTACGCAGAAGTGAAGTTTATCAGCGGAAGTGCAGTGACTTTGCAATCCCATGATGCTGAAGGCTCAAGTGCTAGCATATGGAGGGACATTTAAATGTGTAACATTGATTGCTTGAAAAGTACATTATTTCAATTTCTCTTGGTTCAGAAAAACATTATTTTAACCTTTGAACATTGAATCAAAATTGGCGATCGAATTGTTTACTGTCTTATTCATTGATCATTGTCTCCATACTTGAAAGACAAGATTGGTAATTATTAAAAAAGAAAGTAGTAGTTTCAGTGTTAAGGCTGATTGATTTTAAAATTGCCAATCCTTCACAAAAATATGTTTGTCTGAATTACTGTCAAAGTTGAGAAAAATAGTATTTTAAGACCTTTAAAATTACTCTTGCTTATTTTGATCATGGCAATCAAAATATGCACAAAATCCCAGACAAAACATAAACCGTTTTCATCGTTTTGACTAAAAACAGGACTACCTTATTATTTGATGACTTTTTCATAGTATGTTGTGTTGTGAGATTATTGAAACTAGAACATGGCAATGAGAATTACTCTTCCAAAAACCACTGATTTTCCTATGAAGAAGGAACTTTTCTGCTTTGTTTTGCATCATTGATTCATCCAGTGTTGAATGAAGTCCTCCTTATGAAGTTTATTTCTGTCTTGTTATTCTGCTAGTCTCATGTTGCTGTTTTCATGAAAGTTGTAGAATTCTAGAAATGGTGTCGTTTATCTTAAATTGTTTATCTGCTCGACATTCATTTGTTTCAGACAACTTTGAACAATTAAATTCATTTTACCCCATGCTCCTGCTGCCATGCCCAATTTGATTATCTGCATCTATGTCTGTTGACTTGAATGGCAAAGTTGATGTACTGTAAAGGTAGGGTCAATAGATTGGTTTTTGTCAATGTGTAATGCTGATTTATAGGCAAAATTGTTAAGAAGGGTACAATGAAAGTCACATGTGAAAGTTTCAGCTGAATTCAGCAAAAACATGTCACAGTATTTTCACAAGAACGTCAAATCCACCCTTGTTTAGAGGTGACAGCAGGTATCAACTGCTTCTCTGGCCGCAACATTCGCGAACGAACACCAACCCTCATAAATCTTGGAAACAATTCATGCATGAATCACTTCTCATATTCAAATGTTTTGGGGTGAAAAATTATCCAAACCATATTAAAAGGGAATCCTTTCAAAAAAATAGTTTATACTATCAACAGCTGCAGTGCTTCTCACCGAGTAAGTTTTTATAGTAATTAATTTTGGAGTATTTACCGATCTATGACCCTACCTTTAAAAACCTGTTGTGATGGCCATAGTTCAGCCACCTATAAATTCAGACACCGTCTTTGTAGGCTCAAATATGACTCAAGTAAGACTCAAATATGCAGAGATTTGAAATAATTTCAGAATATATTTTGCTGTTTGGTTAAACATAAAAACTATAAAATGTTACAATGGAGTCATATGAAGTTGTAACTTCACTGTAGTGATTGATAACACATTCAGTTTTACAACAAATACAACAAAAACCTCTCATTTGTAATTTAACGCTTCAAACAAATATTTGATAGATTCTCATGAAAACATAAATAATTTCCCCCACATTTAACATTAACTTTTACCGTAGCACAGCGCCCTAGTTCTTGCAAATGCAATTACCATGACTGAAGTTCAGAAAGTAACAGCCCTTCTGGAGAGAAAATGAAATCCAGGGCTGATAATTGCATATTTTAAAATCAATTTGGTTATTAAATCAGACATAAAGTGGCACAAAATTGTTCTTTCACAGCCCCAGGGACTTGGGTGGGAAGGTTTTTCTTTAAATGCATGTCATGTAGATGTGACCTCATTGAATGTAAATGGGTAACAATCAGCTCTCAACATTCAGTTGTTCTCGTTTCACTAATGACGCAAGCTTTTCAATCAGCAGGTATAGAATTCCAATAGGAAATCTTGGGTCACCGTCTGCAACCACGGGAATTTTATTGATTCTTTTTAACAAATGTTACAAATATACATTGGAGTCAGTGGCTTTAATTGAGTGTTATGTTTGAGCAATGGTGGAGCTCTGTATTATTAGGCTGACTACTCTTGGGAGATATTCTTGGGATATTATTTGATGTGACACTCCCCTCTGGATTTGATTGTGATTGGGGAAGTAAAAGAGACACTATGGAGCTGTTTGTAAATCATTACAGGGATCTACACAAGGTAGGACCATCAAGTGGTTTTGTAGTTTGTATGAACTCTCATTACAAAGGCATAACTTGTCAGGATGGTCACACAAACAGTCATAGATTCTGTGGTAGAGAATGTTTGGGGTTGGTATATTTCACTGGTCCAAATTCTCTTTTTGGGCTAGCAAACATTCCCTCTTTTCCAATCAGGTTACCAGAATATCTGAACAGGTTTTTTGTATGGAGTGCTACCAGACAGTTTCAGGCGCCTTTGTTGTACAATGTAGGTTACGTGTACTCAGTAGTAATAATAATAATAATAATAATAATCTAAGCACTTATATAGCGTTCTTATGCAGAAAGGTACCACAACGCTTTACAACAATAAATATTACAACAATCAACAGTTAACAATGAAAAGGAACGAAAATGAAAAAAAATAGCCTAGTAAGCAAAATAAGTCTGGAAAAGGTGAGTTTTAAGCGATGTTTTGAATTCAGTCAGTGAAATGGCATGACATATTTGATAAAGAAGATTGTATAATCCCATAACAGTGCAAATTGAGCTAAACTGTATCTGCTAATGGTAGAAAGTCTGTAAATGTTTCCATACTTATAATGAGGGTGACTGCTCTATATTCTGACACCCCTATGTTCCGAAAACCTTATGTTCCGAAAACCCCATGTGATTTATTTGCTAGGGTTAGGGTTAGGGTTAGAGAAATACTATTGTCTGAAATGCTGTACTAAAAATCATGTTATGACTTTTTAATTAAAGGGTCTGTATAGGTTTGGTTATGACTCTGAAAATTAATGGCAATACAAACTTACTTGGTAAGAAGTACAGCAGTTTTGGATAGTATAATGCATTTTGAAAAACTTTTCACTTAGAAGAACTGCGGTTATTGAAAAAAATATCACTTTATCCTCAAAAATTTAAATCTGAGAAGCGTTACTGACAGTAATGTTTCTCAGATTGTGTATTCCAATTGCAGATTATTCTTCCTGCGTGGACATAACCGCTCCAGATTTTCGGCAATATCTCAAAGACGCGACCACCTTTTGAAATGAAATTTTCACGGGTTAGTTTTATGGTATATATCTACAACTATATAGGATTGAAACAAACAGTGGGTTCAGTTTACCAAACGTATACAATCCCTTTAAGTGCAATTAATTTTATGTAATGGAAACGTTAAGTTTTTAAAGCATACAAAGTGTGTAATTTTGTCACAACATGTAGATGTTTCTTGACAAACAGATGATAGAAAGAATGCATTTTCCCCCAAACCACTAAGGCAGTATTTCACACCTTTTCACAATGGTGTGAATAATAATCTAAAGCATATATGCGGATTATGTAAATAGGGTAATGAATGCGACTAGATTTGCCAATGTCCCTGGACAATCACAAGGTTTTGTTGGACGGCCACATCTTGAGTTAAATTTAGCCCGAAGGGCAGCCAGATGTATGCCAGTAAACAAACTTTTGTTTTTCCGATGCAGGGAAAACATAGTCTTTTGTCAGACAAATGATATTTGGGCACTGGTACACATTCAAAAAGCTGGCCAAGGGCTGGAGAGATTTTTATAAAATCCTTTTAATCTTTGTAAGTGAATCGTAATTAATGACAAACCAAACTTAAATGTCTCCAAAATGCCAGGTTTAATTTATTTAACAAACACTGTTTAGAACACGTAATATTTGTGAACGATGAAAATACTAAAAAGTCGTCTGAATTTGAATATGAATTTGATTAAAAGGTATTATACAGAATTGGTAGAGCTGACAAAACAGTCACAGACAGTGTTCCTGCTTTGTGTGATCAACCAACCATAAACATGAAATAACAAACCTGTGAAAATTTGGGCTTAATTCGTTTCAGGAGAAAATAGTGAAAAACCACGCACAAATTTTCAGCATGTAAACACATTGTCCCTAATTTTGGTTGTAACAACCAAAATCAGCTGTTGCATTTGTTTTAGGTTTTCAGACACAGTTTTCTTGAATATGACTTCATCTCAGAGGGAATATTTCACAGAAAAATAGTACAAACTTCATGATCATTAAGCTTTCAGACTAAAATTGAAAAGATTAGAATGGACATGGTTAATCTGGTTACTTAGATATCAGTTCTGGGCCCAATTTCATAGAGCTGCTTAAGCAGAAAATAATGCTTAACAATTTCCTGCTAAGCAAAAATGAGCGAGACACCAATGATACACGTGAAATGGTATTTTGGTCGGTAACCTTAATCTTCTAAGCATAATTTTGTTGTGCTTAGCCACTTTTTGTGCTTAAGCAGCTCTATGAAATTGGGCCCAGATCATTGGTGATCATAAGTTGTTATAAACTAAGATGGCTAAAAAATGAATTTAAATGACTTCATCAGGTGAGCAATTTAGAACTGTCAAGCCACTCTGTACTCTCCTCAGACGCTTTTCCTTCCCACATGTATCCATCCCGTTTAATTCCACACCTTCCCAACTGGTTCCCTACCTAACCGGTCCCCTTCCCATCCCGCTGGGAAATCACTAAAAATCGTGTCCAAACTGGCTGAGTGCAAAGTATCTGAACACCGACCATCTGTTTCCATTCACTTTGGCATCATTGTAGGCGAGAGTGTCCTGCAAGTGAAATTGCTCCATAATTGAGAATGTCTTGGGGATTTGGGAGAGTCAGTGGAGACGTCTTGGATGTAAGACATACAGTATGTACTGAGTAAACACACAGCTAGCCATACCGCCTTAAGTGAACTTATGGTTCAGTCTGAGACCCCAAGTCTAGCTAAAAACTGTCAAATTGATGGGTAGTTTTTTATGATTTCTGGAGAATAACGACTTCCTTTTTTCTCTCTCCATTTTGCTATTGGTGAAAAGGGTGTTCTAAGCCAGCAAAGATAGACTAATTTGAAATCTGGCCAAGTGTAATTTTATTTTGCCTCTGGCTAGATGATGGCTCACTTTTTTGTTAGAAGTCCCGACCTCTGCAGTGGCTTCTTATGCCCTTAGCTACACAGCACACATCAGTCCTTCAACATGCAGTAGGAGACTAAACTAGTCTGTCATGAGCAGCAATTTCAGATGGCCCCAAACTCTCTACTTGATAATGATCTCTTTTCATTCATTTGTCTTATCACTGTTGAACATCTCCATGTTTTATTTACGTTTACCCTCTGCATGGGCAAATCATTCTGTGTGTAAAGCCTCAGGTGGCTGGCTGATTTCCATCTTACCAAAACACAAGACTACTTTTCTCATTAATGACTTTATCAACCACAACAAAAGCAGTGTTTATTTCACAGATGAATCAACTTCAGTTTAATCTCTTTTAAAAATGGCTAATGCCAGGTATGCAAATTCTCAGCTGATCAGCTGATTGACTTATTTATTTGTAGGTGTCATTTGGAGAAATAAAAGAAATTGTATATTTTAAGGTTTTGTGTAAGAGACAGTTTCCTCTTTTGAAAGGGAAGGTATATGTTTGGTAATCACTCTGAAAATTAATGGCAATAAAAACTTACTTGGTTATACAGCAGCTTTCGATAGTACAAAGCATTTTTTAAATCATTTCACTTCGAAGTAATGTGGTTATGGAAAAAGATATCAGTTGTTATCCAACAAAATTTGAATCTGAGAACGTTAATGTCAGATACGTTTCTAAGATTGTGTATTCCAATTACGGATTATTCTTCCTGCGTGGACATAACCGCTCCAGATTTTTGGCGATATCGCAAAAACGCAACCACCTTTTGAAATGAAATTTTCACAGGTTAGTTTTATTGTATATAACTACATTTATATAGAATTGAAAACAATCGAATGGTTTCAAAAACCAAAGGTATACTTTGCCTTTAAGGCAATCACTAGGTTACATATCTGAAAGATGCTGTGCAGAATTATTCTCAAATAATGTTTAAGTGTTATTGGTTGTTTTTATCAAGTAACAAACAAAATATTTGGAAATTCATGACTCAAACCCACTTGCAGTTGCCTTAAAGATGGACTACTACTTTGCACAAACTATGTGTGTATGAAGTTCAGATCCACACTTGAACTTTTACTTTCTCAATTTCTCCATAATCCATCTGATTTTGATGGACTCCAAACTTCATAGCAAAACCAACCTTTTATATATTTATGTGTTGTTTTTACCTTTACACAATGTGTATTATTAGCATTGTATACTCAGTACTTTTCCGAGGTCTGTGAAAAAAATCCACAGGCAAATCACTCGGGTGGGAATCGAACCCACAACCTTTGCAATGCTTGAGCAGATGTCCTACCACTAGACCACCGAGCTAGCCTGGTGGCTAAAGGCAGTTCGAATCTTATGTGTTTGCAGCGGTTACCGCAACGATTTAATAGATGTTAAATTAACCTTGCTAATGAACAAAGAAATAGCATACTTGTACATGTACCATACCTCTGTACATGTACATGCCTTAAATCTGTGACTGTTCTGGGAATTCTGCGCTTACATCAAGCGTGTTTCACGGGTTAGCAGGGAATTTTTGCTTGTGCGCGTGCGTACTCCACGTTAATAGGCATTCTTCGCTTACACAGCTAGCGCAGAAATTTGGCGCTTGCACAGTAAGCGGAGAATGGTGATCGTAAGCGCAGAATTCGGCGGTAAGCAGAGCCATGAAATTGGGCCCCGATGTGACATAAGTGTAACATTTCTCAAACTATCATGTGACCGCACCGATCTTTTTCCTGCCTCCTGGCAACACACATTAAAAGCCTCCTTACTCACCAACGGGCCGTGTTTCTGATTTTTTGCAATTGATCTGGCTGCATATCCCCTTTCAGAAACCTTCCAATATATATACAGACTTCCCTCAACCCAGTTTGTGCATAATATCAAGATGAAGAATCCAAGCGATTTCTTCATATTCTTACTAGCAGGCCTAGGTTTGTGGACATAAACCAATCAGCAAAGACTAATTAGAATTGATCTGATTCGTGGATGTAACCGCAATTGCTGCGCTGTCAAAACCTGGCCTCTTACACTGACAAATAACCTCAATATCACTAGAATAGGGACAAAATGGGAGGCGGCGATGCCGGCTGATTGTAAGTAAAACACACTCAATCTGGTAGAGTGGGAGGTAGGAAGTAGAAACGTTGTTTGCTTTGAGATTTTTTGAAGAGTATAACCACTCAAGAGGTTGAGATTACGTACATGTACCAGCGGGCCGGTTTTTATTGAGCAGATATTAAAGGGGTAGGTTAGGGCTGGCATTTTACTAGGCCTGGAATTTTATCTTTGAGAGGGCAAGGCCATTTTCATTTTGCAAAGGGCACTTCCATTGGAAAATCTTAAAGTCTATGGGAAACTGTTGAAGGGGCAACAAGGCCAAGACCAGGGCAACAAAGGCCATGGCCTATGTGTAATCCCAGGCCTGTTGTACATTGTATGTTCCTGTTATTAACCAGCTTCATTTAAAAGTGTTAGTGTGACTAGGAACAGCAATGTGATTACTGCACTTTATTTAAGCATAATCTCTTCTCTGCTGAAAGCAGAAATAACGGTAATGAGATATGAAACTTTCAAATTTATACCAGCCCCAGTGTCACCAACAGCAGGCCAATGTTTCTTCTCATAACTACCATTTCTGCCATTGTTGTTTCATGCTGTCAAGAGTTTATTGTTTCAAGGAATTTACATGTAGTTGTGCAGAGTAATGAATAACTGTTTGGTGCCAAACGTTGGGCATGAAACAACTTTATAATAAGTCAATATAAATATTTTCATCAGGCTAATTATCGGATATAGGCTTCATTACAACACGTGCACAAACAATAGCGTGAATGATTCATTAGATCCAGTGAAGAGTCTGTAATCCATGGAACCATAAGCAGACTCCTTTCTCACTACGCTTGACTGAAAATAATTTCCACTGACTTAGTTGCAGTCCAATTATTCTGTGCCATCATGCATGTGTGTACAGAAACACGTAGGCTTCTGAATGTATTGGACATTCATAAGGTATTCTAAGGACAGAATGCTGTTTAATTAAGATTGTAGAAGTTACAGGCAGCCATCAGTCAGAAGCAACTAGGGGTTGTGAAAGAACAGAAGAAGAAAGCAAAAACTCAACTAGACTATTTTGATTTTAAAGGGAAGGTATACGTTGGTAATCACTCTTAAAATTAATCGCAATTAAAACTTACTTCATTAGAAGTACAGCAGCTTTGATAGTACAAAGGATTTTTAGAAACATTTCACTTCAAAGTAATGTGGTTATGGAAAAAATATACAATTTTCATCCCAAAAATTTGAATCTGAGAAACGTCACTGT
This sequence comes from Plazaster borealis, assembly GCA_021014325.1. Taxonomy (NCBI): domain Eukaryota; kingdom Metazoa; phylum Echinodermata; class Asteroidea; order Forcipulatida; family Labidiasteridae; genus Plazaster; species Plazaster borealis. Next base: position 10,733,146 of record CM037473.1, read on the forward strand.
CAGATACGTTTCTCAGATTTTGTATTCCAATTACGGGTTGTTTTTCCTGCATGGACATATGCGCTCCGGATTTCCGGCGATATCTCAAAAACGCGACCATCTTTTTGAAATGAAATTTTCACAGGTTAGTTTTAATATATATTTCTACATTTTTATAACAATCAAACGGTTTCAAAAACCAAAGGTATAATTTCCCTTTAATTTTTCCTTTTACTGCCTATTGCTCATAATCTTATTGATTTCTAGGGTATAGTGAAATGGTAATTGAATTTATACATTAAATATTTAGCAGCACACACAATCTATACCAATGTTATATGGTGGCCTAGCATGCTTGACAATACAGCAGTGACTTATAGTAAACATACATATTTCTTAACAAATATTGAGGTAATTTTTATTTAAAGATGCTACCGTTACTTAACCACTTTATGTTGGATGACTTGTTAAACACACCAAACCTTTCTCGACTGGTCTATGGCGGACAGTTTTTAATGCGCATAATAACTTTGGAGCGCCCTCAATTTTTTGCTGTCAGTTGGACGGCTGGCGTGAATATCCACCTGGACATTCCATTGCACAGGCCACACCTACTGTGCTATGCTTCATTTCACTCATACGAAGATGGACAGAAGGTACTGGAAATCATGCGTGTAATATCCCTTTTTCCCGGGGTTATTGTGTAGTCCCTGATTCCAGACTGTTGTCCTTTTGTTATACAAATGTGTCATACAAGAATGGACAGGCTTCCACCATTGTTTATCATTGTATTCGGCTCAAATGGGGGTAAGTCTGAGCATTCTGCGATTCTAGCATACCATGGCAGATTATCGTACGCGGCCGGGGTTCTGCGATTCACGATGAGTGCCTACTCATATTTTCACACAAGAGAACAACAAATCTCGGTGCTTATTGTGAGAACTGTTGTTGGCTTTCCTTTGTCAAGTCAGGGTTTCATTGTGGCAATGATATTTTCAAACCAAAACGATTACTCCAGAAGCTCCAAAAAGTTCAGAGAAAAAAAATGCTGCGCATGGGCACGGAAAATGTCTCGGGAATGCTGACGTGAAGTGGTAAAATACTTTATTCTAACCTTTTACCAACTCATTGCTCAATTTATAGTGTTTCTGATGAAGCTTATAAATAAATGCTGAGCAGTTGGAGTGATGAAATAATTGCTATGTGAGCACAACATTCTACTTCTCCATTACTCTCATTATTATGGATCAATACAGGTAGTCCACACTCTAGAACGTTGGCGAGACTTTTGCATGTTGCTAATTAGTAGGGAAATTTACACTCGGAGGGCTGAAACTGTCCAATGGAAATTCATGAATGCACCAGTTTAATTTACCCGTGATCATTGGTAAACTACTTTTAATTGTGACTGAATTTAAACCTTTTAAAAATCTAATAACTGCCGGTGATTGCATAAGGGGTTTAACACAGCGGGTATATTGCTCTGCCTGATCAGCTCAACTATCCTCCGTCACTTTTTCCCCAACACAAGCTCTTGAGGTCTTTAATTAATTTATGGTGTGGCATAAGGTTTGGGGGATAGTGCTTCTGTGCTTGGCCGGGTGAGATGGCTGGAGTACGACGATGAGTGTCACCATGGTAACTAGAGTGTTTGTGAAAACATGTCGATGGATGATTGCAATGTATATCTTTTCCACTAACAAGACCATCTGGATGTATATATATTTTTTGTTGCGGTGCCAGGATTGTTAATCACCTCATTACCGGTGGCTGGCTAGGACTGCTAAGTTTTCACTTTTGTATTTTTGTAATTTCTGAAGATATACAAATACATCCTCAAATTCATAACATCAAAATAAATTTGAATTCAGATATGGAATACAATAATATTATAGTTTTAATTCCTTGGTGAAAGATCCACATGGGGGAAATTCAGTTTTCAAAAAACCAAAATGAAACAAAGGGAATTATGGTTCATGGGAAAACTGGTTTTGAGAAAGTGGTTTGAAAAGCAGTTTTTACTCATTTGTTAAATGATTAATTTGTATTAAATTTTCTAATCCAAATTTGACACATGATTGATTTTCTTAGCAAAAATTACTTGAATACATGGAACAAGTTTACTGTTTCATTGTAACAACTTTAAACTACTAGGAACTGTTAAGGTCAGGATTCTCAGGGTTTGAAAACTGTTAATAATAAGGCCACATAAAAATAAAAAATTGTTGATCGTCCTTTTTAGATGGGAAGTGGGGGAGGGAGGGCAGTTTTATTTTTTTTTTTTTTTTTTTGACGTGGCAAAATATGAAATAAAGAATAAATAGATATCATCATAATCACTATAAAACAAAGGATTTGTGTGATTTTGATGTTTTCAATTGTTTTGTTAAACCCTTTCAAATCCTAGATGACATTTTCTGTAAACATTTTCAAAAAACTAAAACGCAGCCTGAGTAAATTTTTAAAGAATTTTTCTTGTTTTGCGAACATGAATAATCTTTCTTCAATCATCTGTTTCCGACCTATGGATTTTGAAAAAATATCAGCTAAACAAAAATCTGGGAGCCAAATTTGACTGAAAAGATCATTAAAAATACCGTTTTTTTATGATTAAAAAAAAAAAGAAAGAAAAAAAAAAATTGGGGTCGGGGGGGTTTGTAGGGTCGGGCGGGGACGATCAACAATTTTATTTTTTTATGTGGCCTAATAACAACAATAAACTTTATTTCTATAGCACATCTCCTGTGCTCATGGCGCTTTACAAATTTTTATACCAAAAGGCCTAAATTAGAAATAACATGATCTAAGCAATTTACAATACTATTCTTACAACAAATTCAATAAGTACTAGTTAAAAGATAAAGATATAGACAAATGGCACTAGACAGAAGAAAAATATTAACTATGAATGTATAAACAAATGAATAAAAGGTGTGTTTTGTTTGTGAATGATGTTATCATTTTGAGTGTGCAATAAACGGAGTCGTATAACTCCAATCAAAAGAAAAAAAAAGAAAAAAGAAAAAAAAGGAAATCAAAAAGCTAATGAGAAATTACTTAAACAGGTGGGTCTTAAGACCCTGTTTAGACAAGTTTTTAAAAATGCAGGGAAACCACATTAAATTGTTTTTGAAAAGTAGTAAATAAGTAAGAGAGGATGATTATTTTGAAAAGTACTAATCTGTTCTGAGATTATGTAGATAACCTCCGTATGGTCTTCCTTTAGGACAATTCTTTTTAAAATTAATTCTCCTGGTTGTTGCTTTTTTAAATTCACTTCTATACCCAAATTCTTTTTCTTATTCTTTATTCTGCCATTATAAAAAAAATACACACAAACAATTAAGTAATAAGGTGGAATGAACAAAAAAATAAAAAAATAAACAAATCTAAAATCAACCATCCTGAGAAGTTTCAAGTCAGAAAGGAAATGGAGCTGGGAATAGAACCTGTTAATTTATTGCATTGTTTTACTACTGACTGAAACTGTCATCACTCAAAATGTCATGTAATGTTAATTTGTTTGTCCAGTGTTAATGGTGTATTTTTATTTGATACTAAAGCAAATTTAAGTGTCTCACACATGATCCTTCCCTTCACAGGGTTTCTGCAGATCCTTAAAAATGCTTACAAAATCTTAAATTGAGCTATCCAAATTTAAGGCCTTAAGAAGCATTAAAAAGTATTAAAATTATTTGAGGTCTTACAAAATGGATGCGGCTTTTAATGAGTTTTCCTATCAGCTTGTTAAGAACCAAATTACGCTGCGTGTAAAAAAGTAACAAAGTGTGAGCTGTTTCTCCTCCGCTTTATTCACTTATTTTTGGTCTTAAATTTGGTTAAGGGTAGCTTTAAAAGGTCTTTAAAAAGTCTTGAATTTGGCTTTTTAGAGTGTGCAGATACCCTGCTTCAGTGTGCCTCCTGTATTTACACAGTATTCTATCATATGAACTATTGATTATTGGCACATTGATTTTTCCGCGCAACAGACTGGGACAGAATTGCCTGTAATATATTTAATGAGAATTGATCTGGACTGATATTAACTTAAAGTAATGGAACAATACATTCAAGGGTGGGCATTGTGCTGATTACTCGGCCCCTTTTCCTGCAAAGAGAAGAAATACAAAAATCAATCGGCAATTTGAAGCAACAGATTTGTTCTGAACCTCAATTTGATATTCTTTACAGGTGCTAACATAAGTGGAAAACCCTTCCTTCAAGTAGTGGCTGTTCACCACCAAAGAAGAAAAAAAAAAACCTGAACAAAAAAATCCCCCATTGATAATTTCCTAAAGGGAAATCTCATTGAGCGTGATACATGACCAATAGATTGCAATTCTATTGCCGTGGTTTCTTGATAAATTTAAGCAATTACTAGCGGACCGCCGGTCGCCCTGGTAAGAAATTAACCAATGGTGCTGATGCTGATCATAAAAGTAGGCTAATAAACTAAAACGGACTAGCTCATTATTCAAATGGGTTAAAGGTGTCCAGAGTCCTCCTCCATTGTCTTGAAGAAGGGTCAAATATCACAGAGGGATTGCATTTTTGTTCTCATCTCATCTCATATTGACACCGTTAATTACATTTGCCATCAAACATGATAAAATATCAAATTACACCATGCATTGCATGATTTGAAACACCCCCCCGACATGGAAGTGGTTGTGTCTCTTATGTTTATGCATGAGCTGTTCATGCCTACCCTGAACCTTCTTCACATTCTCATCTCGTAGCCGATTCACCTTAATCGCCTCATGTATGGCAGCACTGAGCCAGAAAGGTAGCTGCCTTGCTAACATCACTCCTCCTGCTGAATCATACCACACATCACGCTAACCACACCACTCTACAGTCCCTGTGACAGGAAGAAATCTCCCCTCTACTCTTGTTACAGTTGTTGAGATAGCGGTTGATTAAGGCATTATGTATTAGGAAGGAAGATATACTACGCGGGCCGAGACATAGTAACCGTCTATTGATAACCGAGTAGACTAAGCACAGTGCACTCTTCCTACAATAGCTATGACCTGTTTATTACTATCCAACTCATGTAATATGACCTCATCAGCATCTGTACACACAAGTGACTAGCACTGCTGGTTTTTCTCTCCTTCAAGTCATTGCCACAACGGAAATCATCTTGGAGGCAGATGGGTGATATCGAGACGGGGGTCTGAGGACAGAGAGAGAAATTTATTTCAGCAGTAGATACAAATACCCAATCTTCGATCTGGGTTGGTCTGTACTCGGGAAGGATCGTTAGGGGTGGATGCAACGGCTGAGGAGAACCCCATCTCATCAGTTTATCTCATAGTGCTTGCTCATATATGGAATGTACTGTGGAGTCGTTGGGTACCTGACTATTTTACAAGGGTAGTGTGAAAGTGGTAACATGTGATATCGCAGAAGAAACTGTCTTTTTGGAAATCTGTAAGAAGCGTACAACTTGTCAGGCTTTATCTAAATTGTAAGTACAACGTAGCTTTTATGTCTCATAGCATGTTATGAACCTTTTTATTAATAAAGTATTGATAACTGCTTCGTCACAGCTTATCGATTACATGTGTCTTGATACATGTAGAAAATTTGTAATGGAATAATTTCTTGGGGATAGTCAAATAAATAAATTCATGTAAACATGTAACTGAAGAAAAAATTATCAAGATGAAAAAGTTTCTTTGTCTCAACGAATCTTTATAGAATATCTGGTACTGTCAATTAGGGGATCTTATAGGTCTATCAATATTGATTATTTTGACTAATTAGTCAATGATCAATAAAAGTTCTTAATTTATCACAAAAACAATTTCAATAAAATGATCTATGTTCAATCATATATCTCAATACAAAATTTGTCAATCATAATCCAAAATCTGGATATAAATTTAAAGTTAAGATGTCTTCATAAAAAAAGTAAGTGTCTCATGAAAACATCTTCTCATGTAAGATCAATTCTATCCATCAATTTTACCTGTGCCCGACAAGTGTCCTACAAGCGCTCGAATGTTTTTATCAAGCATGTGCGCAAAGCGGTAACTTTTTATGAGCCAATCAGCATTGATTTTCAGTGCTTCCCTACCAGGGGTTAGTGACGAGAGGTATCGATACGCGCGCTACCCATGGTAGCGAGGCTGCTTTTAAATTGAAATAATCAAACTTGATGGATATTCATTTTGATACACAATGGGGGATCAGATTGGCTCAGTGGGTTCTTCCCCTGCCTGTCACCTCTCTGTGGACCCTGGTTCGAATCCCACCTCCGACCGGAGCCTTGCATGTGGATTGGATTTTCAGTCCCTGCCTGATTGCATTGGTTTTCCCCATTTGGGGTTTTCCTCCCACATCTAATACTAAACATTTCTTCTTGTTTCATATTCATCCTGTTATTGGCGCTAATTGTGGCCGTTGGATGTGTAATAAATAAATAGTATCCAACAAGAAGCCCATGTTATGCATAATGTAGTTTCCTTTTTGTTATTCTGCCCTTTCTCCCTTTCCATTTTGAGGTAGTCCTAATGTAACTCATATTACTCGTGTGTATAGGCCTATTCATCAGCTGTCAATGGAAATAATCCTACTCAAAGGGAGTAAACTCGATCGATACCCATTTTGATACTCACACAATAGTATCCAACAAGAAGCCAATATATTTTATGCATAGTGTAGTTCCTTTTTTTATTAATCTGCCCTTTCTCCCTTTCCGTTTTGAGGTAGATCCATTACGTTACTCATGTAATATTAGAACTAATTGCTAACCAAGATTGATCCATCAGCAGGTAGTACCTTTTGTATGTTTAATGATATAAGTGCTGCATCAATACTGGTTATATATTGACCTCATTGGCGACTCCATAGCCCCCTTATACGCTGTAGGTAAATAACTACATCTGATTAAATCAGAAACTATCTCCATCATTGTTTGGGTGTCTTTCTGTGGACTTCATGGAACTGTCGCTCGTATTTCATGGGATATTCATTGATAATGACGAGTGAATGTGGCTGTTGTTATGGTGAACTTTGAGTTCTTGATTTTACAAGATGTGTTTATTCCAGCTGTATTTGGCTTGTTGATATTTTGGCAATGAGGGAGTTTAGCATCATGACAGGGATGAGGTAGAGGTTGATAATAATAATAATAATAATAATAATAATAATAATAATTAACGAAGAGAAACACTTTTTGAGACAGGTTTTGAAGTTTATGAATTATGAGACCCATTTATGTAGCACCTTATAAGGGTTTGCAAGGTGTTGCGGCGCACTCGGCAGCCACTGCCAGAAATATCGGGCTAAACCCCTTCTCTTTATGAGTGTACTGGGTTCTTTTACGTACATTACACAACACACGGGAACCTACGGCTTTACGTCCCACCCGGAGGACGAAGCAATTATGGTTAAGTGTCTTGCTTAAAGGCATCGTACACGTTTGGTAATTACTCAAAATATATATATTAGCATAAAAACTTACTTGGTAACGAGCAACAGAGAGCTGTTGATAGTATAAAACATTGTGAGAAACGACTCCCTCTGAAGTAACGTAGTTTTTGAGAAAGAGGTAATTTCTCACTAAAATAATAAAAACTTCTTGCAAGAAGTTTTTATTCCTATCTGAAAGCACACAAATTTGTACAACAAGGGTGTTTTTTCTTTATCATTTTCTTGCAACTTCAATGACCAATTGAGCCCAATTTTTCACAGGCTTGTTATTTTATGCATATGTTGGGATACACCCAGTGAGAACACTGGTCTTTGACAATTACCAAACATGTCCAGTGCCTTTAAGGGGACAAGTGTCAAGATCGGGACTCGAACCCACACTCTGCTGATCAAAAACACTCAGAGCTTGGTGCGCCTGACCTCTCGGCCACTACACACCAGGTTAGTGTATTGGATAAGCCGAGTTAATGGTACAGGGTAAAAGTCCTGTAATCAAGGATAAAATGAAGCTGACTGGCATCCAATGCCCCTGTATTCTCAACAATACCTTTCTTGAACTGAGATTATGCTTTAAGTGCTCTCCTCCTGTGTGAGCACATCACAGAGAACAATAAATACATGGGGTATTTCACTGTTTGGAGAATACTCGTATAAATGATTTCTAGTGTGTCAAGGTTGCTTATCATGGGCTGGTGATGCTTTTGTGCACAATCAATTCCTGCTGCACTATGACCAACTTGCCAGACCAGTTTTTACTGTTTCTCCCCTTGTACTTGGAAATTTTACTGAAAAGGTCACGTACCATTTCAGTTTATAAAGGTAATTTGATTTATTGACATGTAATTTGTTACTCTTTTACTCATACTTGCTTTGTGTATCTTACCCAAAGTACAAGTTGTCATGCCTTTTGCTTATTTCTCAGTTCACTTGCTTTGCACCTAAATCACAAGTTCCATCATCATTTCAGACAATGTCAGTTGGTATACAAATAATGAACCTTTATGAGTGCGAGGCTGGGTTGAATGGAACATTCATTTTTTCAAGGAATTAAAATAATCTCTCCATAGCACCAATGTAAAACATTCATTATTTGTTTGATATATCATGTCATTTGGAGGAAAAAACTATCAACCACATTTACAAGATTGTGTTCTGTAATCCACTACGAAGGCATTTTGTACTGTTGTGTATAATGCATGTATGTGCGCGGTGTGGTCTAGCGTGCAATAGTAAAAAAGGAATAGGTAGAAAATGCACTTTAAATAGACCTTAGTACTGATGATGTCACAGTTTTTCTACCACTTTGCGGAAGAATGGGAATCCATTGTGTCTCTGCTCAACTGTCGAAAATGCAGTACCTAGTTTACTTAAGCAATGCACTAAACAAACCTTGACGTCATCAGTACAGGGGGTCTGTAGTCCCAAAACGCACAGTTTATGACGTCGGCCATTTAGAGGTTTGAAACGGGTGCCGTGTGATCGACAATCCTCCAATCAAATGACAAGGATCTACTTAAGTGTCACAATATGTATTTTTAACTTCACACCAGAGAAGCTTTTAGAAAATAGATTGCTGATCTGTTTTCAAAAGTACTTCAAGCTATATGTTCTTAATATATTAACCCTCATGAGAAAGTGTTTTGCAGAATAATTTCATCAGATGCCAGCTTTATATTAACCCTTAAGAGACCATTCATGTCTGTATAATCATCACAAAACGCCCAGACATGGTTAATATTGTTCATTTCTTATATCAAATTTTGTCAGTAAAAATGTCAACAGAAATAACATGAAACAGAAAATTTAGTTTTGTGTTTAGAAATTAGGATACTATGTTAATATACTACATTGGAAAGTTTCATATCCGGACATAACCTTTACTTTGACCTCTTTATGTGAATGGAAGTAGGTCAAACCTTCCAGCAGTTTGCGGCCGCTATGGGCATTTTGGTACAGGCCGCTTGTGGCCACTATGGTCCCTAAAGGGTTAAGTAAACAACAATGTCATTGTTTTGAGAATCACGCAAATTTTAGACAGTCGCCAAAACTAAGGAAACATCTTAAAAATAGTAGTAAGTGTTTGGAATAGACCTTTATCATGGTGTGGCCATCTTCATTTTCTCCAATCTGAACCAATGTAACCAAACCGAGGCTGGAGGAAAAAATAGTCTGGTTCCTTTTTCCAGAGCAATGAATACTAGCATTTGTTACTGTTATTGGATACAGGGAACATGACCAATATGGCGGCAGCATGATAAAGGTCTATTGGACTATTACATGAGGTTATAGCTTTAATGAATGGTGACGTCAATCAGGCATTGAGTTCTATTGATTTAGACACTTGACTGGTCCTTGTGAATCCAATCAAGGCGCACATTGCAGTCAGCCATTTACATAATCCTCTACGATCTTACACACACTATTATTCATACAAACTCTCCTTGGATCTTTCATTGTCTCTCCACCCCAAATCCATCAATAATTCCTACATAAATTCGCACAGTAAGTTTGAGGTCTACGATGTAAATAAACTTGTTGAGTCTTGGGCATTATGTTGTTGACTGAAAAATTAATTTTGTCTAATATTCTGCGAATGAATTTGCACCGTTGAATTGTTTATTTATTTCAAGACATTTATTTTCCATTCCAACAAAGAATCATCATAACAATAACGAAGAACAGTAAGAGGAAAATTGGAAATGGGGGCATAGCCAGAAAAGCCAAAGCTTGTGGTAGGTATGCCCGGACAAACAAAAACACAAATGGACTAACATTAACAAGTACAGTGTGAGTAGGTTCGATATTTAACTTAGACAGAATAGACTCTATAAGTGAACTGAAGTGGCTACAAAGGGACGCAACTTATATTAATACATATGACAAGGTGTGAGGGTTCAATAAACAATGACACAGCGTGTACAGGTGAAATAGAAATAAAGATAGAGATATAGAGTAAGATTTTTATTTGGAAATGATTGTAAGTTATGATTTTTCTTGAAGAATGCCTTCATTCTAATCCCCTAGTTCTCAGGCAACAATGAATCATGGCTTAATGGATTTCACAAATTTGTGTAACACACCGAATTCAAAATGTCTTTCTGGGCAGCTTTAAGAGGTCAGATTCAAATCGCCGTATTTTTGATTGCGTGTGGCCGTATGTGAACCGAATTCACGTGATGCAAAACAAGTAAAACGAACTGGGTTTTTTTCATTGTTGTTATTATAATGTTTATGTATTTCGTTATTGATGCAAGAAAACATACAGGCAATTACAATAAGATGAAACTGTAATTGTTATGCAAGACAATTCCCTGTTGAAAGCTCCCTAATGAAAGCGCCCTGATGCGGTTAAAAATATGGTCAATTGCAGGGTTTTTTTCTCTCAGATGGATTTATTGTTAAGCATGATACATGTAAGCACCAGAATTAATTTTACAGAAAATAATCTTTATTATTATTTAAAATAATAAAGAATTCTGATTATGGTTCTGTTTCGCCTTGGTTCTTTTCAGAACTTAGACTAGATGGGCTATTTTCACATGGTACGATTTGTTTACCGAGTCGAAATTAAACCGTTATAATGAATCAAAAGTCACATTTTAATTATCCTCGAAAAGGGATTTATGCCCGAATGGCGCGACCACAATCTGAACGAAATCCTTTGAGCTACTCAACAGCGTAATGAAGCAGTTCTGTCACCGGTGCTATCGAATAACCGGAGTGAATCCCTCAGGGCGATGCTGTGTTCCTAGCCCCATGTTATCATTCATAAATTAAGCTAATTTGTTTTTATCATAGTCATTACACTCCGTTATTATCTATGTATGTCTAGCTCCTAGCGCAATAGAGGCATGATGACCGGGTACACTCTACTCTCTCTCACTCTCTTTATTACACTGTGTCTACCACAGAGCCGTTTAATCTATTCATGGTGTGCAGATTGTCCCCTTTTTTAAAGGTATCGTACACGTTTGGTAATGACTCCAAACAAATATTAGCATAAAAACTTACTTGGTAACAAGCAACGGAGAGCTGTTGATAGTATAAAACATTGTAGGAAACGACTCCCTCTGAAGTAACGTAGTTTTTGAGAAAGAGGTAATTTCTCGCTAAAATAATAAAAACTTCTTGCGAGAAGCTTTTATTCCTATCTGAAAGCACACAAATTTGTACAACAAGGGTGTTTTTTCTTTCATCATTTTCTTGCAACTTCGATGACCAATTGAGCCCAAATTTTCACAGGCTCGTTATTTTATGCTTATGTTGGGATACACCAAGTAAAAACACTGGTCTTTGACAATTTCCAAACGTGTTCAGTGTATTTAACATCAGTTCACAGTCGTTAAATTGAGTTTACTCTCTGGTCCAAGGGATATGTCTGCAAAGTGACATTGAATTGGTAACATCAATACGTGTCATTCATAATGACATTTCAGCTTGCAATGAGTCTATACCACGTTTTATACATGTGTGTTCTTTGAACACAAGGTCAGATGTACACACTTTGCTCGTTATAAGTAACCTGACTATTTTGTCTGATTGTAGAGGCGAGCTTGTAATTGTTGGTAAAATCAAAAGTCTGATGCCAAGAGTACCTCTGAACATTAAAAAACATTTAAGTTACATCAATAAATGTGAACAAAAAAATTCTGGATTTCAGCGTTTGGATTCTGTACCCCATACATGTAAGTGCTCGATGTGTTGTTGTCAAGTCTACACATTTATTATTGTATCCTCTTACAGCCTTGTAATTATAAATTTATAACCTTGGCTTTTTCTCCGGAGTTGGTCACGGATCAATTGGGGTCTTGTTTTAATTTTAATATTTTTTAAAGGGTTCTGTTTGTCACTTTGAAATGCATAGTACTTTTTGTAAACAAATTTGTATTTTTGTTTTACACTGTGCGATGTCAACGTATATCAATACTGACAACTTAATACACACAGCTCAGAATATTTTAAAGCTCAGGCCAATTTAAATCTTGCTCAAGAAGTTAAATTGGTTTAAAATGAATTTAAAAGGAACCAGGCTTGCAAAATATATTACTTGGCAATTTGTCTGGTTACCTGCTTTAGCAGAGGGATGCTAGTTCTTCATTTACAAACCAATATGGTAGAGCTAGTTATGTGTTAGGCTCATGTCACGCGAAGCAATTTACAGGCAACCTGGGTCCAATTTCATGGCCGTGCTTACCGTGGAATTATGCGCTTACGGAGCCCTTAAAGCGCATAATTCTATGGGACTTAAAAGCATCGTACATGTTTTGTAATTGTCAAAGACCAGTGTTCTCACTTGGTGTATCCCAACATATGCATAAAATAACAAGCCTGTGAAAATTTGGGCTCATTTGGTCATCGAAGTTGCAAGAAAATGAGGAAAGAAAAAACACCCTTGTAGTACAAATTTGTGTACTTTCAGATAGGAATAAAAACTTCTTGCAAGAAGTTTTTTATTATTTTAGTGAGAAATTACCTCTTTCTCAGAAACTACGTTACTTCAGAGGGAGTCGTTTCTCACAATGTTTTATACAATCAACAGCTCTCCATTGCTCGTTACCAGTCAGTTTTTATGCTAATATATATTTTGAGTAATTACCAAACGTGTACTATGCCTTTAAGTGCAGAATTCCGGGGTAAGCAGAGCCATGAAATCGGGCCGAGTTCCAGGAAATTTCCATGAAGAAAAGGCATTCACATTTGAATGTTCACATTGTAAGACATTGTTTGAACAATTACTCATGTGCCACCAAAGTGATCCTGTAGCATGCACTGCAGTTGGTTGCCACAAAGTTGCCTATAAAAATTGCCTCGTATGACATGGCCCGTAGTTTACAGTGTATCATTTGAATCAAGCTGTCAGTTTGGCTGTGTGAAAGCATCTTTTTCATATTCACTCTTATAAAACTGATTTTAAATAACATCATAGCTGCCCTTCAAATTTCTTTCTACCAGTTTCAATCAGAACTCAATTTTTTTTTAACGGTCTAGTATACACAATAAATACACAAAATATAGGATGATAAACTGTGAAGAACAGAACAACAATTTCAAGAAGGGCAAATCAGTTTCAGAATGGAGTCATACCCATTGTATTAAAAAACCCCACAGAATTCAGTTTGAGAAGAAAAACAAATGTTTACAGCATCTCCTCTACTGCTAGCTTATTTTCTGCTTCCTGTACTGTTGTATTTATAGGCGGACTTGTTACCTGCATTGAAAGCTCTTGTTATTATCAGCTTTGGATATTGTGTACATGAAATTAACCTTCTGGAAATAGGCCTTGAACCTTCAATACAGTGGAGGAATTACCTTCAATGACTCAACATGGAGAGTACTTTTGGAAATTAATTGAATTCACTCTCACAAAACTCCAAGGCCATGAGAAGGTGACATCTTCATCTGTGAACTAATTTGTTAGCTGAGAGTTTTCTCACAAAATATTGCTTGTTCTGTTGTTATGACTAATGCTTCATTTCAATCCAATGGGGGACTTTTGGGATGGCAGCAGACTTCGGGAAAATCCAGAGCTGTGTATTGAGAGAGTTGTGACATAGAGGGACCAGTTTCCTAAGCTGGGAAACAGTCCTTGTAGTTAACTGTGTTCTCCCTTAACAGTGGTCCGCTGACCAAAGGCCAGTTAAAACAGCCAAGGGCCAGTCAGAATTCTCTCCAACTAGTCCGGCTGGCTAGTTGATTGCTTGCAACTGCTACACGTAAACCACTGATTGTTCATATAACCTTAAACATGTATATGTTGAAAGGAAACCCCAAAATACGGACCATTGAAAAAGCTGGTGGACCAGTGAAATGACTAGCTAACTGGTCCTGCTGGCTAGTCACTCATAAAGACAAGGGCAAACCCTGTGATGGCTGGGCAGGGGTATGACATGGCCCTGCATGATCCATGATTTGGGCTTCCACTTCCTAACATGTCTTCAAACCAAAAACAGACAGTCTTGAGCTTATATTTTTGGCATAGATTTAGGTTTGAATATTGGCGTGATCATAATTTGTGAATATGGAAGCAGTGTCTTAGATGACAGTCGAGAAAGCTCTTCCGTCTCTGATAGATCTACAGACATATATGGATTTTTCGTACCTGGAGGCACTGTGTGTGCTCACTGTACAATTTGATGTACATGTACCATGTACATATTACTGTTGATATTATGCAAAGGGGATGTGTCCATAGTGCAGCAGGTGTATTCTGTAATGAGCTTGATCATGGAAAGACTGCAGCAGCATCGGACGTTATCAAAATACAGCAAGTCATTTTCTTAATGATTAACTACGCATTGAAGAAAAGGCCAAACTCTACAGATTTAATTGCTAGGATGAAATTTTAATGATGCATTGAAAATGCTATATTTGGATAATGTCTCTTCGTTTTTAATCTCTTTATTGAAGCCATACCATAATATGGGCAGAAAAATTCCAGAAATTGGAGATTACACATCAATTTTAATGATGTATCCATGTGTTGTTCGTCAGTAAGGTTCATCCCTTTAAAGGCACTGGACACGTTTGGAAATTGTCAAAGACCAGTATTCTCACTTGGTGTATCCCAACATATGCATAAAATAACAAACCTGTGAAAATTTTGGCTCAATTGGTCATCGAAGTTGCAAGAAAATAACGAAAGAAAAAACACCCTTGTTGCACAAATTTATGTGCTTTCAGATGCCTGAAAAAGACTTCTTGCCAGAAGTCTTTTTCAGACTCAAATTTTTCAGTGAGAAATTACCTTTTTTCTCAAAAGCTACATAACTTCAGAAGGAGTCATTTCTCACAATGTTTTATATTATCAACAGCTCTCCGTTGCTCGTTACCAAGTAAGTTTTTATGTTATTTTTTGGGGGAGTAATTACCAAACGTGTACAGTGCCTTTAAAGTTTTAACTGATGGTCAGTCTATTGTTGAATGTCGGTTGTGGAACCGTGACAATTGTGACGCTCAAAACTCAAAACTGGGTTGCTCATCAAATAAATGAGAATGAGAGCTTTCAAATATCTTTCTGGTAATGAAACCGAGGAACCCTCAAAAAGGCCTTTTTGCCGGAAGATACCTGTGACGGGAAGATGTTGAGGAAACCTCAGTCTGAGATCCCCTACTGGGAAAACCCATGCAATCAGGTAAAGAGTAAAAACCCAATCCACAAAGAAGCAGGAATTGAACTGGGGGTCCACAGAGGTGAAAGGCAGGGTAACGAACCACTAGGCCAACCCGAATTCCCCAAATAACACTTAATTTAGGCCTATAAATTTGTTGCCTATAAATTGTGTACTTTATGATATTAACCAAATATTCTAAAACTAGATGTCAAGTCAGACAATTTTTGTGTGCACGTTTACTGGCCACTGCGGCAGTTCTGATGTCACTAGGAAACTGTGCTATTCAACAATGTTTAACAGCTCAACACAAAATGAGATTTTTAATAAAATAATGAACAGCGGAGGCTTGTAAATTTTGATCCATTTGATTAATTTCTTGAGTTCTTTAGGAATGGTGGAACATTGTTTAACCTTTTAGAGACCATAGCGGCCACAAGCGGCTTGAACCAAAATGCCCATTACGGCCACAAATGGCCGCAAGGTTTGACTGACTTTCATTCACATAAAGAGGTCAAAGTAAAGGTCATGTCCGGATATAAAACAAATTCAATGAAGTATGTTAACATAGTATCCCAATTTTTTAACACAAAACTAAATTTTCCATTTCATGGTATTTCTGTTGACATTTTTACTGACAGATTTTGATGAAAGAAATGAACCATATTAGCATTGTACAGTGTATGGGCGTTTGTGTTGATTATACAGAAATGATTGGTCACAGGGTTAAAAACCATAACAAATGTGTCTACAATGTAAACCCTCATTTCAGTTGAGGTGAATTGTAGTCTGGAGAAATGCACAGCACACAGACTTACAATTTTCCCCCACAACTACAAAACTTAAAGACCTACTTGAACGAAAACAGCAACAAGTGATCTTTGCTGAAATTGATTTAAAATGTTTTCAATCAATAAGGAAATTGAGTTCACATGAGATTAAACAGAAAATAATTGTGTAAAAAACAATCATTTTGAATACCCTTCTCCGGTGCTTTTTAGAAAGATTTGCGAAAAGCCCTGTTACGTCATCACTCATGTTACGTCATATGTGGGAGCTCCGTTTTATATAGCCGCTTGTTGCAGCATGGAGGTATAACAAAGCAACATCCCACACATGACGTCAAAGTATTGTTATTTTGACGCACGCCGTCAACAGCAGAAATGTTTTTAGTTTTTCAAAACCTTGAGGTTGGGGCCAAATTTTTTGATCGATAATTACGAAAAATTCAGAAGTGTACAAATATCAAAATTACATTTAAACGATAAACAAACACATTATAAACAAGTTTAAATAGCGTTCCTGTTAAACAATTTTCAGTCAAGTAGCTGTTTAACAAGTGTAACATCTCCTTGATTGATTGATTGATTGAATTTATTCGGATAAAAATACAGCAAGAACATGCCAAAAATACATACAGGAGAAAAGACAATGAAATAAGGTGAACCAAAATGGAACACAAGATAGAAATACTGCACAAAATTGTCCAAGGATAGCCCCAAAAAGCCAAAAACTTAGACTAATTTCCATTGGGGTCCAAGAACCTTCCTCCTCTTCTCCCTCTTCTAAAAATGTGAGGACCGAGGTCAGACTTGTTGTGATTGAAACGTAGTGCTGTTTGAGTTTTTGAAACTGATGAGTTGCTTCTCTTAAATGAATTGAGTCCAGAACATAGTTCATAGTTCCTTCAAACAGGCATGATATTCTTACCACTTTGGTCTGATTTCCAACTTGTTGGCCCTTGGAAAAAACAGAACAACTGTGATTGAATAGCCTGAAAGTCTATTAAAGCCTATACCACATTTACATGTAGGTAAGCTTTTGTACTCTTTACAATTTTCCTACTTTTTAAAAATAATTTTCCTACTTTTTTTCCAAAGACCAAATATCATCCATGTTCAAAGTACTCATGTAAAACAACATAGAAATATAGAACGCCATAAAACACGAACGTAATATAATAATAAAAGCATGGAGCCCGTAAAGGAACAAGGTTTTTTACAAATAATTTTGTTCGCTCAATATAATTTTTATTTCCCTCAAAATGTTAATTCTTAAAATATTATTTCTTTCCCTTAAAATAATACTTTGAGGGAACGAATTAGCATTTGGGGGAACTAAATAATATTTTAAGGGAACAAATTAATATTTAAAGGGGACAAAATTAATTCTTCGAGGGAACGCAATAATATTTGGAGGGAGTGAAATACAATTTTGAGGGGACAAAATAAAACTTTGAGGGAACAAAATTAAAAATAAACCTCGTCCCTTTAAGGGCTCCATATAAAAGGATAATAATAATGTCAACTAAAGTTTAAATATAGAAACAAATTTCAGAAATAACTTTTTCAAGGTTAGGTCAATGAAAAAAGTGAAGGATTTTTTGAAGAATGTTCACCTCTGTATTTATGTGAACATGAATGCTCATTCGGCTCTTCCCAAAAATCTACCCTCTATGAAATATGGCAAATTCTGAGTGTAATAATTCTTCAAGTTCACTTCATATCTGTATTGAATCAAAACATTTGCTTGATTGCATCTCAAGTATTTCTCTGCCCGTATATGCGAGCAGTAATGAACAAATACAGCATGGTAAAGCATCTTTGAAGAACTGCAATCATTAATGGGCAGGTGGCATCAGTGTATGCTGTAGTCAATTATTCACGTTGGATAGACAGGCATTGCGTGCCCAGCTCTCCTCCACCCTTGTATGATTTTACCTCGATGTCCTCTACGCTCCAAACATACACCACACAACAGACTTCAGTTACTGCTTCACCTCATCTTGCAATTAAACGGCCATGAGACTTAAAGATTATGTTTGCTGGGTCTTGCGGTACACATTAAAGCCGATTTGTTTTTCCCCCTCTCTGCTTCCTGCTGGCGGGGAGTGAGGACTGCTTGCTGTGTGTTGTTTAGAGCTTGGCTGGTTGTTATCCACATGGGTAATCTGTCTGATGTGTAGTGTCCATTGCAGATAGGCCACTGACCTTGGCCCAATTTCATAGAGCTGCTAAGAAGCAGAAAAAATATTGTTTAACAAATTTATGCTAAGCAAAAATGAGCAGGATACCAGTCACAAATAGTACATGTGACATGGCATTTTGGCTGTTAACCTTAATCTGGTAAGCATAATTGTTTTGTACTTAATTAATCATCTTTATGAAATTGGGCCATGATTAAAAAATATATGTACTGCCTGGGCTCGATTTCACAAAGAGCTGAGATTTTGATCTTAAGTGCTTATCAATCTTAATTGCTATGCAATGTGTGATGTCACAATACAAATCAGTGTAGTAATACCATAGAGTTATATAATAGAACTAGAGGGAGCACTCTAATTATACACACGTAACCGCGCTGGCCCACACAGCTCTGTGTTGCAGTCACTCTGTGGACATTCCTTTCTTTTGTACACTTAAAGGAAAATGCTATTCTTCAACACTGTCAAAAACACTGTGTGGACATGTGTTAGTCCACATAGTGTTTCAAGTCCCTACATTTGTGGACCTCTTTTGTTCTCAGGTTCACACTTTGTATGTAGCATTAAAACACCATGGGTTCAAATCCCTATGGGTAAATTACTTACAAATTTCCCCTTACAAAATGTTGGCTGTGTGAACTGGTGCATGACCTGTGTTATCCGATGGTTCAGCACCATTTTCTCAATGGGCAAAAAATGCTTCCTGTTCGGCCGTGTCACATGGTTTTGTACGCCCTCTAGTTCTATTATACAACTCTATGGGTGATACTGACAACTCATCTTCAAATGAATCTTAGTGCCCTGTGAAATAGAGCATTGGATGTAAAGCGGTAGAACTACTGTGTTTCTTGTTAAACCTTGATAGAACCACAGAGCTCTGGTAGAACTATGTATAGAACCAGTGCTCCATGGTAGAACTATGGCAGCGTTTTCTAAACCCTTCTAAGGTGCTACATAAATCGGTCTTGTAAATCATAACAACTTCAAAACCTGTCTTAAAATGTGTCTCTCTTTGTTCAACTGCCTTGAGCACCTTATTAGTGGATACGTGCACTATATAAGACTACATTATTACTGGGTTGTCAGTAGTGCTCAGGATCAGATGGCTATCATAAATACTAGGAGAATTCCTCTTTTTTGATGATAATGTTCTTTGTCATGCACTTCACTGGAGCAGCTAATGTGGAAGTGAGTTGGGAGAGTTAGAGGGTTTTCACAAGCATCCAAACTCACTATAGACTGTGCAAGTCTCGCGCATATTTGAACTTCCGGGACCATTGTGGTCCCAACAATATGGAGTTTCACGTGGGCGGGATTTTGTTTCATCAATTATTTTAGTTTAACGTAGTTTATGGCCATGAAAATTGTATATGATGTTGGGAATGAATACTAAGTGATAAACAATATGAAAGTAAAACCAATTCAACAAAATAACGAAGAAAACCCGAGAGTAAGACTTGACCTCCGTTTCCAGTTACTTGTAAAAAATTAAGAATGCTGCCAAACTGACAGGCATGTTGTCATTTAAACCTATGTGATAGACGCACACACTCTGGCATGATTGGAAAAAGGGGTTTCTAACAATAAGCATCCTAGTGCCAAGTTTTAATTTTGTTTCAATGTTAATATGAACAAATTATTTGTATTATACATACGTTGAACATTTATTTACAACAACTTGTTATGGGTATTTTTATTTACAAGAATTTTGTATAAATATAATTTTAAAAGTAGATTTGATTTCATAGAAAAATATACTCTTTGTTCACGTTTTTTCTCGTTTTGGATATGCGCGAGACTTGCACAGTCTATTCCTCTGCTGCTTACTTCATTCCATAACTGTACATGTGACCTTTGGCTTAACATCCCATCTGAAAGAGTAAGCAATGGTGGTAAGCAGGGCCACGATC
The DNA here is from genome assembly GCA_021014325.1 of Plazaster borealis. Classification (NCBI taxonomy): domain Eukaryota; kingdom Metazoa; phylum Echinodermata; class Asteroidea; order Forcipulatida; family Labidiasteridae; genus Plazaster; species Plazaster borealis. Next base: position 10,753,569 of record CM037473.1, read on the forward strand.
GTCAGGACAATCCAGGCGTGTCATGGCCGAGCGGTCAAGTGCACTGGACTCAAACTCTGGTGTTTCTGATCAGCAGCGTGTGGGTTTGAGTCCCGGTCTTGACACTTATGTCCTTCAGCAAGGCACTCAACCATTATTGTTTCTTCCTTTGGATGGGATGTAAAGTCGTTCGTCCTGTGTGTTGTGTGAGAACCCAGTACACTTACCGCTAAGAGGATCAGGTTGGCTCAGTGGTTTCTTTCCCTGCCTTTCACCTCTGTGGACCCCGGTTCGAATCCCACCTCAGTCCCTACCTGACTGTGGGGGTTTTCCTCCCACATCTAAAACTGAGCATTTCTTCTCGTTTCCTATTCATCCTGTTATTGTGCTGTTGGATGTGTAATCAAATAAATAAAATAAATAAATAAATAACGGGTTCGCCGCTATGTTTTCTTGTATGGTTGGCAGCAGATTACGCCACAGCACCCTGCAAACCATTACATGGTGCTATGTAAATAAATGGGTTTTATATTTTGATCATAGCTCCGCATACCTTGTAGAAAAAAATGATGAGCGCTTTGAGACGCCCTCGGGTGTGATAAAGCACTGTATAAGAACTGCATACTATTATTATTAGTAATATTATTACTATATTCAAACCCACATTCTGTAAACAATCATCAGAACAAATGTAAGACCGCACAATCCTAACACTTCACTGCTGGTTCTACTTTGTAATTACATAGTGTACATTACATCTAACGAGGTGACTCAATCACAGTCTCAATTAAACAAATGCTCTTGATGAGGATCTCGTAATGTATTCATGTCATAAGTGTATGGATAATTACCTCAGTGATTAGCTTTCACTTTTGGCTCAGCATACGAATGGAGGTGGCTAGTAATGAGACATTCCGGCCGGCCGGATATTTTTTTAATTTAAAGTAATTGGCGGCTATTGGCTAAATCATGCGTTGAAATATAGGACGTCCTTGGCAACACCGGCCAGCCGGATATTTCTTTTATTTCAGATCGTCGTTAACAAACTCTATGTGTTTTTCAGTCGATTTTGGGTAAACACAGAAATTTTGCACAACCAGAATTAGAATCTCTGCCCTGCAGGTCTCCATACCAGTGCTCACCCATTCATAAGTAACTATGGCAATATCTGAATTGGCGGCTACAGCTACGGCTACGGCTGTTGCTAAGGGTGTTGCCAAAGACGTCCTATACTTCAACGCATGATCTAGCCATAGCCGCTAATTCTGATATGACAGCTATGGCTACGACTGTTGCTAAGGGTGTTACTAAGGACGTCCTATACTTCAACACATGATCTAGTCATAGCCGCTAATTCTGATATGACAGCTATGGCTACGACTGTTGCTAAGGGTGTTAAAAGGGACGTCCTATACTTCAACACATCATCTAGTCATAGCCGCTAATTCTGATATGACAGCTATGGCTACGACTTTTGCTAAGGGTGTTACTAAGGACGTCCTATACTTCAACACATGATCTAGCCATAGCCGCTAATTCTGATATGACAGCTATGGCTACGACTGTTGCTAAGGGTGTTACTAAGGACGTCCTATACTTCAACGCATGATCTAGCCGTAGCCATAGGCAAAGCCGCCAATTCGGACACGGCCTAATTCTAACTAGCCCTACAGCGGAGTCTCTTTAAATGAAACATGAAAATTCAGCCTCTCCAATTCATTATTCTCAAATCATAGATTGAATAATTAAGTATCAAATACCTACATTATACTATTTACAATTTAAGATAATTCTTCCAGGTTTTTATTTTATTTGTTTATGTCCCCTTGAAAATTTCCCATGCCCTGCCACATTTGATTAATTCTGTTCATTTTATCTTGGTCTGTGGTCCGGTTACACGGGAGTTCACCCGCGTCCAAAGTATACAAGGTAAAAGAGGGAGGCAGTAATGGGGACATAAATTGAATATGTAACATGAGTCCAATCCAATCTATGGGGGCACTGGCTCTGCAGCTGAAAGTAAACCAGGGAATGTAACAGGGTACCGTTGAAGCAGCACCATGCTGGTATGACATGTATTGTATGATAAAGAGACCGTCTTGACTAGAGGGATAAAGGGTAAATGTGTTTAGGAAGGGTTATGCGAGACTGAACGTTTGATAAAATAATATTTTTTAAGTACGCACCCCCCAGTCCCATCCAAACATCCACTGATGGAATTTTGTTTAATCCCCAAAGGACCTTATCGTCATCATTGCCAGTGCTGATAGCAAATGATAATTGCGGCCTAGGTGTTGGATAACAGCCAGCAAGTTTCATGTTACACTCCACTGACTTTGTCGTTTGATTTTCCTTTAATAAGCAATTTGGGTAAATAAGTCGGAATATTACAGTTTGCATAAATAAGTCTGATTATCACAATTTACATCAGTTGTTACAACAGTTAGTACATTTTGTATATAATGACACAAAACAATGATGTGTATTTTTCCTGGTTTGAACATGGTTTAAATATGCGTTCTGTTTTCGCACCGTTGTTTTTTTTTTTCCATTCGATTTATCTGAATAAACAGTACATTTCCCCCACAAGTTATTTCCAAATGCAGCAGTTTTCATTTGCTTCAATTTTTCCTGCTCGAACTACAGGTATGTGAAGTGGAAGTAACCATTATATTGGATCAAATTAAATTGAACAAAATGTACGGAGGGGAATATCTGATGCCTTGCACTGCACTGAGTACACTCCACTGATATCACATTGAGCAAGCCCAATAAGAAAGTATATAAACTCAAATCACTGTACCGTAGTCAGCACATCCATATATGTAGAATATTCTTCCATCTTCCATCAAATATATTCGGCTGCAATGGAACCCATTACCTCCAGTCTAGAATTGTTCCCGATGGCAAATACGGTTGCGGATCAATATCCAACCTGGTCGTTATTTCACCCTCCTATTCCTTCTCCCTACTCTAACCCAGACAAGATTGACCCAGACGATGGGAGTCCTGTTTGATTTTTTCTTTTTTACTGAAGGGCCATTAAAGGTTGTACCCTTCAGCTTGTTTGGGGGACTGAAAAGATTTCAAAAACTTGGCCGTGATGAAACTTCAAATTTTGGATGAATTAGACATGAGATTGATTATAGGAACTATTTGAGCTGTGTTTTCCGGAATTGTTCTGAGAGGTTTGTGTTGGTGTAGAGGTGGTTTTACGAAATTGCATAATTAATCAAGATGACCCACTGTACTTTTCCATTCTAAACGATTATCCTGGACTCTCTTTCATATCCACCTTTAATGGAAAGATATGCATCTAAATTTGTGAAAGGTTGTTCTTTGTGGAAATTCACAAATGGAGAGATGATGACAGATCAACACAGACTGCTGGGTACCAGCTCGTCATGACTCGAATTAACCACTCATCATTCCTTCCACATACACTCTGTCTACATGTAGATTTGGTACCTCACACCCCTCAATATCGAGATAATTTACTCATTGATTGAAGTTTCTTCTTAGGACTCCCAGCTGACCTATTCACAGATACTGTATCCTATTGGTAAGTTATTTGCGTCACACGTCCATACTCGGGGGTTCTCCCTTAATAGTGGTCCACTGGCCAAATGCAAGTTAAAACACCAGAGTACCAAATGCTAGTTAAAATATCAGAGGACCAAATGCTAGTTAAAACACCAGAGGACCAGCCAAAATTCACTCCAAGTGGTCCGGCTGAATAGTTCAGCGTTGAAAAGCATCCCTATTTTACATGAAATATGAACCAGTGAAAAACTGGTGGACTAGTAAAATGACAAGATCACTGGTTCCGCTGGCTTGTCACTAAAAATGTTAAGGGCAAACCCTGATACTGCTGTACGCCCAAAGGATCTGCTACTTCCGCCTTCAAAGTTAGCATACTGTTATGCGTAACTTCACAAAAAATTACCCATTGTATTGTTTAATATGCATGCTTGTATGAAAACAATGATTATTTTGAGAAGATCTCAAGTCTTTGAGGAATGTATGTAAAAGCCAAGTCCAATTATTAAACTTTTCTTTCATGAATCCTCATACAAAAACTAGCTCAATGCAACTCCTATGGGCTTCTGGTAATCAGTGGAGCCAGTTTGTGTGAAGTGGGTGTGGCCTACAGTGGAATTACATCACACTTACAAACGGGATAACCCGTTTTTCTCTACCCATCATTGTACGTCCATTTCCCCCACTTGTCTAGCCTTCAAGCCCACCTACCCCTCATTATCAATTCCCATATACGGTCATAGTTGACACAAAATTAATAAGTATCAATCTGTAAGCTCACCCCTTATAAAATTCATACTAGAGTCCAGGATCGATCATAGTTGACACAAAAATGATAAGTATCAATCTGTATGCACACCCGATATGAAGTTCATACTGGTACCAAATGTCCAGAGAATACTGTCTGATATACTGTCAAGAAAATATTAAGTCCCCACAAATCAGCATTGCTTATTTCAATTACCGCAATTGAACTAAACCCAATGTGTACTTGCACGAGACACCGTACAAAACATAAACAGTTTTCTAACGGACATGATCATTCAATTTTCACAGGTTGGATTACCAACCTCTTGTTTTTTTCTTCAATACACACAGTGTGTATTGAAAAAACAAGACGTTGGAATTTAATTAACTCTTCCAAAAACCAAATGATGTGCTTTCTTTATCAATACTTGTCTTTCATGGCCTTTAATTTGACTCTGAGAATGATGATAACAAATGTCATCAGAGGAACAGCGCCTTTAATGATCTTCCTGCCAAATCATCTCAGGTATCACTGGAATTCCTGAGTTTCATCAATTCATCTCTGATATTAAATTTTGTCATGAATATTGTTATAGCTCTCGGACCTGAATTGACAATCAGTATAGAAGGTTATCATATGGTATTTGTCGATGATTTGTAATGTAGTCTTAAGGCTCATCATTGAGATGCTTAAAGGCCGATTTTGTGCTTACTGTACGATTTCCGTTTCATAGCGCTGTTAACCCTAAGCACACGAAAAGGCATGCTAACCTTCTGAGGCTTACTGTAAGCAAATGAATGACGTGACAGTGCAAATCCATGGTGAATGCACAAGCTAGCCACTTAATTTTCTTGCCAACCTTTGAAATACGATTACGCTGAAGCAAGTTTTACAGCTACAGTAAGCAGACAAATTTGCTTACCATTAAGCAGCTCAGTTAAATTGACCCCTGGTATGAAAATGTCTCTTGGACCACAAGCAGAAAATAGTGCTCAACAATTTTCTGCTAAGCAGAAATGAGCAGGATACCAGTCATGTGTATTAAGCGCTGGTACTCAGTACTCTCCCAAGTCCTGTGAAAATCCACAGGCGTATTATTCGTGTGGGATTTGAACCAACTATCTTTGCCATTCTAGGGCAGATGTCTTACCACCAGACCGCCGAGATTGCCCGGTAGCTAGAGGCAGTTTGAAACCTATATTTTAGCAGCGAGTACTGTAACAATTTAATAGATGTTAAATTTGCATCGGGATAAAAAATATTATTAAATTGATATTTAGTTCAATACTATTTAAGTACTTGCTGTTAGGTTATTATCAGTTTTATATTTTTTGTTCAGGCTAGACAGTTTGGATGGTTGTGCTAATTGAACCAGCTCGCTAATGTAATTGACATTGGGTCTAATGCGTCTCTTGTGGTCTAGTTGATATGTACATAGCCCTCTCAAATACCACAAGAATTAAATATAATGAGTTTGATCAACTTTGATATTTCACCGTGAATATATCATAGCTTAGAGATCACAACCCTAAAGATTGTAGACTTTCCCAGCATTGATATTTAAGGCCACACGGTACCCTTCCATTGGTTTTATTGATTTTTATAATTGAACTGAAATTGGTATGCTTGTAATGAGCATCCCTTGAAGGTTACATCAGGGATAAATTTGATCTGCCTCTGAAATGCAATTACGTTACAAAATGTCCATGTCTGTATAAATGGCTTTGGTATTTTGTGTCCTTATCAATCCAATGTATATCCGCAGTGAGTTCCCGTACTTATTTATAGTTCATCTGCTTATTCTCTTGTGCTGTGTGCTGCAAAGGTTGTGAATCAAATTATCAGGAAAGTGATTTCTCGGTTTTTTCCCCTGATTTCATGATTTTCTCAAAATCTAACTCTGTCTTCAAACTTTCTTGAGAGAAGTAAAGCAGTCACTGAGGGAGAAAGAAATAGTCCACATTGTGTCCAAACCTGTAGTTTTGTATTTCTGGTGATGCAAAGAGACTGTTAAACGTTCTGAGCTGTAACATCTGGGCCGTTCGGGTCAAGAAAAAGGGGGAACCCAGGCCCATAATTAGGCCCATGTCACACGGGGCAATTTACAGGCAACCAGTTCCAGGCAATCTCCATAAAGAAAAGGCCTTCACATTTGAATGTGCACATATTTATCTTGGGGATCGTAAGACACTGTTTGAAAAATTACTCCTGTGCTACCAAAGTGATGCAGTAGTATGCACTGCAGTTGGTTGCCTCCAAGTTGCCTGTAAAAGTTGCCTCGTGTGACAGGGCCCTAAGTCATTTTCAAAATGAGTAAAAACTTTCTACACATACTGTTTTTTCTTTTGAACAAGCATGAAGAGAAGTAATAGAAGATTTATCTCAATTGTCTTATTGAACGATATTTATCAGACTAAAAATCAACAACTCAACATAATTTTATGTGTTCAATTCAAGACATTACAGAATGAGGTTTTATTATTCTATTGAAAGACACAAGACCGCCAGACTTGTCCAGTCATGAGATTTACTGTCCCAATGCTAAATTCACTATTTAAACCTGAACCAAAAGCTCTTAGGTATTTAGGCTTTCATGTATCTTGCCTTCATTGCTCCAGATTGTTTTCTCATTGTCTAACAAATCCCCATATGTTGTTGTTCAGGATCACCTAACAGTAAGAGTATCTAAGGTTGTGTCCGAAATGCCGGCTACAGCTACGGCTACGGCTAGATTTCCACGTCATCATGCATTGAAGTATAGGATGTCCTTAGCAACACCCTTAGCAACAGTTGTAGCCGTAGCTGTAGCCTTAATTCGGATACGGCCTTAGTCTACTTTTCTGTGTACTCAAGTCAGAGGAAAATAATCATAATACATGTATGAGTGTCAATGTGTCGTACAAGTTGTGATATTTGTGTTGGCTTGCCCTTAGTTCCACTTTTCAAGATTGCTGGGATTATAGTGTCAGATCAATGCGATTCCGTCAATGCCACACTGCACACAAAAACACCAATATTGAGACCCCAACCTCTGCAATCAGAGAGCAGCACAGCGTGCCCTTGGCACCGTTGATAGGATGAGCTCTTCAGACTGGCAGTGAGGGATGGGTGGAACGTCTGAGGGTTTCATACCCGTAGCACGATTCTCATTCTCTCTAATCACATGTCATGCATCATAGACCACCTGACTAATAAAACTAGAATCGCAGATCACGAATATCACGCTGCTACACACCATGCAGTTAAAGGGGGTGAACACCTTCACTGTCAAAGGCGGGAATACTCATTTAATTTTGTAAAAATTCACTATCAATCCAGTGGTGTATCTTTAAATGCAAATTTGCTCGTTGTTCTTTAACTAATAATTAGCACTTGTTATCCCTATATTGTAAGTACAAGGAACCAGACTTAGTTAAATGCTCCTAGCATGACAGAAGTCTACATGTAATTCGTAACTAGTTAGTTACAGATTCCTTGCCCTTTGTGAGCGATACCTTCAAATTAACAAATTTTAATAGATTTAATAATTTGCATCGGAAATAAAGAATAATAGTTTGGTAATTACCCAATACCTATGTGTGATAAGCACTCTATTTTTGATGCTTCCCGAGTCCTACAACAAAACAAAATCCACAGGACTACCACTCAGGTGGGATTCGAACCCACGATCCCAGCATTCTAGAGCAGAAATGTTGACGACTAGAACACCGAGGCCACTTTGAATGCTGTAGTTATGCAGCGAGTATTGTTAAAACACCATTAAAGCTCTTGAATAATTCTGAAGTGATTTTGAAATGATCTTATTATCAACATTGGTCCATACAATGCACCTTTAAATCTGAAACCAGGCAGAACTTTAATCAAGGCAACAGGATTATAGAGACAATCTCATTAGTTGTCTTTTATACACTTTGCTAATAATTCACAAGTGAAGGATTATGAGGTGCAGTTGCTTGTAATGTGCGACCCACTTCATTGTGAACTTTAAAGGTATAGTGTTTTTAGTTTTGGGACAAGTACATTCCTCCCAACCCTCTTGGTTTCAAGAAACATATTGTGAAAGTACTGTGAAATTTCATCACTCTGTACATGCCAATATTTTGAGAAAACAGTGTACGTACATGTAAGGCCAAGTAAAATAAATAACATGTTGCTCGTCCCCGCCCGCCTCGGTTTTAGCGACCGCACCAATTTTTTTGTTATTTGTTATTAAAAAATAAATAAATAAATAAATAAATAAATAAATCAATCAATCAATTTACATATTATTTATAGCTATTTCCAATGTACCCTTTATTTTTATTGAGCAGTTTCATCATCTGTCTTACATGTAGGCCTACAAGAATAGCTATTGCAATGCATAATGAGAAACTCTTTACTTTGAAACGTTTTGCCCTTCAGGTTTGCATGCAACAGTTCTTTGCACAAGGACGCGATGCCACGCACACAGAATAACTTTGGAGCAAAATCAAGAATGACTCTTTAGAAATAATTACAATGTATCAAAATGGACACAGAAACACACACAGAATTTGAGGACATACAGAACATACTCATAAAACCATAAAACCATCTTCAAATACGATATGGCGGCCATCTTAGACATGGTGGCCATCTTGAAAAAAATAACAAAAAAATTGAAAAAAACAAATAACAAGGACCTCCCTCACCAACTTTTTCAAAAAGTCCGGACGAGCAACATGTTATTTATTTTACTTGGCCTAACATATCAGTTACACGATTAGCTTCATCTGCAAAAGTGCAACTTTTGTTTAAAGGTGTGCACAACATTGGCAAGATTGAAAGTATTAATTGTCTCATATTTGCGCATAACTTACATAGTAAAAAAATGGTCCTGTGAGTCCAAAATACGATGTTTGAAAACAGTGAAATCATAGGTTTTTTTTCCTTTCTGATGACTGATTGAGTGAAACTTTGACAGGTTTGTTATTTCGTGTATTATAATGGGTCACATACAGTGCAAATTCTAAATTTTGACAATTACCAATGTTGTCTGCGTGCTTTAGTTTGGAGTACATGTATTTGTTAGTTTCTTGAAGGTGAACATTTTCGACGGACTATTTGTTAAATCACTTGTAGGCCTATGCATGCACCTTCTGGACAACAAGTCAGATTTAAATTTCTTATTTAATGTTATCAAAGAAATGTTATCACCTCCGATCCCTCTTAACCTTCTAAACATTGTCCCCCATTTTTTCCTGTCTTTTTCTCCCCACAATACAACGTGAGGGTAGGACCATTGCACTCGGTCCTTTGTACTTGCATCATGCTTTTCAATAAATGTCTGCAAAATCCATCAGTGTGTTTAATATTCAGGTCTGCTTTTACAAACGTTATCCGAGTTGATCATGCTTGTCTTTGTACTTGCTAGTGATGAGAAAAACATTCCAAATGTAATTAATGCACTCTTTCTTCCTGCTGATGATGATTGAACTTTTTGAAATACGGGAAAATATTTCACCAGGACTTTATTACATACTGTACATACAGTGAAAGAGAAAGAGTATGCTCGTCCTTTCTCTATAGTTTAAAGGTCGTGTCTCACAGGCAATCGCCATAGAGAACATTCATTCATATTTTTGGGGGATAGCGGGGCTCAAATTTAACAGTGGACCACAGGCCCGAGGCCAGTGATTTTAGCCTCGGGCCAGTAAACTCAGGACTGGACAAGTCCGCTGGTTGTGTGTTTTTCAATGACTAAAAGTACCTCACTGTGTAATAAAAAACAAGAAAATGATGTTCAATGTTGACATTGAGTCTGGTAATTATCTTTCAATTATGTTGGGTATTAAAGCATATTTCATTCTTTAAGAGAAAATAAATGAGATATTCTCTTAGTGCTTGTTCAAATACAAATAGTTTACATGTACATTTTAAACTGTGCAGAAAGTTCTCTCTCACTACATGTACATTAGCCTATATCACATTCTGGTCTTGTAAAATAAATGCTTGTCCAGTAAATACTTTTACTAAGTCCTGCGGTCTTGTGGATTTTCCCCCTAAATTCGAGCCCTGTATAGTAAGTTATAGCTAGAAGAATGTCTTTTGTGCTGCCGAAATGTTCCTTTTGCATAAGGTGCAAGTGGGTGCCTCCACTTGCCTGAAAAAAATGCTTGTGTGACATGGCCTTACTACCCTTTCAAAAGCTAAATGATTATCATATTCTACAGTTCAAGTAATTATGGAATTGGCCTTCAAGTTCCATGTGGTATTTCTTTTACATCATATTTGAAAAAGTTTAAGTATTTCACAAGATTGGTATAAACAACCAATCATTTTTTGTGGGGTTAGATCTCTAACAGTGTAATGTCAAAAGAAATTCTTTTTTAAATACTCAAGGATGTTTTCTGTGAACTGGGTGCAGCGCATTCAGTGCTCTTTTAGAGCTACAAACTCTCCCTGATTCTGCAGGAAGTTCCCTAAAAATCAACCAATCTTTCCATGTTCTGGTGAACAAAATCGAAAATCTCCCTGATTATGGAAACTGTCTCCCTATTATGTTGAATGTTATTCTAAATATCTCCCTGATTGTTCTACAAAATCTCCCTGATTGCAAGATGCAAATGATTTGCCATTGGTCATAATTATGGTTGCAAACATCTTTGGCAGTAAGGAATCATGTGTGGGTGCTTATTAGTATTGAAGAACTCTAAGCTGTGGAAGTCTATTTCTTAACATTGACATTTAGAAGTTTGTTCTCGTTCCAAAGTGGTTTTAAAGGGAGGGTATACCTTTGGTAATTACTCGAAAAATTAACGACCGTAAAAACTTACTTGGTAAGAAGCACTGTTGCTGTTGATAATGTATAACATTATGAGAAACGATTCCCTTCTAAGGAATGTGGTTTTAGAGAAAGGGATTCAAAACCATTTCAGTCTGAGAAATGTTTCATGCAAGAAAGGTTTCTCAGATTGTGTGTTCCAATTACGGATTATTCTCCATGCGTGGACATAACCACTCCAGATTTTTGGCGATATCTCAAAAACGCTACCACGTGTTAAAATGAAATTTTCACAGGTTAGTTTTATTGTATATATCTACAGTTATATAGGATTAAAACATTGAACTGTTCCAAAAACCAAAGGTATATTTTGCCTTTAATTTCAGACAGCACCGTATGGTGTATTTTAGATGAATACAACAAGATCATTAGCATTCCATGGGAACACCATCGCTGTTGAATCGTGAATTAACCTCATTCACACCTCTCTTGTGCACAATGAAGAAGAAAAAAGCATTTACTCAAGAAGAACCCCCTGTACACCTCAAGCACAATTCAAAAGACTTGTCTGTTGAAGAAATCCAACACTCCTAAACAACACTTCTTCACAACAATTAATCCGGCCCATGTCTTCTTGATAAAGAAATACACCATCCGAAAAGGCCCTAGAAAATGTGACATTTTGGCGGAATTAGTGAGTCGCTAATAGCGACAACGCTGGGCAGTGTTACCTTTTTGTTCAGGTTACCGTATCAGTTACAGGTGCTGTGTTGCTGTAATACAATACAAAGCTTATGTGTCCTGCCCTGTGAGTGCCATAGTGTATTAATAATGGATGGGAGCTTTGAATTGGTGAATAACGGGCCGTAGAGTCAACGCCACGGTGAGGTTCAAAGAATGAGAAACGCTGGGGAGGGGAGAAAAAAAACAAAAAAACATTGTGTCTTATCGTTGTCTGGCATATGGACATATGTTTGTTATGGAATTTGAGATGGGGAGTCTGGGCCAGACATCAGAATGATTCTTTAAACAGGTCCTTGACCTCCAAAAAAGAAAGTTTTTAAAAGATTTTTTAAATATTTTTGTTTAGGATGCAAATGTTGGCAGCTCTGGTATGAGTACGAGTACAAGTATGATACTTTTCTTTTTCTGAGTACAAGTTACGAGTGCAAGTATACATTGTTATGAATACTAGTGCAGAAATAATGTTCTGAAGTACAAGAACATGTACATAATGTAAAAAGTTCTGCAGCTCTGCCTAGTAAATCTGAAAGATTTGAATCTGTAGCCTTTAGGTTTCTGTACCAATGCAGTACCACCTGAGTTACCCCGCCCAACTACCCCGCCCAACTACCCGCCCAACTACCTCGCCCAACTACCTCGCCCAACTACCTCGCCCAACTACCCCGCCCAACTACCCCGCCCAACATTACAGGGTCTCTCTTAGCAATTTCCGTTTTCACAAAGTAACACATACAACACTATGTGTGTGTCACTTCAGGAAACGTAGGTCCGCACGCGCACCACACACAAGGTTTGTGTTTGTGTTTGTTCGTGAAAACTGTTTTTCTCAGTGAGCTTTATGCACACCCTGCATGACAATGGTAAATGCCGCTTGTGTGTCAGTTCGTGAAAATAAAAATTGTCACTTTCGTTGCAATGCATAATTATCGTAATTAAAAAAGTAAAGCTCTTGACGCTTCGAAACTTCATGAAATTGTAGGCCTTGACAAATATTGTATAAACATATTAACTCTTTCACGTGCCGACCAGTGGCTAGCGACCGGCTTAAATCCCTTCAGAAAAATAGAGGTAAAACGAAAAATAAAGATCGCTAGCCACACAGTTTTCAGAATGGGAAAGAGGACTTTTGAGGGTGGAATTGTGACCTGTTTTGGGGGGGTCGCTATTTGCAAAAAATAAGTAATCAATCAGTGTGTTCTTATGATCAATTTATCACTAAAGAAAATGGTGCATGAAAGGATTAAAAGAAACCTGAAAACTAATAAAAAAGAAGGTGGTTTTGCACACAATGTGTCAGTTTGTGGCGTCAGTGATGATATACATATACTCAGTGAATGTGTGTATCCAGAACACTACACATCGCAGTAACTGAGTGAGAGACTGAGTGAGAGAGAGAGTTAAGTGGTTTACCTAAATGCCAAACACCTTCACAGTCACCTCATTCTAACCAGACTCAGATTATATGTTCAGGCTTAAAGGGTGTTCGTAACATTGGTAAGAGTAAAAATATAAATGCTCACAGATTCACACATAGCTTATGTGGTATAAAGATGGTTATGATGAGAAACTCCCTTTGAAATATTTTTGCTTTAAATGCTATAGTTTTTGAGAAATGAGTAAAACAATTAGTTTTGATCTCATGAGTTAAAAACTCGATGTTTGAAAACAGTGAAAACACTTAAGGTTTTTTCACCACTTTGTTCTGGTGATTGCAATGACCGATTGAGCTTAAACTTTCACAGGTTTGTTGTTTCATGTATATGTTGGGATACACCAAGTGAGGATACTGGTCTTTGACATTTACCAGAAGTATAAACTCCCTTTAAAGGCACTGTACACGTTTGGTAATTGTCAAAGACCAGTGTTCTCACTTGGTGTATCCCAACATATGCATAAAATAACAAGCCTGTGAGAATTTGGGCTCAATTGGTTGTCGAAGTTGCAAGAAAATGGTGAAAGAAAAAACACCCTTGTTGTACAAATTTGTGTGCTTTCAGATAGGAATAAAAACTTCTTGCAAGAAGTTTTTATTATTTTAGTGAGAAATGACCTCTTTCTCAAAAACTACGTTACTTCAGAGGGAGTCGTTTCCTACAATGTTTTATACTATCAACAGCTTTCCGTTGCTTGTTACTAAGTAAGTTTTTATGCTAATATTTGTTTTGAGTCATTACCAAACGTGTACGATACCTTTAAAGAGATGAGACATTTGAAACATATTGTTTAGAAAAAATACAATACAAAAACAAACAAACAAGCAAATAAACAAACACCCCCCCCCCCAAAAAAAAATATATATATATATAAACCCGAAAAAAAGATATTGACAAAATAGGGAGACCGCCAACATAGGGCTAGATAGCTCAGTTGGTAGAGCGCCGGCACGTTAAACCGGAGGTCGTTGGTTCAAATCCCGCTCTAGTCAATTTTTCTTTGTTCAACCCAAAATCATTTAAAAATTTACCCAGCCAGTTTCCCTTGTGGTTTATTATTCGATATATATATATATATATATATATATATATATATATATATATAGACACAACACCCCCTAAAAAATAAAAAAAAATAAAACAAATTAAACACCCCCCCCCCAAAGAAAAAAAAACCCCCAAAACCCCAAAACAAAAACACCTCATTGGAAACAAAAAGTTTATCTTTACAAATTTTATGAAGCTGTATTGATATCACAACAAACAGTTTTAAAGATTTGGAACTTGATTGCTTTTTCCTTTTCCCTTTTTTTTCTTCCAGTTTCACGTTTACCATCCTTTTGTACTATTTTGCATAGTGCTCAATTAAAATATCTGTAATGTGCATCTATAAATAACATCTGGATTTGATTTTGTTTTATTCTTGCTTCGTTGATTAATTTAGTTCTCATGTCCAGTCCAAGGGTTGTGTTTATTTAACACTCAACTCGGGTCAACAGCTATGCCCAGATAGCATTCCATAAAAACACTTGAATAATGCTAAGAAAACCTTTTAAATACTCTGAAAACCAACCCATAGCTTTGCCAGAGTTTGATTGATTTTATTGTAAAACTAAGTTTATAGACTGTGCAAGTGTCGTGCTTATTGGAACATTTTTGGGACCACTTTGGTCCCATGAATATATATCGTTTGGTAATGACTCTGAAAATTAATGGCAATAAATATTTACTTAGTTAGAAGTACAGCAGTTTTGAATAGTATAAGGCATTTTGTGAAACTTTTCACTTCAAAGTACTGCGGTTATGGAAAAATATATCACTTTTTAATCCCCCAAAATTTGAATCTGAGAAGCCTTACTGACAGTAACGCTTCTTAGAGTGTGTATTCCAAATGCAGATTAATCTTCCTGCATGGACATAACCGCTCCAGATTTTCGGCACTATCTAAAAAATCTCCTTTGAAACATTTCTTGCATAAAACGTTTTTCAGATTGAAATGTTTTTGAACCCCTCTCTCTAAAACCGCATGCTTTGAAGGGAATCGTTTCTCAAAATGTTATACATTATCAACAGCTGTAGTGCTTCTTTCCAAGTAAGCTTTTAAGGCCATTAATTTTTTGGAGTAATTGCCAAAGGTATACCCTCCCTTTAAGGTTACTTTATGGTCATAAAAAGTGGAAGGTATACCTCTTTAAAAGTAGTGGATTGGATCCAGCGTTAATTTTGAATGGAAGCACAGATGTACTTTTACTTTAAACATTTTGTGCCGGAAATGAGTCTCACAAATATTGGGAATGATGGCCTAGAACTAGAGCATCCTCAACGGAGGCTGGACCACACTGACGCTCACAGCGCCTCAATCAAACAGCGATTTAATTCCAGGGGAAATGGCAGGTTTCGGGGATACGAGACGTGTTGAAACTGTCAATGCTGGGCACGCATCTCCTAGCAGTGTTTGGGCGCACTGGGAAATTTAATTCTCTTCATCTCATCCTGCCCTCCGAGTCAAGAGAGAGAGAGAAAAAGAGATGATAGTTTGATGCTTGATTGGGTTTAAGAAGGAGCTATTTACCATACGTTAAGACTTTGAGTGGATTATGACTTCACTGATGCAAGTGCTTGGAGTGCATCAGAGAAAGTAACAGCCAAATTTTCTCAGACCAAACAGAAACAGTTAACTTCACACGGACTTCAGCGTTTCATAGAAAGTAGATAGCTATCTGTCACTTCTAAAAGTGAGTCTTTATGTCGATGCTCTTCATTGTAGTTCATAAGATGTAAATTATAATATATCATTGGTCTTTGGAGGAGTATTTTAAATCCTTTCTTTGTTTTTTCAGTAAACACACAATACAATCAATCCGTACAAATTTCATCAAATTCTGTGCCCCCGTTTTAGTGAAAATAACAAAAAACAGTTAATGTTTTGTCAGGGATTTTGTGCACCTTGCTTATTTTGATTTGGGCAATCAAAATAAGCAACACTGATTTCATTTTATTTATTTATTTATTATTTATAGATTTTTAGGGGGATTCTTTAGATGATTTTTCTTGACATTAACCCTACCTCAGACAGAAATATTTCTTTAGAGAGTTGTAAATGTTGTGAACCATATAATCAGTGAGCATTCAGAATAAAACTAAATCATACCTTTGTTATAATATCTAATCCTGTGCAAATGTGGCTGTCTTAAAAGTTGGCAAGTTTGGGACACTAGGTGGCAGCAGACATACCAGGCAATTTGCCATTGTTTAGGTCGACCTGGGGCCAATTTCACAAATAGCAAAGATTGATCTTAACTGCGAATCAATCGTAAGTGCTAAGCAAAGTGTGCTGTCACAATACAAATCGCCATGGTAACACTGACAATTCAACTTAAGATGAATCTTAGTGCTTTGTGAAATCGAGCCCTGAACATGCGCACATTTCCGAGAACAGTTGATTTATATAGAATACTTTGCAAATAATTTTAACGCGAGAGTTAGCCATGGAATGAGATGCATGCTGGTCTAGATAATGACAAATTTTGTCAATATCTAGACCAGCATGCACCTCATTCCACGTCTTATGAGCACGTGAAAAGTATTTGCAAAGGGCCAGTTTCACAAAGAGTTAAGATTGATCTTAACTGTGTATCAATCTTAATTGCTATGCAAAGTGTGATGTCACAATACAAATCACTATGGTGATATTGACAATTCGTCTTAAGACGAATCTTAGAGCTTTGTGAAATCGAGCTGCCATCTAGTGTCCCCAACAGTCTCTCGTTGTACTGAAAGCACTATGCTCTACAGTGTTTACAATATACATTTGAACTCCATGAGTAATTTCAGTATGAAAACCATGGGATAATTATAGATCTGCCCAGCGAATATAGATTTGTTAAAAATGGTAATAAATGATACTTCTCAAAGGCAACAAATCCACTATCTTTATGATACCTGGGCTCGATTTCACAAAGCACTAAGATTCATCTTAAGATGTGTTGCCAGTATTACCACAGTGATTTACATTGTGAAATCAAACCTAGCTAGCGATTACGATTGATTCGCTGTTAAGATCAATCTTAGCTCTTTGTGAAATCGGCCCTTGGTTCTAGTTCCATAGAGCTGCAGCTTATTCTTGCTAAACAGTCATCTGCTAAGCAGAAATTAACATGTAACAAGGCTCAAACATTATTCACCACTCGACATTGCAGCAGGTAGCTTGTATTTGCTTACATGCTTAGCAACAATTGTTTTTACATTAACAGTTTAGTACATGTAGGTCTTGATCTTTGGCTCTGTGCCCTGTGATATTCTCTAACAGAAAATGTTTCATCATGTTCTCTTTGCCAAAGAAAAAGCTACTTCCTTCAGAAACAAAATCTAAGTTGAAATACACTGTAGCCTCACAGTCCTGCCTTTCTAGTTCTGACAATTCTTATAAGAATTCTGTATTATTTTGGTTGATTTCCTGCACCTCATCTCAGTAAACCCGTAAGATCATACATTTTCTTCTAACCTGAAGCACTCTTGATACTATAAGACCTCTTCTTGGGTTGACCACCGACCTACTTCTTGAAGGCATACTGCCCTGAAATGACTATCCCATGGAGGGAACAGATAGCCCAGGGCTGTCACGGTCAGTGTGAAGGAAGATGACACTTCTCCGGACAAGAAGACACTTTATGCGGACTGAGTTCCTGGAGAAGTGTTACATTTTGAAATAAGTCAGTATGAAAATATCTCAAAGTACATTGCCTACCTCGAGTCCTTCCATAAAAAGTTCACAAACTATTTTGTTGTTGTTGTACCAAATGCCTGGTGTGATTCAAGCACAAACGCTGTATCATATAAAAAGCTTGTCAGATGACACTAATAGAGCTGCCAACTCTCCCTGATTTTGGAGAAAGTTCCCTGAAAATCTCCCTGATTACAGAAACCTTTTCCCTGTTATGTTGAATGTAATTTTAAACATAATTATTCCTATTTGTTGTACAAAATCTATCTGATTGCAAGATGCAAATGTTAGCAGCTCTGCACTAAATGCAGACCTTGTTTTGAGGTTGTTATTCACTCACTTATAATAAAGACCTCTCAAAATTCCAGGCATTTCTCCTTTATGATATGCATAATCCTTTATGTTACAGTCTTCTTAACACAGAGCACAGCCTTTCAAAAAAATATTATCTTCCTCTCGTACCCCACCGAGATATAAGGCCATCTGTGCTGAATTTAGAAACTCAGGTTTTTTCTAGATTGTTTTCCCACCATGCTTAGTTTCAAATTCTACTTAATATTGAATTTCCTGCTTTACTCCAGCTTTCTCCACTGTATTACAAAATAAATCATCAAAAACTGTGTACAAGTCCTCCAACCCCTGTTCATACAGAGTTGTCTATACTCGGTACACAAATTTAGAAATTAGAACTGTCATAAACAGTGACTTGCATTTAGTAACACAAATGCTCCAAATAAACAATTTAGCTAAAAGTTTGGAACACTTACCCGGCCCCTGCCTTACCTTTGACATTTATGCGGACCTTGCGCGCCGTTCACTTGGGAATACCACTCTCAATTGCAGACAAGCGACAGGCTGAAAAAAGGAAGCAAACTAGCAGGGTGTCTTGTCACTGCCTGATCTACTTTTTGAAATGAAGCAATTTGGAGATTGTACAAATAGCCGCTGGCAAGGTGTGCCATTCATAATGGAACACAACAGGGCCGGGAATATCAAGAACAAATTTACAACAAAGTCAAATCTGTCTCCAGATATCAAGATTTCTTATTTTAGAAAATAAGTACAAAAAAACCATGATGTTTGAAAGAAGTGATTCGTTCTGGCTTGGTTTGGTCTATTGCCCATAAACTAGTTGAAGTAATATGATATTTGACAACAAAACATCTGCAAGCCACCACTACATGCATCATTACATTGCCTTTGATGTTCCTCTTTGTAAGGGGGGGGGACCCAAAATGACAGCACACAAAATTTACTCTCAACATCAGCAACAAAACAAAACTACGAACACAGTTTCTCCCCTTGCCTCAATCTATAAGTTTTGAGTGTATTTCAAATATATTTTTAAATTTAAAGGACCGCAATGGGAATTAAGCTGTTTTAGCTTTATTGTGTTATCCTCGACAATGTGCCGGAGTCACAATGTCTTTTTATGATTCTTGTATGTATTTTAGATTTGTTTTTGTCTATTTGTTGAGATTTCCGTGGATATTGTCAAATAAAAACAAACAAACAATAATAAAATGAAGATTTCCCCAATATTGGTCATCTAAGAAACCCTTACAAGCCTGCTAATATGGTGTTCCCCCACACCTCTATAGTTTTGTTATTCCTTGTTGTCAAAATTTTCAAGAAACTTAATAATTTGGGGCTGCAGGCACATACATTTTGTCTTATGAAAGCTTTTTAACTTCACCCATCAGTTATGAAGTATGATTGTTTGTTTTGATTTAGCAGTGATAACAAATAGAAAGTAACCTTTGCCTTGTCATTTTTCTTTGAAAACAAAGTAATATTTCAACCGCTTGAATTTGGAAAAAATAAAAATAAATTAAAATATAGTGGGTGGGTTTCACAATTTGTTTTTCAACCATCACGATTGAAATTTTATACTGTCTAAAAAAACAACACGCAAAATCACAGACTTGTTTTTAAAGTTTAATAGAAACAAAAAAATGCCACTGAAGCAATTACTCTGAATAAACATTAAATAAGTAGCTACATGTACATGAATATTTGTTTTAAATTACGACCCAGCATTGCAAAGATCATTTTCTTAGCAGTTGTTGGGTGTGTGTGATATGAAGAGTCATCAATTTGGATGAGTTGAACTTCCAATCTTGTTGTCAGTAAGAAGGTATTATTATTTCACTAAAGATGTCCACATACAATGTAGCAAAAGGAAACACTTCTTGAGCGACTTACGAAGAGTGTACATGTAACAGCCACACTTGATTACATGTGATCTTTGACGAGGCAGGCTGGGCCATATTTTTCTATTTGAGAAACCAAGCACATCGTGTAATTACTGTTTACCCATCGCGTGGCGGGATTCATTTTATCCAATGGCTCATTTTTCTGTGTCAACATGGTTAACGGAGAATTTTAATTGCATGTCGATGGGTGTTGTGTCCGCCAATAAAATGTTGATACACAATCCCTCCTCTGATACACGATTTTCGCTGTGCTTCACTCTGCGTTCTACCTCAGAAGCACGCTGGACTGTCAATATAATAAGCTCTCGTCCATTTATACTAAATTGAAATGGATTTGAAACATTGAAATTGTCTGCGATCATTTCTTGGATCGGAGGATATTCTGGATTGCTTTTTTCAGTTTACCAGGAGAACTGAGTGATGAGGTACGGTATTGCAGAACTGTTTGAAACTTGTGCCAAGAACTGAGTTAAGATCTTGCGTTAGAACCTAGTGAAAAAATGTTGTTGAACATAACCTTTCGCCCATTGATACTATATTGAAAAAGATTTGGAACATTGAAATTGTCTGTGATCATTTCTTGGATTGGAGGATATTCTAGATTGCTATTTTGAGTTTACCAGGAGAACTGAGTGATGAGGTATTGCAAAACTGTTTGAAATTTGTGCCAAGAACTGAGTTAAGATCTTGTGTTAGAACCTAGTGATAAAATGTTGTTGAAAGTAAGCTCTTGTCCATTGATACTAAATTGAACAAGATTTGGAACATTGAAATTGTCTGTGATCGTTTCTTGGATCGAAGGATATTCTAGATTGCTATTTTGAGTTTACCAGGAGAACTGAGTGATGAGGTATTGCAGAACTGTTTAATATCTGTGCCTAGAACTGAGTTGAGATTTCTTATTCTATTTGTGTTAGAACCTTGTGATAAAATGTTGTTGAACATAAAGAGTATTCAGGAGAATTTAGCTATATGTGCAGGTGTAATGCATCTCAGAACTGTTTGTAATCTGCGCCTTCCCCATTCTGCGTGTGGAACCTGATGATAAAATGTTGTGGAACATAAGAGGAGTTTTGTACCTGGAGAATGTAGCTGTAAATCTTTGTAGAACTGTGTAATATCAGTGATTGGAACTGACTTAAACCCACTTAAGATTCCTCATTCTATTTGTAGTGATAAGATGTTGTGGAACATAATAGGAGTATTCTACTGGAGGAAAATATTATAAATCACTACAGAACTGTCTAAGACGAGTGATTGGATCTGACTTAGGGTTCCATGTGATACCGTAACACTATTTTTGGAACATAAAAGTATAAACACTTCAGGTTCTAGGAAGTTTTATTGCAGTTTATATCAGTCTGAAACAAGCCGAGTGCACGCATACAAAATTAAGATTAAAGTAGAGAAAAGATATTGTGGATAATAGCCTTCAGATTTCACAGAAGGAACCAAATTATATCCAGTAGATAATAATAATAATAATAAAAGGGACTTGTAATGCGCACATATCCACCCTGCTGGGTGCTCAAGGCGCAGTAAAACAAACAGAAAGAAGGTGAAACAGTGAAATGAATTATCAAAAAACTTGTGACATAAGATACGTTTTTAAGCAGAGATTTAAATTTAGATAAACAGTGGCAGGATCTAAGTTTAAGTGGCAGAGAATTCCAAATACGGGGGGCCGCTACAGAAAAATATCTTGCGCCCAAAGTTCGCTTGAAAATGGGTTCCTTTAGGAGTAACAAGTTGCTGGATCTAAGAGTTCTGGATGGAGAGTAGCGTTGGAGTAATTCAGTGATGTAGGGATGAGCCTTGTTGTTTAGGGCTTTGCGGACAGTAATCATGAGTTTGAAGATGATCCTATGGGAGACAGGGAGCCAGTGGAGTTCTCTCAGAATGGGTGTAATGTGGCAGAACTTTCTTGATAAAGTAACAACCCGGGCAGCTGTGTTCTGTAGACGTTGAAGACGGGATAATTGACTTTGAGGAAGACTGTATAGAAGTGCATTACCGTTGTCTAGTCTGGAGGTAACAAATGCATGGACGACCTGTTCACAAGCGCCTTTATTCAAATATTTCCGTATTCGGTTAATGTTCCTGATGTGCATTGATGACAAACGAATGATGTTAGAAACATGAGGTTGAAAGGTCATTGAAGCATCAAAAGTAACTCCCAAATTCCTGGCCTGCAATGATGGAGTAATCTCTGCATCACCGATTCGGATAAATGGCACAGACAGTTTTGATAACTGCTGCCGTGATCCAAAAAGAACAAACTCAGTTTTGTCGTCATTGAGTAGATGTTGCAGAGCAGTCTATAATCAGTGTATGGGACAGACTAGACGTTAGTTCTTACTAACAGCAGATTGTAGTACGGCCGATTAACTTACAAAACTGTCCATGGAATTTAGTACATGTTCTTCAGTGAGATAGTGTCATAACCAAACTGTGTAGAACATTACTTCTTTTTACAAATCCTTTTTTTCATTTTGACTAATCGCTACAACAGTGTTCAAGTAAAATGCATTTGTACAAAACATTTACAGATCCATAAATCAGTGCACCAGTCAATTTGTTCGTGATTTCTGCTTTCAGGACACTCAGACAAATGGTCTAGGAGCTATCAGATACCAGACCATCGAAGAAACAAACCGAGCATTAAGAAAAAAGTGTACACTGCTCCAAAAATCGCAGGAAGAGTTTAAACATTCGGTAAGTTAACATATTCTTTCTCACATTTATTTCAGATACCCATGTCCTTCAAAGTAAAGTTGCAATATCCATAAAAGTATCCTAATCCAGACAACAGGGTTGTAATCTGTCAGGATTTGTAATGGTTTCATAATTCTTTTAACAACTTTTCATTTGCTTGCAAACTTGCTTGAAATATTTCAACTTTGACTTCAAGTATATCTGAGACACTCCTACTTCTACTTCTACTTCGTAACGCGGCAGGATCGATAAGTTTAGGACATAAACGCCAAGTAGCAATTAATAGTTAAGTGTCTTGCTCAAGGACACAAGTGCCGGGACCGAGATTCGAACCCACAATGTGATGACTCAGCCACCACAACTTGAATTCGGTGCACTAGACCGCTCGGCCACGACAAGCTACAAGGCTGAATTGCAAACTTTAAAAATTATGTTGATTCATGACTAGCATTCAAATTATCATCCAAATTATTTAACGGAAGTAAATTGTCTAACTGAGGGTGGAACTGGACTCCTATTTGTACACCTTTCTTTTGCATATTTGGATAACTTACCCTTATCCTAACTGGAACCCAGTGCAACCATGAAATACAGAGCCTACAACACCAATACACCTTATTCATGCCCACTAGCGCCTTGGAAAAATCAGAGCTGTGTGTCTAATTCGGTTGGCATTTTTGAAGTCAGGTATGCTTTTGGAACCAAAACTAAAGCTGAGGTCTAGAAAATACCCGTGGGTCTTGTCATGTGTGTGAATAAGCCACGTCTAAGGAATTCAAATTTAACCGGTCACTTCTGATTAAGCAAGTCATTGTACCGGGACATTATTCAAGCTTTGCAAATGGCTATAGATGTTGACATTTGCAACAGCATTGACAAATACAGTTAAGTTATAGATAAAATGAAACCCATCAGAGCAAAACTGCCCATGGTTATGAATGAAACGATTGAATAAGTGAGTTTTGACACAAGAGGGAGCCCTCCATTTTTAAGAAACCTGTTTTACCCGTACTTATTGTAAGCTTTATTGATTCTCCCAACTGAGGGCTCATCACTCAGTCATGCTTCCCTAACATAATCGACAGTTGATCAACAGAGGGCTCCCTTCATACTTCCCTACAGGTGGACCACCTGTCATGAGAATCAGTGAGCTGGGTCTGTCTCGCCATGAGAGGGCTCACTCCATTGTCATCCACTCCGTAATCCCCATTGTTTTCATATTGATTGTAATAATGCTGACAGAGTGAATAATTGTGCCAGTCAATTAAATTGAAATAACTGTTCTTGAGAATGAGAATTAGTTGATTGATGGATCAGAAATGTGAACTAGTTAGTTGTTGATGTCTTGGAGACAGTTTGTCAAATATCAAGATATGGATGCATACATGATGGCTCCTCTCTTAGAATGGAAGAAAGCGGTATGGTCATTCTATTTATGATTCAATTTTATTGAAGCAAATTATGTTATTGTTTCAACAGCAATGATGTATGGAATTGAAGCGATATATAATTTCATAATGATTTATGACATCCACATCTCAGTCCGTGTATTACAAGCTCACATCCTCTTGTCAAAACCACACTCTCTTTCTCTCTCAACATTTGTACAATGTTTTCTGGTAAAGGGTGTTCCTAACATCGGTAGGATTGAAAATATAAACGTTCACAGATTTGCACATAACTAGAGTTCTTTGCCCCAACACACAAGTTTCCCTAACCATTCCATTTTGCAATACCGACAGATACAACAATTGTGCAATACCTGCTCTAACGAAAATCCTGAATGCCAATGTGTGACCTGGTAGTGGTTTGTCACAATGACCGTCATGCTCACTCCCCTTTTAACCCTTTCATGCACCATTTACTTAGTGATACATTAGTGATATGGACACATTAATTGTTAACTCTTTTTTTTGCAAATGGCGACCCCCAAAAAACAGGTCATAATAGCACACTCAAGAGTCCTCTTTCCCATTCTGAAAACTGTGTGGTCGTGCAATCTTTATTTTTCGTTTAACAACTATTTTTCTGAAGGGATGTAAACCGGTTGCTAGCAACCGGTCGCACATGAAAGAGTTTTAAGAAAAATGATTTTCTTAACTTTGTACCAATCGCTGTGTTTTGCTGTTTGCCACTTGGCTCTTGTGTTTGTTGTAACTTGTAAAGTTTTGAATATTCTAATAAAAATTTTTTAAAAACCTTTTATACATTGAAGCGATTCAGGCCTTTCGGCCACCTGTTTAAAGTTTTTTTAGTGTAATAAACTTACATGGTATAAAAATGGTCATGTGGCGGAAAAGACTTCCGTTGAAATATTTATGCTTGAAGTGCTATAGTTTTTTTTAATGAGTAAACCAATTAGTTTTGATCTCTTGAGTCCAAGAATACCGGATGTCGGAAAACAATGAAAACATACAAGGAGGTTTTCACTATGTTCTTGTGACTCCGATTGACCTTAAACTTTCAAAGGTTTGTTATTTTATGTATGTTGGGTGACACAAAGTGCAGACTGGTCTTTGACAAGTACCAATGTCGTCCGCATGCATGCAACTAGAACATTCTGCATATAACTCTCTGGACTCCTATCATTTACTCTTTTTAACTCTTTCAGTACCCGCTCTTTTTGTTTGCGTTTTGAGCCTAAAATGCCAAGCTTTTTTAGGTTTTTAAAAATTCTGTATTATAAAAAATTAATAAGTCTTTCTCACCAAACAAATTTGTATCTTGATGATTTGTATTGCCTTGGTACATCCCAAAGTCAATAGTATTTCTTAAATGATAATGCCCTCTCGTGATAATGTATATTTTTGGGTCGTACATGTACAATTGATGACACTTTTTGAGTACTTAAAACAGATTGTACATGTACGATAATGGTGCTTTCGGAATACATAAAATAGATGGTACATGTATGACCTTGGCACTGAAAGAGTTAAAACACAAGCTTAAGCCTCTTCCTGCATGGACACTTCATGATCTTAGCACAAGCTGCATTGTTTTATACTGAGTAATTGTTCATAACTAATATTTAATATTTATGTTAATTTTGCATCAGTGCAAAATTAACATTTATTAAATCGTTGCGGTACCCGCTGCTAATACATAGGATTCAAACTGCCTCTAGCCACCGGGCTAGCTCGGTGGTGTAGTGGTAAGACATCTGCTCTAGCACTGCAAAGGTCGTGGGTTCGAATCCCACTCGGGAAATCACTGAGTATACATTGCTTAATACACATCGGTGTAAGGGTAAAAACAAACTATATAACTAATATTGTTTTTTATTATAACCTGCAAAATTACTTTGTACTGCGCATACTTTTGCAGTTGTGGGATACACTTTAAACAAACAAAAAACCTCTCTGGGACACCTAGTAAGTATTCCTTTACACTTGTACTTATAGTCCTGGCCAATTTCCTACCTCCCAGGTAGTACTTAATAAGCAGGACAGTTCTTTTTAGAACTAAGTAGTCTCCCGAATTTCAAAATCTACTCCGCGGCAGTAGAAGAAATAGCAAGACAAGTTCTCAAGAACAAATCTACACAGCAAAGTAGATATATTACATGGTGTTTCCGCAAACTGAATGTCATTGATACCTCACCATGCAACGCCTCAAAACCCAATTACATGTACTTGTTGTTAGTGTTTATTTAAAAACACAAAATATTCTCATTTTGGACTTGTGTGTGTATTATGATGTGCTTTGTATGTAGATACTCAATTTCATAATGTTTTATGACTAATAATAATGTCCTTGAAGCCAGACTGTTCCACAACACCAGGCTTCCCTTGCTTAAAAATCAATATTTATTTCACTATCTACAAGTCCTATGACACTGTGCATCCATACAGGCTCTTGCAAATGGGGGTCACCATCCAAATAAAACCAGTTTACTGCATTTGTTAATGACCAACAAACGAGATGGGATGATTCCGCTCGTTAGTTTTAGTATCTTGTTTTGAAGAGCAGATGGATTTCATAGGTTGATTTTTATCTTTGTACATATATTTATGGGGTATAATTGAGGAGGTAAACTATAGAAGCCAGCCATGAAATTGTTATTTTGCTGTATTATCATTAACTTAAGAAATTTTACAGGAGTCACGATGAAAAATGTTGTTTGTTAAAGTGACCACCAGATACACATGCACATTATTTTGTGTTAGTTTAAAAATGGGACATTTCTCCCCCTTTTTTGAATAAATATAACCCAACTTAGTTGCTGTTATTGTTTGATTGACTTTAATCAAAGTTTTGGGAAGGGTAAGCTCTTGAGAAAAACTGTTAACAAATATTTTTTGAATATTTTGTTCTGTAATTTCTTGGCATTTGTTGTTAAAGAGTTGGCATAATAAGTGATGTAACTTGTTACAAACTTTGAATTAGAAGTTTGTTTTAAAACCTTTACAGTCCCAAATCTTTCTATATCCAATTGTTAAAGTGAAGGATTTAGAAGGACTGGGGCCAGTAGGCCGAAACAAAAAGTGCTTATCACTGGGTCAGGCATTCCGATTTTATTTCAGTTCAAACACTTTGGTGTAGAGTGATATAGGAGAAGAGTATAATGGAGGAATTAGGCCACTCGCTAGCCAAACTGCCGAGTCTGTAAGGGTTTTATTAGAATGTTTTAAGAAATCGGTCTCCAAACAAAATCCATTTTGTACACATTTATCTCAAGTAATCTGCCCTTGTTAAACTTTTGAATTTTGAAGAGCGAATATTTGCAA
This sequence comes from Plazaster borealis, assembly GCA_021014325.1. Taxonomy (NCBI): domain Eukaryota; kingdom Metazoa; phylum Echinodermata; class Asteroidea; order Forcipulatida; family Labidiasteridae; genus Plazaster; species Plazaster borealis. The sequence goes on from CM037473.1 coordinate 10,781,136, forward strand.
ATTAACCTTAATGGCAGCGACGTAACTCGGGTAAAATTTCAGGGGGGGCACAAGGGGATGCACCATTTTTTCTAGGGGGGCGCAAAAATGGTGCACCAAGTGGGTTGAATTGGGCATTCTTTTTTTTTTACAAAATTTCGAACTTCTGAGGGGGGCACATCCTCCTCCAACTCCCCCCTGAGTCGCTACGTGACAGGCGCCGATGTACATTTCCTTTCATATTCGCCTAATTTAAAAAAAAAAAAAAATCCTGGTTACAGGCCTGAACAAGCCCTCTTTTTCATCGCCTTTTTTATGTTACTTACTATTTTTTCATATGACATTCTGTAAAAAAATATACATTTTCTGCATGTAAATGGAAAAATAGTTTTAATAGTTTTAAAAACATCGAAGTTATCTCATCAAAGCGCATAAAATGTAACATTTTACTCTGGAAATTTCCAATCACAAAAGTCCAGATTTCAAATGGGGGGGGGCGCGGATATCAATTGGGGGGCACGTGGCCCCCCCTAGTGCCGTGCCCCCCTAGTTGTTACGCCACTGCTTAAAGGTACTTTGGTAATGACCCCCCCCCCCCCCCCGAAAAAAAGGGTACAACTTCTATCCGAAAGCTTCCTTGTAAGCATTCTGCGAAATTATTTTGTCTGAAATGCCCCCATCGATTAGAACTCAATAAAAGTATGGCAACAAATGTCAATCTCCAAAAATCACCTCAAGGCGAGTTCTGAAGATTTAAGTTCCTTGGTGTCTGTTTGTGATTGTGCGGCCTCAGATGCGGTTGGTACTCGCTCACCTCCCTAAACCGGATGGATTCAATGTTCTTGATGAAAATACCTTGGCAGTTTTTTTGCTGTCTTCTATCAAGTAGACAATGTATTCAGCTGAAACTTCCACTTGTGACTTTTAATGTATCTTTCTTGATAGTTTGGCCCATAAATCAGCATTACGTTGACAAAAAACAATCTATGACCTTACCTTTAAAAAAACAAACTCTTGTTTTTTTTTTCAAAGTTCAAGATATTTTTACACACTCATGAATATTTAATTTCTAAAAAGAGCTTTTTCAAATTAGTTTGGAATATTGCAAAGAGCGGAAAAAGCGATAGAACAGGGCTATTTTCCAAAAGGAAGATGGCTCAATTTGGTGTGCAAATCCTCCGATATGTGAAATAAATTTCCCATGGGATTCTGATCCAATACAGTTCCCTAATGTATGCGTCTTTCTGTTAGCAGAACTGGTCTCTCTGGTATACCATGCCAATGTTTGCTGAAATAAAAAAAAGATATATGCATTTTAATCTAACTGTCAAGGCATGCACATTTACACTTGCCGCAAAACACAAATATTTTGAGAGACAATCAGATTCATTGTGGTTGCAAGAGTAGACCCGTTTATTAATACATTCAACTGGGATATTCATATCATCAAACAAAGAAGGAATTGGTGTCAAAGGAAGTATAGGCCTACTATATTATTAGTATTAATTTAAAGGAACATATTTGTGGAAGGTATTTCAGTGGAGCACGCTAACAAAATGTTATAGTCTAACTGTTACCTTTTATTTCTGTCAACAAAAAAGAAAACAAGTTTGTGTATGTGATTTTCTTCCCAGGTTGTATCGTAAACTTGGGTGTGATCCCTGGTTATATGGAAGTTACAGGTTGAAAGGCTTCCGACTGGCACCCTGAACAAATATATTGACAAAATAGGGAGGCCGAACATTAGGGCTAGATAGCTCAGTTTGTATAGCACTGGCACGTTAATCCGGGGGTCGCAGGTTCAGGTCCCGCTCTAGTCAATTTTTCTTTGTTCATCCCAAAATTAATTATAATTTACCAAGTCAGTTTCCCTACTACTTTATTACTTGAATTCTTAGGAAAACTAAATTTGCTGTCCACTAGTCATGTGATCACTATAAATATAATTCTTTTAAGCAATGTTTTGGAATAAAACAAGAATATGTCTTGAGTATTTTTCAGTAAGTATTGAAACTACAGCACAAAAAAATACACTGCCGTATGAGCTACATGGAATTTTGTCACCTGGAATGCCCTGGTTTAATTGAAGAAAAAACCTTGTAAAATCTGAAAAAATTTGAACCAGTGAAAAGTAAACAACTTGATGAAAAAAATGAATACAATGCAACAAAAATGCAAGAAATACTAATATTTAAATGTGTAAATAAAACTGTTTTCTTTTTCTTGTGTAAATCTCGTCTGATCCACGATTTACAGTCTGTACTTTAACCTATTGGTAAATGTATTGTACACTTTGTCAAGGAAGTCGTGAACATTTCAAAGTTTGTGGAAAACTGTTTTCAAACCAATCTAATAAAGCTAAACGTATTTGCCTCTCTACGCTATGCAAGATTTTGTTCAACACCTGTTTTGAAATGAAATCTGAAAAGTTAAACAGTTTCTGTTTACCGCGATGAGTTTTACATTTCATGCTTTCTTGGATTTGGGGAAGAAATCCTCTTCACATATCGGAGTGATTTCCCCTGAGAGGTTCGGAAAACATTCAAAGTTTGCACGGGGTTTGTCTTGTCTGTCAGCATCACTTGGAAGAGAAATTTAATCAGACTGAATGCTGCAATTATCCAAATGAAAGAAGTATGTCGCAGTGATCGTTGAGACTATACGAATATGAGACCCCATCTAACCTATCAGGGCCTGATGAAATGGGTTAGCGTAAAGGGGTAATACATGTACATCGTTGACTTACAGTTGAATCATTCCTATCATTGAGTTTTCAGTAAATATACCATGCAACCAATCATGCAAATATTTGTTTCCCTATCTTAAAGTCAGGTAGAGCAGGCATTTGAAATGTTCACGTTTACGTGGGATATCAACGTTTTTTATTTCTCATGTTCCGCATTTTTCTTGTGGCTCTGCATTTTTTCCCGGCCGCGCCGTGAATACTAGACTCCGCTTTTTAATGTCCAAACAGTAATGGAACCGGGCATCGGGCTGCACATCCTTAAGATCGCGCTTTGATTTTTGGCATGTGAGTCAGGGACTTGACCCGGGCTAGACTTACACAGATACATGGACGTGCGGTAACCAATGTATGTATGTCTGTATTTTTTGGGGTAGCAACATGGCATGCGACACCAGACAACTTGTTTCAAAAGTGACTTGTCTCAATGGAAGATTTACCCTTGCAATCAGTATACAGATGGTCGAGTTTGTCACCGGTCCAGTTGTCTCAAGTTGAGTTGGTCAGTGGAAGGTCGAGTTATCTGTTCATCGTGTACGCGTGCTGCAAGTGGACAATTTTCTGTTTACAATCCAAATCATCTGCTGTTTTTGGACATCTATGTTGACAAATAGTGAAGCAGAAATTCTACAGGATAGACTATTGCAACCAGTGATTGCAATTTTGTGGACATTACACCTCAAATCTGGAGGTTAAAATGAGGCCCAACCAAGATACCATGCTGTTATGGCGTTGCGCTCCAAACATCCGCACAAACTATACAAGTAAAAGATTTCTGGGGTTTTTTCATTGCCCACGTACATGCCCAGAAGAGTTACTTTCAGTCTGTTTTTCAGCTAAGTTTGTATGAGAGAAAAATGCATTGAAGGTACACACAAGTCTGTAGTTTTACAAGTAATGTCAAAAGTTGTCTCAGAAATCTGAACACAACTTTCTGTGTCTTCAAGGATATCCAGAAGCCTCTGCAAGTCCATTAAAAATTGATAAGCCAGCCCTCATAGCACTTCCTGGAATAACAAGACGAGAAGAATCACCTGTGCAGACGTTGCCTCACCATCAAAATGTTCCCTCAAAAATACTTTCTCATCCAGACTACCCTGGTGCATTGAATTTCTTTGAAGATCTCCCGAAACCTAACTATGCCTGAATCATTCGTTAATGCAATAATCGGCACCTGTATATTCTTGGCTTATAACCCACCCTTAAGCACTATCAGTACCCCCCCATGCCTCCACTCTTCCTGCCATGGTAAATTTCTCAAGTATTTGTCACGGCCATCCGTGATAGTTCCAGGGAGTTTTGTCTCTCCAACCAAATATTGCATAAATTTTGTTTCAATTGTTCAACCCCCTTGAGCCGGCTGTAAGGAGACAGTAATCGTATTTGCTGAGAAACCAAGAGATATATAATTAGCATTTTGTCTACATCCACCAAGCCATTGGGGGACCCAGTTGTGTAGATGGTTATGTTTTTAGGCATTTATGGAAATATTGGCATTTTTATACACCATGGGTAATTTGAAATCACCTACCTGTGCATTGCATACTGAACAGTTAACCTTGTTTTTTGAGGCATTTGGAGCATTCTGAAAATCCTTGGGCTATTGAGGCAGTTAGGTTTCTAAAATACCCTCGGCAAAAACTGATTAGCTATTCTCCAAACTGTTCACCCATTTTTTCACCGAGGCATTTTGGAATAATTTGCAAACTTCAAGCACTCAGTATATAAGACTCCAGAATTTTAACTTGAGTTGTTTGAGGCATTTTTGGTAAAGTCGTCAGAACCGTTGGAAGGACTTTGCATTCTTCAACAGCACTTGTTTGATTTCCAGCAAGCGGCATTTTCAAATCAAAACACACTCTGTATAAATATCTTGCAGTCAAATCTATTACCGACAATGTTTTATGATTTGAAAAGCCCAGTTGAAATGCAACAGATATTTGATTTTAGGCAGTCGGCCTTTTATTGTAATATCAAAAACACTTACGAAAATATCTCCCAGTCAAATATATTACTAACCGTGTTTGTAGTAGTTAAAGAAGCAGTTTTCCTCCCATCAAACTGTATTCCTGTACATCTCTTTATAGTGTACCGACCCGAATTCTACACTCACCATTTCCTTTAAAATATTGTCTTAAATCGTGGACAGGATATTAAGAATCTGTAACATCGCCACATTGTGCCATATAAAAAAAAGATACATTAGCCATCCCTAATGGCAGAATACGATACGCAATTTCAGTATAGAATCGCTCAATGTAATGCACTTCTTCGACTGAAATTTCTGACAGATTTTCTGGAGATAGGAAGTTTGATAAGCTACGAGGGTCAGGGGATGGTTTTTATTACAGACTGCATGTATAAACCCACCAGGGGGGGGGGGGGGGTTACTGGTAGACAGTGGGCAACTTAACTGCAGGGTTCTCCTGTGCACAATACAGTGACATCATTTTGGCAAGTATAGGGGTATTCGTTGCAGTGAAGCCTTTACCTGAATTGGCAGTCACGTACAAACCTTCAGCATGAGTGGACGATTAACAACTGTCTGATAGATGTCACCATGACAACATCTTTCACTTTGTACTTAAAAGCTTGTTTTTGCCACTCATTGGAAGTCATTACATCATTATCTCAACACCTTCTTCTCATCTTGCAAGTAATCTTTAAAGGCATCGTACATGTTTGGTAATGACTCTGATAAATAATGGCAATAAAAACTTACTTGGTAAGAAGTACAGCAGCTTTGGATAGTATAATGCATTTTGAGAAACTTTTCACTTCGAAGTACTGCGGTTATGGAAAAATATATCACTTTTTATCCCCCAAAACATTTGAATCTGAGAAGCGTTATGCGTAACGCTTCTCAGAGTGTGTATTCCAATGCAGATTATTCTTCCTGTGTGGACATAACCGCTCCAGATTTTCGGCAATGTCTCAAAATGCTACCACCTTTTGAAATGAAATTTTCACAGGTTATTTTTATGGTATATATCTACAACTATATAGGTTTCAAACAAACAATAGCTGCGATTACCAAATGTTATGACGCCTTTAAGGTGTACCGAACTACTACTTGAATACTTTTCAAGTTTTTCGACCTTTTTTGTTCTTCAGATTATTTGCTTTAAGGTTTTCAGAAGATTGAGTTTATTTTTATCCCCAACTTTCCATTAAACACACCATCCAACTGACCTATAGAAACTTAATCAAATTAGTTGATCCCTTAAAATAACATAAAAATGAGAAAAAGGTTCATGTTTGCTCAGGGATTTTGTTCAATTCATTTTACATTTTTTATTTTGACTGCCCAATCAAGAATTAGCAACGATGTTTTTTATCTGTTTTTTCCCTTTCTGTTTTTGATGTTTCAATAGATTTTCAGACGGAACAGTTCGTCGAGTCAGTGCAAAAATGTCATATCTTCTAAAATATATAACATTATAAGCGAGTTTGAAACTGTCAAAACGGTGTATCTCGCTTAAAATAACCCGGAATTACACACAAAACCAACAACCTGTATGAGTGCACTGTTAGAAACTTAATATTCAATTACCCTTCAGATTGAAAGTAATCTGAACCTTTTTCGATAAGTACCAGTCTTGTAATTTGTCTTTAACGGTCATTGTAAGCATCAATGCATTTATGACTTGACAGTGCCCTAATATCATCATGTAGGAGGTAAGGCTTGGGTGCCAGAGGGGTGAGCGAACCCCCCCCCCACCTCCCACCCCTCCTAACCCCACTGATGCATGTCATAACTTGGTTACCCCAACGGCAAATCAAGGGCTTTGCTGTTATGACAATCAAATAGTACTTGTAATAACAGCGTTACATTTCTGTCCGTCCTCAGCCCTTCAATGCTTGCCAGAAATTAGTTATCTACACAACATTTTAGGACGGGGAAGGGTTTTTAATATTCTATTTCTACTTTGTCTGTCAGAAGCATTTCAATTTTAATTCAATCTAACATTTATGTGCAACATTAGCGCAGGAGAGTCTGGCCGTCCTGTCTGCCATGGTTCTTTGTTTCATTTCTAACAAAGTGATGTGAATCAATCAAGGTATCATGTTGAAGCCAACACAAGTAGCCAACTGATCTCTACGCACATTGAAAACAATTTGACTGACATATGGGAAAAAAAAAAGATTTTTTTGTTTCACATGGTGACATTGACTCAGAGGATGTGCATACAAGGTATACTATACTTGATAAACTCACTACTACTTCCTGGTAAGAGCACTGATGGACCGATGGTCATAAAAATAGAGTAGCTCGACTCTACCTCGCCAGGATCTCATTCTCACCTGCCAGGGATTTCTTGTTTGTTTCCTGGTGGAGGAGACGTTAATGCATTTACTCTCCCATTGTCTCTCCATGCTGTGATGACATGGCGTGCGTTAGTAACTTCAACAACAGGGTAGGCTATGTCAGTGTAGATTGTGTCTGTGTGTAAAATGTTACTAATTGATTGATGTAGAGCAATGTCGTTAATTTTGGTATGTTTATGCTATGGTCATTTTAACTACAGAATTCGCACTAATTCAAACTAACCTTAAAATGTACAACTGAAATTCGTCTCATGTGATTATAAATCACATTGGCATTGGCTAAATTATGGTTTGTTACAATAAATCAAACATTTTATGCACACTCGTTTTTCATCATCTGTGCACATCAGTTTCTGCATGTAGGGTCCCAACCAAACTTCTGGACTGTTATTGTAAACCCAGAATTCTTTGTTATATGTTTATAGAACACAGCCAATTCTTTTTCTTTAAACCGCTTCTGTAAGCATAGAATTGTTGCTGTTGTAAGCACTGATTTATGTTCAAGTTCACCTATTAATTATGAAAAGGAATTTGTTGATAGTACACCTGACGGGAGTTTAATTGCACTTGTGAAATTTTTGATATGAGGAGACGTTCAATTTTCATCGGGCATGAAAGTTGTAGCTTTAGGTGTGTTTGATTTACTATTCCCTTGTGATTAGCTTCTGATATGAGTCATGTGATAAGGGATCACATGATCATAATTATTCATGTGATCAAATAACATGCTCCATTTGAGTTCCTGTGGTGGTTATGGATGACCTGTTTTACCGATATTGGGTTTAATTTATGGAAATGACTAAGGATTTGTTATTATATTTCAGTCGGCCAAAGTGTAAACTGCACTATGTATAGCGTTGTTAAAAGTTTGTTTGTGTACCGTCAAAAACCACATCCTCATTTGTAAGTTTTGTCGATATGTAGGAGTTAAAGCTTCAAAGTTATATGGTTTCAGCACCCGATCTTCTTAAAATGTTCCCTTACTGCTCCATTCTAAGTTTAGCACCCTAACTAAGAATAGGACACCCAAATTGAGAGGTAGAAAAGAACCATTCTAAAAGAAGTTATGAAGTAAGACATACCACCACAACTGCTAAAAAACACCCAGATTGGTACGTTTCCAAACATCTCAAGTATCTTCCATTTCTGATGCCTAAGACGGAAAGTTTTCTGAAGTGGTTTTGAGCGTACTAGAAGACAGTGATTGAATAGAGACTTTGTTGATCGAGGCAATCCCGCTGCTGCAACTAAATGCAGCAGACCGTAGCCATCGCTCTCAGTTTATTGACAAAATGCTTCATGTTTGAAGTCTGACTGTGTGCACAGTAACCCGTTGCATTACTTCCAACGTTTGTTATTCCCCTTTAATTGTTCCTGTTAGGAATTCTAACCAGTGTGCTGAATTGTTGATGCGATACTTGTGAGATCATAAGTTTAGATGTACACACTCGAAGGTTAACACCCTCTGAAATTGGTCTCTGGTATTAATGGGTTTCTGTGGCAGGAAAATGTACATCCTGTTGTCCAAAAAAAATCACCTTTGTTTTGTTTTGAGGAGAAAATATATCTGTATCATGTTTTTCATTGGTTATTGTCTATGTCTGACTTCAAAATATCTTTTTGTCACTTTCCGACGTTCTACTTTGAAGGAATATTTTAAGTTTTCCATTTCCAAAACAGTAAGCTTAATATTAAATGCACTTACCTTTGTGGTTTGTTTTCTTGAAAATATCGATCTACATGTACATGTACATGTAGAGAAAACAATTTCACAAACTGGCATTGGAATGAATAAATGCACATCATTGCACTTTTCGTAAAAAAAAGAAAAACCTGCTCATTCTCTGTGCAGTACATTCTTCACAATCACTTGAAAGTTTTAATAATGCAGATTGATTCACAGATGTGAATGCACTTTCCATGAATGCACTTTTTAATTCGCTGTTTTATTAATTGCTGGGATATTGCTTGCCGAATCACTACATGCACTCGCTGAAAAACTGTTTGCATTGACAAGGAGAATATCCCCAGTCCTGCATCTTGATCAATGTACATTTACAATAAAGGTGTTGTGTGCATTATTAGCTGCCCTAGCGCGATGTCGACCGGGTTTGTTTAGTGCATCCTGATGGCATTAGCAGTTTCCTTTTATTAGAATCTGTGGATTTTAGTCGGCAGCAAACAATTATTTTGACCCCTGCTGTCGGATAACAGACTCTTCATGTCAGAAGAAGAAAGAAAAAAGTTATTTGAGGTGATTTTTTCAAGGCATTTTTGTTGTTATGGCAATTTAGTTTCTATGTTTAAAATTTCATTAAGAACATAAATTATTCAGTCCCTTGCCACATCCTTTGTATTAGAATTGTATCTGACATTTCACACTGGAGAATGGTGGAAAGAACAGATCCTACTGCTTCTTTCGAATTAATTTATTAATAAATAAAAATTTGCAGCAATTGAATTTGTTTTTGAATTGATTTCGCAAAAGTAAATCCTGTCTTGTTCTTGTAAACTGAAATTAAATCTTTCTTTTTTTCTTGCTGGCATCCCAAACAAAGATACTGACAAAATAGGGAGACCACCAACATTGGGGCTTAAAAGCTCAGATGGTAGAGCGCTGGCACATCAATCCAGAGGTCGCAGGTTCAAGTCCCGCCCTTGTAAAAAAAATTCTTTGTTCAACCACAAATGTATTTTTTCTTGGAATAAATCATCTCAATTCATATACACTTTTACAAATATTTTTTAACAACCTGAAGTGGTTATTAACATTTCCTTCAAACCTTCTATTCATGATCAAATGTAAATTGCTTGTAAATTGCATCTATTCATAAGCAATACCTCAAATCTGAAAGTAAAATGTAGCCTCAATCCCTGTTGAACTATGAAAGCTTGATGCAATTGAAATTGAAGCCAAACCACAAGCCCACATGCTTGCAAACCTTCACCACAGGAAAAACAGAAGAAGAAGAAATGTCCTGCGAAAGTGAAAAAAATATTGTCCTGTTTAATCGGCTTTTGTCCATTAACAGCTAGCCTGTGTCAACTTTGTATTGCAGAGCATTATTTTTTGATTCCCGGTGGGATTCCAGCCGTTCAAAAGCCCTATTTGCTTTGCTTCACTACCCAGACATATTCCCTCTGTGGTGTAGAAATGACGCCAAGATTAATTCCAGGCAAGTTGTGCAGTAAACGTAATGAGATGGCAGGAAAAATATTGTGCAGCAGCGTAGAGTTTCCCTGCATGGGGGGTGTTTATTAACCAGATTTTATGCTCGATGTCAGAGGTTTGAATGTAGATCTATCCTTGCCTTGAGAGCTAGCCTAGGCTTTAATTTACACCATTCAGCCAAGAGGGATCATTCCTACAGGGCTAGAATCAATAAAAGACTGTTAATTCTCTCGCTCACAACGCCGCTGTTCAGACTCCGATGAGCTAAGGTGTTCCGTTTTTCCACACCTTAATTCCGCCGCATGCGAGCTGTCGCCTTGCCGATAACGTAGACAGGTATCGCCCCAATATCTGACTCTGCGTCTTTAATCAATGCCTGTGCTGCATCGCTGAACCAAACAGCGGCTGATGTGTGTACCTCCATCCCCGGCCGATCAAACATCAATCAATCGCCTTGAAATTGATGAAAAGTAATGCCCATCAGGTATGAGGAAGATCCCTGCATGTTATATTGAGATGCATAAAATCCATCTATGCAACCATAAGATGGACCTTTATGGGTTTGTAAAAAACCCTGGGGTGGAGTTTGCGTTTTCTCACACTTTGGACATAATTGGTTATTTTGTTTGTGTGGACAATATTTAGGGACTAGATCCTTGATATAGCCATGAAGGGGCTGCCGTCGATTTCACCAAACTCTTCCTAACGTAGGATTAATCCTAGGCAATGCTAAGAGATAGGACTAGTCTTAAGTACTGGTCCTAACTTAAGACTAGTCCCATCTCTTAGCATTGCCTATGATTAATCCTAAGTTAGGAAGAGTTTGGTGAAATCGACGGCTGATGACAGAGCCTTCAGGGGTTGAAACCCTTCCCGTTGTTGTATTATTCCTTCCGACACATAATGTATGCGCTTGTTTGAAATCCAGGTAGATATCCATTCCTTCCAGGATGGTTTGACCTCTTCGGTAAGAATTTGTTTACTTTTTAAACACTCAAGAGTGTATGAATAGAATAGAACGGTGTTTTAGACATTACAACCTTTTTTTAAATGTCATTCAGTCATTATTTTCTTGATGGTGTCAGGACTCGTGGCAGAAACACTTTCACATTGATTGGTTGTTTAAATAATTGACACTCAGAGAGCTTTCAAATTATTCTGTGATGTTTTTCAAAATAAGTGTATTAATAAGTTTATTTATGATGCTGTACCATTTCTTTAAGACGGTAATAAGGTCCCGGTCACTCCAAGTAATTAAGCATAAAAAACCTCTGCCAACTTAATAAAAAAAAACTTAACCACAGTCCTCAATTAAGGAAGTTAAATTTTAAAGAGCAAAAACCTTTAATACAGTCCTCAAATACGGAAGTATATTTTTTAAAGAGCAGCGTTAGAAAGAAATCAAAATTGTGGATTCATTCTTGATAGCTCTTCATCAACACTTCTCCATCAATACTGCCCTCTGTTGATAGAAATGTATCAATGTGTACTTGTTGTCCATTAAAAAGCCTACCCCGCCAAGACAGTGAATTAATATTCAGTCTCATTATTTTTAACCAACATCAATTTAACTTTCCCCTTAGAAAACATGGTTCTTTAAAGAAATTTAGGGTATTTTAAATAACAAAGTTTTAACATTTTTGTTGACAATAATTTTCTCCTTGATGTTATTATTAGAGGACTTTGTGATGAGATACATTCCGTTTAGATACATTCTGTTGGCTTATGCCTATTGCACTCCATGATTTAAGTTGATATAAATCATTACTTTTGTTGTTAATTATGAAATTCTTTAAAACAATACCAACAAGCCCCCCTCCAAAAAAAATATATATAAACAGGCATGAGAATCTTCCTGTTTAAACAGGAATTCCTGTTTTTTCCCTTTCAAATTTGTGGTCTTTGAGTTCAGTGTGAATTTGATATAAAATTTGGGGGTGAGTTGTAGGGTGTATACATTTGGATTGCGCTAATCCTTCTTCTCTAATCAGAAATTGTGAGTTTACCCATTTTACCTTTGTAATCGTATATCGCAGATCGACACACTGTTCGTGAAAAAACAGCAGGTTAACAATTGCCGCCCGGCTTCCATTAGTCTTGGTTCCAAGACGCTCCAGTTACTGTGTAGTCACTATAATCTAATCTAATCTAATCGGACATGCATTTTTGGCGTTCGATTTTTCAGATTGTTTTCGTACGAAACAGATTTCCTGTTTTTTCATCATCGCTCATTCTCATGCCTGTATAAAAAACAAAATTATAATAATAATAACAATAATAATTGCGGCCATTTCTACCTTGTATAAAACAGGAAAGTACTGTACATTATATCTGTTCACATCCTTTCAATACTGTAATGTCTCCTGAATTTGACTAACGTGACTGCAGAATCTAATCTGGGAACTAGTTCACCTGCATCAGAATCGTTAATGTGACGTGATGATCTACCGCATCACCAACTTGCTAATCCATTGTTTGACTTGTCCCGTGATGTGCATCATTGAGACATATAGGAGTAACCCCATCACCATTCTGAACACTACTCAGTCTTGAAGTTAGACTTGTCCTGTGCTATTCACCAGTGGGACATAAAGACTCACCCTGTCACCAACCTGTAGAATACTCATGCTGTTAGACCTGTACCATGCTGTGCATCACTGAGAACTACATACTGTCGGCTCAGAGAAGAAAGGACTTATAAGACCTAGAAAGACTTCTGAAAAGTAACCCCATCACCAGCCTTTACAATACTCAACCTTGAAATTTGACTTGAAATGGAAACTTGAAATTTGTCCTGTGCTTTGCATCATTGAGACATGAAGACTCACCCCATCACCAACCTGTAGAATACTCATTCATGATGTTAGACTTGTCCTGTGCTGTGCATCATTGAGACATAAAGACTCACCCCATCACCAACCTGTAGAATACTCAGTCATGATGTTAGACTTGTCCTGTGCTGTGCATCATTGAGACATAAAGACTCACCCCATCACCAACCTGTAGAATACTCAGTCATGATGTTAGACTTGTCCTGTGCTGTGCATCATTGAGACATAAAGACTCACCCCATCACCAACCTGTAGAATACTCAGTCATGATGTTAGACTTGTCCTGTGCTGTGCATCATTGAGACATAAAGACTCACCCCATCACCAACCTGTAGAATACTCAGTCATGATGTGAGACTTGTCCTGTGCTGTGCATCATTGAGACATAAAGACTCACCCCATCACCAACCTGTAGAATACTCGGTCATTGTGTTAGACTTGTCCTGTGCTGTGCATCATTGAGACATAAAGACTCACCCCATCACCAACCTGTAGAATACTCAGTCATGATGTTAGACTTGTCCTGTGCTGTGCATCATTGAGACATAAAGACTCACCCCATCACCAACCTGTAGAATACTCAGTCATGATGTTAGACTTGTCCTGTGCTGTGCATCATTGAGACATAAAGACTCGCCCATCACCAACCTGTAGAATACTCATTCATGATGTTAGACTTGTCCTGTGCTGTGCATCATTGAGACATAAAGACTCACCCCATCACCAACCTGTAGAATACTCAGTCATGATGTTAGACTTGTCCTGTACTGTGCATCATTGAGACATAAAGACTCACCCCATCACCAACCTGTAGAATACTCAGTCATGATGTTAGACTTGTCCTGTGCTGTGCATTATTGAAACATAAAGACTCACCCCATCACCAACCTGTAGAATACTCAGTCATGATGTTAGACTTGTCCTGTGCTGTGCATCATTGAGACATAAAGACTCACCCCATCACCAACCTGTAGAATACTCAGTCATGATGTTAGACTTGTCCTGTGCTGTGCATCATTGAGACATAAAGACTCACCCCATCACCAACCTGTAGAATACTCGGTCATTGTGTTAGACTTGTCCTGTGCTGTGCATCATTGAGACATAAAGACTCACCCCATCACCAACCTGTAGAATACTCAGTCATGATGTTAGACTTGTCCTGTGCTGTGCATCATTGAGACATAAAGACTCACCCCATCACCAACCTGTAGAATACTCAGTCATGATGTTAGACTTGTCCTGTGCTGTGCATCATTGAGACATAAAGACTCACCCCATCACCAACCTGTAGAATTCTCGGTCATTGTGTTAGACTTGTCCTGTGCTATGCATCATTGAGACATAAAGACTCACCCCATCACCAACCTGTAGAATACTCGGTCATGATGTTAGACTTGTCCTGTGCTGTGCATCATTGAGACATAAAGACTCACCCCATCACCAACCTGTAGAATACTCGGTCATTGTGTTAGACTTGTCCCGTGCTATGCATCATTGAGACATAAAGACTCACCCCATCACCAACCTGTAGAATACTCAGTCATGATGTTAGACTTGTCCTGTGCTGTGCATCATTGAGACATAAAGACTCACCCCATCACCAACCTGTAGAATACTCAGTCATGATGTTAGACTTGTCCTGTGCTGTGCATCATTGAGACATAAAGACTCACCCCATCACCAACCTGTAGAATACTCGGTCATTGTGTTAGACTTGTCCTGTGCTGTGCATCATTGAGACATAAAGACTCACCCCATCACCAACCTGTAGAATACTCGGTCATTGTGTTAGACTTGTCCTGTGCTATGCATCATTGAGACATAAAGACTCACCCCATCACCAACCTGTAGAATACTCAGTCATGATGTTAGACTTGTCCTGTGCTATGCATCATTGAGACATAAAGACTCACCCCATCACCAACCTGTAGAATACTCGGTCATTGTGTTAGACTTGTCCTGTGCTTTGCATCATTGAGACATAAAGACTCGCCCATCACCAACCTGTAGAATACTCATTCATGATGTTAGACTTGTCCTGTGCTGTGCATCATTGAGACATAAAGACTCACCCCATCACCAACCTGTAGAATACTCATTCATGATGTTAGACTTGTCCTGTGCTTTGCATCATTGAGACATAAAGACTCGCCCATCACCAACCTGTAGAATACTCATTCATGATGTTAGACTTGTCCTGTGCTGTGCATCATTGAGACATAAAGACTCACCCCATCACCAACCTGTAGAATACTCAGTCATGATGTTAGACTTGTCCTGTGCTATGCATCATTGAGACATAAAGACTCACCCCATCACCAACCTGTAGAATACTCGGTCATTGTGTTAGACTTGTCCTGTGCTTTGCATCATTGAGACATAAAGACTCGCCCATCACCAACCTGTAGAATACTCATTCATGATGTTAGACTTGTCCTGTGCTGTGCATCATTGAGACATAAAGACTCACCCCATCACCAACCTGTAGAATACTCATTCATGATGTTAGACTTGTCCTGTGCTTTGCATCATTGAGACATAAAGACTCGCCCATCACCAACCTGTAGAATACTCATTCATGATGTTAGACTTGTCCTGTGCTGTGCATCATTGAGACATAAAGACTCACCCCATCACCAACCTGTAGAATACTCATTCATGATGTTAGACTTGTCCTGTGCTGTGCATCATTGAGACATAAAGACTCACCCCATCACCAACCTGTAGAATACTCGGTCATTGTGTTAGACTTGTCCTGTGCTTTGCATCATTGAGACATAAAGACTCGCCCATCACCAACCTGTAGAATACTCATTCATGATGTTAGACTTGTCCTGTGCTGTGCATCATTGAGACATAAAGACTCACCCCATCACCAACCTGTAGAATACTCATTCATGATGTTAGACTTGTCCTGTGCTATGCATCATTGAGACATAAAGACTCACCCCATCACCAACCTGTAGAATACTCGGTCATTGTGTTAGACTTGTCCTGTGCTATGCATCATTGAGACATAAAGACTCACCCCATCACCAACCTGTAGAATACTCAGTCATGATGTTAGACTTGTCCTGTGCTGTGCATCATTGAGACATAAAGACTCGCCCATCACCAACCTGTAGAATACTCAGTCATGATGTTAGACATGTCCTGTGCTGTGCATCATTGAGACATAAAGACTCACCCCATCACCAACCTGTACAATACTCAGTCATGATGTTAGACTTGTCCTGTGCTGTGCATCATTGAGACATAAAGACTCACCCCATCACCAACCTGTACAATACGCGGTCATTGTGTTAGACTTGTCCTGTGCTATGCATCATTGAGACATAAAGACTCACCCATCACCAACCTGTACAATAATGATCAGTCATAATTCCCATGCTAGGTATCATTGAGACATGAAGAGTAACCACATCACCAACCTGTAGAATTATCAATCACGCTAGACTTGTTCCATATGCATAATTGAGGCACATCGAGTAACCCCCATCAACGACCTGTAGAACCTCCAGTTCACTTATTCAAACCTGTCCCTTGTGGCACAGTTCACATCATACCCAATTCCATAACCCAGTTCAACATCCTCCAGGAATGATAATTGAACGGCGATCCATAAAACCAAATGCAATGTTTTACACCTCAATCCTGTTGACCGAATTTAGTTGCGGTATATGAATTTGAGCGTGCTGGAAATTTGTCATGACCGCTAATAAGGTCCATCGACTGCAATGTTTTAGGGGGGGGGGGAGGACAGGCTGATTTTCATCTTGTTTGTGAATCTCTGACTATTGAGGACATTGCCGTCAACAAAGTACATCTGTCTGGTTGGGACATGGTCGCCTATCAGTCTGCCTGTCATCTATCATTCAACCTGTCAACATTTGACTATAAATGCAGTCTGGATATAACACTATGGGACAGGTCCTCATCCTACCATCACAGGATCAATATATCTTTTCAAACAATCCCTTGTGGGAGGAAGGGGGGATGATTAAGATCAGCATCTTGCAAAACAAATCTCAGACATGTTGGCTGTTGCCTGTACTTAGGCTGTGCTCTTAACAAGAGGTTGGTTCAGTACGAGGGGGAAAATATTGATACAAACAAAAATTGTGATCAAAGGACTTACTTGGTATGAAGTAGACCAATCATTCCCAAAAGTACACGTATTTCCGTCCAAATGAGAAATTGTCATCTTTGATGTTTGAGAAAAAATTATGTTTAAATTTCATCTCAGATAGTGTATGAGTTGAAGTTTAAAAGTGCAACCATTGGTGAGATGAGCAATGCAAACATTTCAAAAAATCTAAAATCGCCTTCATTTAAAGGCACTGAACACGTTTGGTAATTGTCAAAGACCAGTATTCTCACTTGGTGTATCCCAACATATGCATAAAATAACAAGCCTGTGAAAATTTGGGCTCAATTGGTCATCGAAGTTGCAAGAAAATGATGAAAGAAAAAACACCCTTGTTGTACAAATTTGTGTGCTTTCAGATTAGAAGTTTTTATTATTTTAGTGAGAAATTACCTCTTTCTCAAAAACTACGTTACTTCAGAGGGAGTCGTTTCCTACAATGTTTTATACTATCAACAGCTCTCTGTTGCTCGTTACCAAGTCAGTTTTTATGCTAATATATATTTTGAGTAATTACCAAACGTGTACGATGCCTTTAAGTTTAAAAGTGCAACCATTGCATTGGTGAGATGCAAACATTTCAAAGAATCTAAATTGCCTTCATTTGTTAAGAAATGGTATGAAAAGAACGGATAAACAGTTGAACCAAAAGTATTTTAAGGCTCTGATCACATGTTTCCTGTATTTATATTAAGAAGAACACTAATAACTCACTTAGTAATGGAAATGGTGAATATTAAGATAACAAAACATCGAGCACCTTTAAAAATATGATTGTCTCGATGCAGCTGTTGGTAATCCATTGCAATTTCAACAACTTCATTATGCAGAGCAATTAAACATGTTTGTTTATGTAATCAGTCTGCTGTCATCGTTGATCTAATTAGATAAAGAATGCTCTCATTAAGATGTCTAATCAGTATTCACTTGATGTCATGATTAAGTCCACTTTACAAATTGCCCTGACTTCACCCACACATATCCTGTACGTGACCTCATCCATGTGACCCCATCATCTCTTCCCTCCGCTGAGAATCCAACACCCCCCCCCCCCCCCCGATGCACACATCCTCATCATTTCTTCTGCTTCTGGCTGGAGACGGCCAAGAAGCCTGCTGTGGCACGCAAGAGAGGAACAAGAGGGGAAAAAAGACGAGTGGAAAGTGGGAATTGATTACTGGGAGGACCCATTAGCGACACACTTTCTGCCCCTCTGGCTGGCTGCGATGCATGGGAGTGTAAGCGCTGTGCATGTCTGTGTTTGGCTAAGCAGATTGGAAAGACGACGCTGTGAGTTGGGGGGTCTCCATGAACAAACCCAGCATCTTGCCTGGCTGGCTCTGTGCAACCCCCCCCCCCACCCAATTCCATTTGATGATGCATCAGGTTGAATATTACTCGCTGCAGTGGATGTTAAAATGAGACAGAGAGCCAGAGAGGGTAGGGGTCAGTTGATCATCACAGCTTTAATGTGTAGTCATTCCGACGACGTCGCTGTCACTCGCTCAAACATGTGGAGAAAACACCTCCATGGGGTGCGGGCGATCTAGGCCTGGAGACGACCGGCTGACCGAAATGAGCCCACATGACCAGGAGCCTATTTGCATAATATTAGGGTGATGTGATGGCAGGTTAATGCATTGGGTTTATCAGTGTGGCAGTGACTGCATGCATTCCTATAGTGTAGCATGATTGGGCATAATTCAAGCATCAATCACCTGAAGGGAAGACGAGAGAGCGAGTGAGAGAGAGGGAGAGATTGTACCATCCTGATGCTGCTCACGGTTCACTTGTAAACAAAACAACCACGTTCCTGTAGCTAGTCTAGGTGTATTACACTACGGCAACAGCATTGCACATAATTTAACCGATCTCAGAGTTCAAGTAATTTCAGCACGAAGAGATTTCCCGGCTTGGTGCGTTCCTGCAGCCCATCCGGCTGTATTGAGTTCCACCATAGTGATTTTGAATCAGTGCAGTATTTAGTCACGTGAACTGGCTTCATCGAATGCATTTCTACACGTCGACGACATCATCAAACATAATTTAACTGATGTCAGACTTGAAGTGACTTGGAAACAGGGGGAGCTCCTTTACTCACGTGCCCCCTTGTATATTTCCCAACGTGCGACTGCTCAGTTCGCTGATCTCGGGCCACCTTCTTCAACAAGGACTTGTTCTCCTTGTGATAAGCGGACCACCACTCCATAATCCTGAGGGAACAGAAGAAGACTTGGTGTAGTGGGGTCGGGTTGGTCCAAGAATGCATCATCGGACACAGCCGTGAGGATCGCCATGGCGGAGGTCGGGTGAGCGAAATGGCCGTCACAACAAGGGAGGTATTTCGGGAACAGCATAACGGATTACTCAGCACGTCTTCTACGACCCATGTCATTGACTGTGAATGCTGTATCTCAGTTGTAAGAGAAAATTTACTTTTAAAAATTTCTTTGCCAATGTTCCCTGTGTCCTTTATTAACACGTGAATTTTTAAATAAATATCATACAAGAAAACTTGGCACCAAAAGTTTTTTTTAATTTTATTTTGTTTTTACTTTCAAATCATTTTTTGTATGTTGTCGGTAGCCTTAGTTTACAACTTTTTCTTTACATCAATAACTTTTTTGATGCATAAATTGCCCATGAAAATCTGGGCTTTTTGAAATAATTTTGTTTACGACTTGTCGTACTTCAATTTATTGCATTTAAATTGTTTACAAATATTATTTTGCTTCTTCCTGAAGCAGAAAAGAAGAACATATTTTAGGTTTTTTATATCTAAGGTTGTAAATAAAAAACTAAAATCCTTTTAATCCTTTCATGCACCATTTATTTTAGCGATAAATTGATCATATGGACACATTAATTGTTAACTTGGTTTTTTTGTGCAAATGGCGACCCCCGAAAAGCAGGTCACAATAGCACCCTCAAGAGTCCTCTTTCCCATTCTGAAAATTGCGTGGCCAGGCAATCTTTATTTTTTGTCTCACATTTTTTTTTCTGAAGGGATTTAAACCAGTCGCTAGCGATCAGTTGCCAAACCGGTCGCTAGCGACCGGTTGCCGCGTGATAGAGTTAACCTGTAAATATGAAGTAGTAAGTAAACACAAGGTGCATGAAAACTTCATCTTATCTCGAAAACTTAAGAAGATAGATTCATTTTGATATTTGTTTTATTTGTGGACGTCTTTGTAGTAGACACATACATGTGTTTTACCTTCTTTTGAATGTTGTAAGATAACTTCCCCCTCCACATTTTGGTGTAAAGCATAAACTCAAGGTATGGTGCCGGTTTAAAGTGCATGTAGTCACATGTATAATAGCATTGCGCGTTCCTTTCAATGTGTACAGACGATTCATAACACAACAATGTGGTCATCCAAAATATAATTTATAAGAGTTCTTTAGCGTTCATAGTTATCTGGTCCTGTGGATACAGACTGCATGTTGGAAGATGCAATAAATGCTCATTAACGTTTGCTTTTAATGAGGTATTCAACTCCTAGCCAGGTAATTAAGTAATATTCAAATGGTAGTGGAGTCGAACAACACGTGACCTTGAGTGTCCAGCCAACAAATTTTCTTCACTTCACATTTAATTGTGCCCATCATGTTTTGCAATTAACAGGCAAGGTATAGTTTTGTTGTTCGTCACCGAGGATGTTGAGAAAAGGTCAACAAATTTGTTCCTGCTTGCAATGTCAATTTCGGTTGTTTGTATACTTTCGTTGATATCCATTTTTTGTTTCCATTACCGTGGAAATTGTTTTGACAACATCACTGAAGAGGTGCCATGATGTTTTTTTGCCTTGGAGCTATTCAGCAATTACATTTCCATCATCATTGTGTCAGATACGTAAATGTACACGGACGTCTGTATAATATCAGTTTCAGGAGGTTGTTTATTTCTCGGTGTGTATTATCAGTATCAGACTTGTTATCATTCACCCTAAACAGAGTATAAGAATGTCTTTATCTTCTGATTGTTTTCTGCATCAGTAAATGCATGGTTCATCAAGAAAATTTAATATGAAATATATTTACCAAAATATTACTGAAAACATTGCAAATCTAAGGTATCTTCTGCAAATGAAGGTTACATGTATTTAAAGGTGCTGAACACGTTTGGAAATTGTCAAAGACCAGTGTTCTCACTTGGTGTATCCCAACATATGCATAAAATAACAAGCCTGTGAAAATTTGGGCTCAATTGGTCATCAAAGAAAATGATGAAAGAAAGAACACCCTTGTTGTACAAATTTGTGTGCTTTCAGATATAGGAATAAAAACTTCTTGCAAGAAGTTTTTATTATTTTAGTGAGAAATTACCTCTTTCTCAAAAACTACGTTACTTCAGAGGGAGTCGTTTCCTACAATGTTTTATACTATCAACAGCTCTCCGTTGCTTGTTACCAAGTAAGTTTTGATGCTTATATTTGTTTTGAGTCCTTACCAAACGTGTACGATACCTTTAACATTGAAACAGAAAATCAAGTTCTACAAAAGAAATTTGTGAAGGAACACATTTCATGCAATGTTTATTTTGCAAGTACATCAGGAAATGATGTTCGCTTTATTTTAAAAACATTTCTTGAGGGAAATGTGGTAATATACATGTCATTTTATCCACACTATTTCTTTGAATCCCCAAACATACGTGTATAATGGTTGAACTCTTTCGCTCCAGGTGTGGAAATACTGCATTCTAGAATTTACCGTAATCCGCAAATACCTCTGGGAATTCCTTGAAAACACTTTTTTACCGAATGTTATAATTCCTCTTCTGTGTTCAGCCTTACTAATCCAACAAGTCTCTGCAAGTCAAAAATAGTCATATTGACACTACGATTACCTTATGAATAATCAAGCGTTTCTTAACTTTGGTTTTATTGAGCGGTTTACAGTGACCTGTGCCGAGCCATGCACCTGCCTTATGCATGATCCACTAGATTTCTGTTCTGCTGTAAGAAAAAGAAAAAAAGGACCAAGTCATAGTACTTTCCGGGCTGTTTTATATGCGGAGACTTAACCTACTGAATGGATGGGGAAACCAGGCAGGGTTTAGATCAACCAAAGCTCTGTGATTAGTGGCAAGACATTCCATGTCACACCTGTTTACATTTGAAGAACCTAGTAGACATTATCATTGATTTCATGGCAGGCATAACTAGGTGCGAATATTTATCATGAGACCTGGGCCTGGTAACATGCATGTAGAGGCATACAAGTATAGAAAGTGTTGATTCATGTTATGCTGAATGCTGAATATAAATCCATTATATCAAATTTATTTCTGGACTTTTAGTTGATAATCCCTTTTTGTGCTTTTTAAGCAATTCTTTTCTGCGTTGGGCAAATTTGTTAAGAAAATACAATAACCATATTTCAGAGTTTTGGGGTGCAAAATCATACGTGCCAAATGTTTTGAGAAATTAGACTTTAGCTGTTTAACTGCTTACCAACCAAAATGACCTATGTTATCAATGCAAAAGAAAATTGTTGATGGCCTCAGGTTTGGGTTTGTTGTGTTGTCATTTAGCCTTTGAGAAAGACTCTGCAAGGGCAGAGTGTGAGCCTGTGTCAAATGTTTTATCATTTTTGCTGAGCTTTGAATCTGCATTGTGTTTTTATTATTAAGTCGACAGTCAACCTAAATAGATATAATAATAATAATAATAATAATAATAATAATATAGTCTTATATAGCGCACGTATCTACCAAGAGGGTACTCAAGGCGCTTGAACAGACAATCAGTAAGTTTTTCCCGCAAGGTATGCTGTGCTACATTTTTGAAGTATGAGACCTATTCCTTTACATAGCACTATGTAATGGTTTACAAGGTGCTGTGGCGCAATATGCAGCCAATCAAACCAGGAACACCAGGGCGAACCCCTTCTCTTTACGATAAGTGCACTGGGTTCTTTTACGTGCATTACACAACACACGGGACCTACGGCTTAACGTCCCATCCGAAGGACGAAACATGTGGTTAAGTGTCTTGCTTAAGGACACAAGTGTCACGACTGGGATTCGAACCCACACTTTGCTGATCAGAAACACCAGAGCTTGAGTTCAGTGTTCTTATCCGCTCGGCCACGACACTCCACAAGATATATAAATGATAGTGCCAGGGCTTGAATTTGGGGAAATATCCACAAGACTGAAGGGCTTGTAGCTTGAAATTTGTACAGGACCTGAAAATTGGTTACAAGACCAGAATCAAAATGAGAAAAAAAAAGTATGTAGACAGTGTTACAATTAAACTGTTTTTATTTTAAAAAGCATTAAACAGAATATCTATCTTGTTTGTCTTGTGGGTAATACTTTCATACTTGAATTGAAAGATATTTATTGACTCAATGTCAACATTTGAACATAATATGTACAATTTAAGATGAGGTGAAGTACTATTATTCATAAACACAAGACTGTCAGACTTGTCAGGTCTTGAGTTTACTGGCCCTACAATAAAAACACTGGCCTCGGGCCTGTGGTCCAGTGTTAATTTCGAGCCCCGAGTGCATAGTTTTTTTGTTATGGAGGAAAGCTTTTTTTAAGAATCAGCAAACAACAGTTTTGTCACAACCTCAAAACAGCTACAGTGAACAGTGGTTGAAGAAACCACCCATCATGTGGTGTCTACTTTATCATGATTAAGCATCAAGTAGCTGATAAATATCAACCTCATTACTGTGTCTTCAACTCTCCTATAGGCATCAGTTTAAAAGCCCCAGATAATTTGACATTGGCCACAAATATCTGCTATCCCTCCAGGGGGAAAAAATATATCGGCGGGAAGGACGTATCTGCTAAACAAAATCTCAGCTCTTAATGAGAAATTCAACATGAGGTCAATTCAGTTGTTATATTGCCCCCATTCTGATATTGCCCAGTCTCTAGGCCAGTCAGTTTTGTTAGCACACCATGCAAGGTTGCCCAGTGGGAGAATGATTATCAGAGAATAATTCCCTTCATGATCCTGCGAGGACAAGATAAACTTTCAGAGCAGTTTCGTCTGCATGTTTTTCTTTTTCCTCTCCTCTTCTTCTTCTTCTTCTCCCTATCTTGTCGTTAGAATTCCCTGGGTGACACACGGATATAATGTCAACGCTATTGGAACATGTTAATATTTCTCCAGGGTGTGACTTACCACGCTGGTTCAAGCAGATGTAACACTGGTGATGGCAAGACCTGATAGTATGATGGATTTTTTTTCTTCACCCTCTTGCATTTTTTTCCTTGTACCGTTACATCTGATAGAGCATGTAATCTTGAGAAAGGCTTGTCTGGTGATCAAATCTATTTTGCTTTAAAGACCAAGCAGCATAACATCTATTAATCAATATGCACTTTAAATATTTTATTTTTTGTCATGGCACAACTGACTACTACCGTACATTTTAAATGTTTTCTTGGCATATTTATTAAACAGTAAACTAGAAAAATGAAAAATGAGATATACCTGTGTGACATATGCAAATATTTTATTCGCAATTCGAGAGGTATTATGTACAATGTAAACTAGACATGTGGTAGGAATATATCTTGTGATGATTTAGAAATATTACAATTTTTACAAAATAATGAAAAAAGAATATTGCAGATTAATATAAAAACAAATTATGTATTAATCAAAGGAAACACTATTTTTTTTGTATAAAAAGGCAAAAGATGAATGATAAAAGTTACCTCATATTTAGCATGCCTCAATTCCCTCCAGCGGAAAAAGTCAAAAGATATGTTTAGGAAGAAATCAAAATTACTAAAAAAATTAATGACCATAAAAACGTACTTGGTATGAAGCAATGCAGCTGTTGATGATGTATGACATTTTGAGAAACAACTCCCTTCAAAGGAATGTGGTTTTAGGCAGAGAGGGATTCAAGAACAATTCAATCTGAGAAATGTTTCTCAGATTTTTCTTTCTCTGTGGACTTTACTTTCTCTGTTTCTCTCAGATTTTCAGCAAAATCTCAAAAATGCTACCGCCTTTTGAATTGAAATTTTCACAGGTTAGTTTTATTGTATATATCTACATTTATGAAGGATTAAAACAATCGAGTGGTTCTAAAAACCAAAGGTATACTTTGCCTATAAGTAGAATTATCCCTGTCCTTTACAGTGGGTACAGAAAATGATTCCAAAGGCAAACATGTAAATGAAAGATGGATTGGAAAGACCTTTTGCAGTTAAACGCATCCATTGTAAACTCATTTGTCTCAGTACAGGGGTCTGTTCCTTGGTATAACAACATCCAAGTTATTGCAATTAGATCTTTGTATAACAACTTTGCTCTGGTTATTAAATTCCCTTTAGATGCACCTTTTATTGTATCCCCAGAAATAATCATAATAAAAGCAGTAATAATACTTCAAAAGGTAGAAGTGACAGACACTTCAATAAAAGATCCAAACGTGCCCTAAAACTAATGAGATTTAAATGCCGACTTCGCTTTGTCTAAACAAACTACTTGTTATGGTTAACCTCCACGCCTAATTGCTTTTCAATCCGTAATAAATTACCCATACACTAGCCCCTTTACTGGGGCCAAACTAATTATTCCATTGATTTTTAGATTAGAGGGACTTCAGTCAATCCTCCGACCCTGATTAAGGAAGAAATTAATACAGAAGAGTATTTCATTACTTGATGGTCAACTTTGAGGACAAAAGTTGAGCAAATTTCTGTCTGGATTATAATCACAACCTTCTTTAAATTATAACCAAGAAATTTTAATTCAAATTGTAAAGAACACACGCATAAACAGTTAGAACAAACTATGCACATAGGATTTAATAGTGACTTCCTCAGAATACACGTATAGATCGTATTCTATTCAAATGATAATTAAAAGGCAAAAATATCTGTGTTGAATATCAATAATTTTTTACCAGTACATTTAGATTTACCATTCTCTCAATTTTCCAGTTTCCGTTGTTTAAAAAAACAAAACATAGAAGTTTAATCCAGCTTATAAATATGCAAATATGGATCACATGTTGCGTTTACTTCTTGAGTGTTTACAAAAGTTCAGCAGTTACATCGTATGCATTCAAATGATAATTAAAAGACATCAAATATGCATGTTGAGTATCAATAAGTGTACTCGAACAATTTTTTACCAGTACATTTAGATTTACCATTCTCTCAATTTTCCAGTTTCCATAAACTTGTTTTTAAAAAGACACCCGTAGAAGTTTAATCCAACATGTAAACATGCAAATATGGATCACATGTTACGTTTACTTCTCGAGTGTTTACAAAAGTTCAGCAGTTCTTAAAAACAAAACAAAAAAAGTGCTTGCAGGTACTTTTTGGATTTTTTATTTATTTTGTATTCAGCCACCAATTTAAAACATTTCATAGGAGCATCCAATACTGCCAGTCCTCATTATATCAGGCATGAGGTTTGTCAGGATTGTTCACTAATCTCCCTGCACCTTCAGATTTTTTATGGAAAGAGCAGGCATGATATTCTTCCTACTTTAATCTGATTTCCAATTTGTTTTGTCCTCAGGAAAAACAGCAAAATTGTTATGAAATAGCCTGAAAAGTCTATTTAAGCCTACACAATGTGTACATCTAGGTCAGCCCTTGTACTCGATAAACTTTTATTATTATTTTTTTTTCCAAGGGCTAAATATCATGCCCGAAAGAGGCAAACTTGCCATCACAGAGATGAAAAGACTTGCCTTTGTTATGACCAGGGCCTGTATGCATGAAAACTTGCTAAGCACAGAAAAATCTTGCTTAACAGAAACTGGTTACAAGCCAAAATTCCATAAAGTTTACATTGTTGCGACTGGTGCCCCACTCATTTCTTTGCTTAGCAAAGAAATTTACTAAGCAGTATTTTCTGCTTAACAGCTTTATGAAATTGGGCCCAGACCTTCAGTTGAAATGATGTAGAGTCAGTAAACCTCAAAGTGTAACAACCTGTACATTCCTGGAGCTTCGTCTTCCACACCAAGAGGACATTGTTGTCCAATTCTCAGGTTTTTATCTTGTTATACAATATCTCATCCCTGTAATATGTAACAAAGTCAACTCCGTACCATACTTTTCATAAACTTTGAAAAATTGAAAATTGATCTTTGGAACTGACTCTGCAACTTGTTTGTCCGGAGAATGGTCAGCGAGTGTTTGGTTTCTAATACATAACACTGAGTGTTTTGACTCGCAGAGTTGACTCGGATTCCGTGTGCTGAGAGTGAAGTCACTCCAATTTCAGATTCAGTAGCAGCCGTATGTCTGCTGTGTATTGAACAATCTCAAACCTGTGATCAACGGAAATGTCACAAAGGAAGATCAGTTTCTCAGAGGGTAAATTCCACATTAGTTTTTCAAGGGGGATGCATCACACATTGACAACAGCCAAACTTGATTTAAATTTCAAACTGGGGCTACCTTGTTGCATATAAAAAACAATAATAAAGATAAACACTTGCATGTAAAATGAGAGGTGAAATGTTGTGACAAAAACCCTCCAAGTAAAAAGGAGGCTTTCATCCTGCATGCTAAGGCCTTTATCGGAACTGTAGCTTAGGCTTGACCGCCAGCTCAGGAACCGTCCGTCTATTTGAAGTTCTGTACCGAAAGTGTACGTTTTCAAAATAACTGATGGAGCCCAAGCAAGCTGTGGTTTCAAAAAGGGCCTATGACACTGGCAAAGTTGCATCGCCCGATTGTTTGACGAAAGACTGAAAAAGAGCCAAAAACCTTTTTTTATATGAAGAAAACAGTTTTAATAGCATGGTTTTAAAAAACCACAGAACAAAGATATCGACAAAATAGGGAGACCGCCAACATAGGGCTAGATAGCTCAGTTGGTAGAGCGCCGGCACGTTAATTCGGCGGTCATTGGTTTGAATACCGCTCTAGTAAATTTTTCTTTGTTCAACCCCAAATCGTTTAAAAATATGTGAAAAACCTGGGATGACACTTTACATTTTTATGGAAAAGATAATTGGATTGGATTCAAACACTCTTTTCTGGTTTGTGACCCACAAAACTATTTCTGGTACCAGCAACTTGTTACGTAACTTTCTCGATGAAGTCATAAACTTTTGTGTCTCATAACACTCATGTTAATATAGTGGACAAAAATCATTGTTAAATTGATTTGAGTGTAGCGAAAAGAGAGTATCATCTTACGTACAGCAAGTACTTGTGATGCATTGCTAGAATTATTGCCAGCTCACTGCCTCAAGCTAGTAACTATAATGTAACCAAGCTTTCTTTGCATCAAATACAAAGACACACACTTAATAGTTCCTGGTGATTATGTGTGTGTAGCTTAAAGGTAAGGTCATAGATTGGTTTTTGTCAATGTTAAAAATGCTGATTTACAGGCCAAATTATAAAGAAAGATACAATAAAAGTCACATGTGAAAGTTTCAGCTGAATACAGTGTCTACTTGCTGAGAAAACAGCACAAAGATGTGACAGTATTTTCACACCAACGTCGAATCCATCCACGTTTAGTGAGGTGACAGAGGGTACCAACCGCATCTCTGGCCACAGCATTCGCGAATGTACACCAACCGCCAGAAATCTGAGAAACGATTCATGCGTGAATCGTTTCTCAGATTCAAATGTTTTTATTGATTTCTAATCAACGGAGGCATTTCAGACGAAATAATTTTGATGCTTATTACCATTACCATCTTTGTAACATAAGCTTTCGGATGGAAATTACACAATTTGTTTGGGTGGTCATTACCAAACGATGACCCAGCCTTTAACATGACAGTTTTGAATGTGAAACTCAATACTTTAAAACTCTGATTTTCTTCTGAGAATGAAAACCCCCAAACCCCACTTAAACACTTGAGGTAAATGTCTTTTGCAAAATTATGAACTTTTTCTCCTGTAGACAATTATTTCTAGTGAAGATTTACGCAGACATCTAACTGTTTTGTATTTAGACACGTTTTCATGTTGAACTGTAAATTCAATACTTCAAAACTTTGCACAAATATTTTTTAATATGCAGACATAAATTGTTTTTAGAAATTGGGAGAAAGTTATGGAATATATTCACTAAACTTCTCCTGATTTCTAAAAATTGTCTGTGCAGGAATTTGTTTTTAAAGTAGGATAGACCTTAGTACTGATAACGTCACAGTTTGTTTACCACTTTGCAGAAGAATGGGGAAACCATTGTGTCTCTGCTCAACTGTCGAAAATGTAGTACCCAGTTACACAGCACTTAAAGGGAGGGTGTACCTTTGGTAATTACTCCAAAAATTAATGACCATAACAACTTACTTGGTAAGAAGCACTGCAGCTGTTGATAATGTATAACATTTTGAGAAACAATTCCCTTCAAAGGAATGTGGTTTTAGAGAGAGGGATTCAAAAAACATTTCAGTCTGAGAAACATTTCTGCCTGAAATGTTTCTCAGATTATTCTTCCTGCGTGGACATAACCGCCCCAGATTTTCGGCAAAACGCTACCACCTTTTGAAATGAAATTTTCGCAGGTTAGTTTTATTGTATAAATCTACATTTATATAGGATTAAAACAATCGAGCGGTTCCAAAAACCAAAGATCTACTTTGCCTTTAAGCAATGCAGTAAATAAACTGTGATGTCGTCAGTACAGGGGTCTATTCCTTGGTATATCATCATCCAAGTTATTTCAATTAGATCTTTGGATAACAACTTTGCTCTGGCTTCATTGAATTATTTGTGATGAAAATGTCTGCAGTGATTAGGAACCAATGTGATAACTTCCCGCCACAGCCCCACCAAACTTCATTAGTTCCTTGAAAGGTTCTTTGTTATTCCAACAGCAGATGTCATGCAATACTATTATTCGTTAACATGGATGTAGTTAAACGGAAAAGTAATTTGGGGGGGGGGGTGGTTGCAGAGCACTCATTTCATTCTTTCACATGAAGAATTTTATTTGTACAGTAATTGGACATTGCTTCGGGACATTCCTCTCCCAACATCTGAAATAATACGCCGCCACCGCCAAAGCTAAAATTGGTCTGCGATTTTCACCGGCCGAAATTAACAGCCCGGTCCGCCTGTATGCAGTCAGGCGCGACTGCATGAATTATCGGCAAGTCGTCGTCGAGAGCAGGGAAGTGGTATCACTTGTGACTATATTGTGTTGACAGGTGGAGGTATGGTATGGATTCTGACACGTGCGAAGCAAAGAGTTTTCACAGTTGAGTTGATAGTATCACTGCAGCTGCACCACATCAGCATGTGTCATCCAATCAAAAATAGCCATGTATGCACTTCACTGGATATAACTAACTCTATGAGTTTGATTTGTGTTTAATTACTTACCCCCTTGTAGCTTTGATTTTTGTTTAATCTCTGTTAATCTTTGTGTCTGTTTTTTTTCTCTCGTCTGTTGCTGGATGGGTTTGTCTTGAATGCATATTTGTGCGCAACTTCTTGTAGGGAATATATCACAAGGGAAACTGACTGGGTAAATTTAAAAATAATTTGTGGCTGAACAAAGAAAAATTGACTAGAGCAGGACTTGAACCTGCGACCTCCGGATTAAAGTGCAGGCCCTCTACCAATTGAGCTATATAACCCTATGTTGGCGGTCTCCCTATTTTGTCAATATATTTGTTGTCTCTCTGCTGCTGCTTCCAAGGTTGTATAGTAAACTTGGGTGTAATCCCCGGCTATATGGCAGTTACAGGTTGAATGGCTTCTGAATGGCACCCCCGATTAAAGATATTGACAAAATAGGGAGACTGCGGACATGGAGCTAGATAGCTCAGTTGGTAGAGCGCCAGCATGTTAAACTGGACGACGCAGGTTCAAGTCCCGCTCTAGTCAATTTTTGTTTGTTCAACCCAAAATTACTTCTTGAAGGGCTAAGATGCATCTTGAGTTCTCAAATCGATGGTACCTTCCTTTAAAAAATTTCACTTTACAAAGGCAAAAATGAAAACCCTATTTCAGATGAGTTTCATGAAATAAGTACTCGCATATCATCATGTCGGTGCAACATAGATGTCCTAAAATAGCGTTTACGGAAACACAAGCTTTAGAATGCCAAAAGGTTGTATCTGGCTTCAAATAACGCAGATGTACAAACAAAGTCAATGGTCGCCGAGTTACAATGTTGTTGCACTGAGCGTTCTCGCACGAGATACGACTTTGTTGCAGAATCAAGTTAGGACCTTGTTACAACATCAAGTTATGAAGATATGATATGCTTAGAATGGTTGCAATTGGCAGGAACATATACATTATAACAAACAAAGCTTTTGTCTGCTTTCAACATTTCCTTGTACCCGTTCAGATAACCTGAAATAGTCTGCTAGAAATATAACATTATATCATAACGACGGTTTGCATTTGTAATTCTTCCACTGGTAACCAATACAGCTGCCTGCAGAAATCTCTGCTGTGCGCAAATAGGTTTCCTCGTTTCCTGGAGTGGACATGAGGATTAAACCAAAATGCAATAAAAGATTTAGTTACAACGGATAGAATCCCCCAGCACATTAGGTTCGTAATTCTCCAATTTGTCAAATTAAATTTGGAGGCTTCCTTTCTGTGTTTCTCCTGCTGCTTTCTTGTCCATTAGCAAATTTGAGATAATTCGTTGGTGAAGTAGTGTGATGTGATACACCTACTGATGTGACAGCGAAACACCCTCATGTCTGGAGAAAATCTTCAAGTACAAGTTTGAGTCACGCCTTGGAAAAGCGGACATGGATTGGGCTTTGGAGTAAATTATTATGAATTTATTGCCGACTCTGACTACAATTTATTGTTAGAAATGAAGATGGATGGCTGTTGTGGAGGTTGAAGTGTTATTATATGCGTTCTCGTCAGTAGAGACTTTAAAGTAATGTTGAGTGTCAGATCTTTAAAGAGAAGTGAAGTGATGCTTGCTGAAAATTATTATCTGTTTCTGTCAATAATAATGATAATTTATATTGAGCCTAAAAATAATTAATATTGTACACTTTGGAAAATGCACAGAATGGAAGAAAAAGATATGGAAACAAGAGTGGTCACCAACCACAGTATGGGGGTCTGTCTGTCTTGCCAACAGAGAGCTAATAGTTATTTAATTACATAAGCCTAACCCTGCTGGCATTAGTAATGTTTTGATCTTTTCAGGAGGCAGATGCCTCTAACCCTACCTATGTAAACAAAATCTAAACTAACTGGCAAGGCGACCAAAGAAGTAAAACAAACAAAAGACAAAAAGAGAGGAAAGAACACTAGAGAGCAATGGATCCTGGAATGTTAATTACATTGTAAAGAGTACAGAACTATGACGATGAGATATTCAGTTTTAGATTTGAGCGGAAAATTTCCAAATTATGGAAAATAGTTTGAAGAGGCAAGGACTGTCAACCCATCATGTGAGGCTTAAGTATAAGCGGGAAATTAAACCTTAATCTACAGACATGAAAAGCAGGATCCACAGATTCTAAAGTAAATCAGTTATTCTGAATTAAGTTGTCAAGTCAAGATGAATTTATTTTGACACCAATTAACATTTATATATCGCAGGGGGCTTGATTGTCCGGCAGGTACATGTAGGTGATGGGATTGTGCCTTTGATGACATTAGCATGGAATTTGGCACACAGACGGAGTGTGTCACGAGAAAGATATTTGGCTATAGGGCCATTGCAGATTTCTCCTTTGAAAAAACATAGGTATATTTACAAGCTACAGCACCCTTTTTGCAAATTGTGGAAATTGTTTGTTATTCTACCTATATTTTTATCAAAGGACATTATGCGATGGTCCTATTGGCAATCTTTCTCATGACATACTCTGACTGTGTGCTAATGCTTGTATCATCAAATGCACAATTCCCCCCAATGTTTCCCCTATCCGCCCTACATAATGTACATGTTGTTTTGCCTTCCACTTATTGTTATAAAGGAGTGTATTAAAGAGGAAGGGAAATGTCAAATTCAATTTTGAGATGTACTCATTTTCAAATAGATAGAGTCCTCATGCGAGTTGGGAAAAAAATTACAAATCTCTAACCTGACGTTAAAATAGTGTAAATTGCCTTCGCATTCGATACCCTTCCGGTGCGAAATTTGTCAACATCCAATGACATCATTCTGAGAAAAAGGGGTCTGTACATTTTTGTATGGGGATGTTTTGGTTCGGCATACTTTTTCAGAGCGATATTTGAAACATGACGTTCTCGGATTTCAACAACTAATAGGTTTTTACATTCCAAGGAGGAATATTTTGTCAGACAAAATGTCAAATTCAAGGCCGTTTTGATTGAATATAATTGAAAGTCAGGAATGAACCAAAACGTCACCGTACAACAATGTAGAGACCCATTTTTCTCAGAATGATGTCATCGGATGTTTCGGATGTCGACAAATTTTGCCCCGAAATGTTATCGAAGACAATGGCAATTTACACCATTTTAACGTGAGGTTAGAGACTTGTAATTTTTTTCTCCACACACATGAGGACTCTATCTATTGGAAATAATGAGTACATCACAAAATTGAAATCAACTACCCTTCCTCTTTAACCTCAGTTCTTACCCCCAACATACAGAGTTTGAATTCTCAGATAGTAAGCTCAGCTGTACTTCAAAGTGGTTGTATTCATCAGTAAAAGTCCAACATCATATTACTGAAGCAAAAATGACTTGTATACATCATTCATGTGGTTTAAGTTGAACCTTTCTCGTCAAAAACTGAAACCCTCAATGGTGATTTCATGCTTGATCAGTTTCCTCTTGTT
Source organism: Plazaster borealis (assembly GCA_021014325.1). Lineage (NCBI taxonomy): Eukaryota > Metazoa > Echinodermata > Asteroidea > Forcipulatida > Labidiasteridae > Plazaster > Plazaster borealis. The sequence goes on from CM037473.1 coordinate 10,815,065, forward strand.
ATTATAAACTCACAATGAATATTTTTTTTTCTTCTTCTGAGAATTGAGGCTAAGTGCTCTCAAATTAGTTCTTGACTTGAGGTTGGGGTTGAAACAAACTGCGGTTGACAGGCAAGCTAGGCTCCGATTGCATCTCCGCGGTTTTGAAGAAGGCTTGAGTGGTCAGGGTGAAGCTGCCTGGGAATTATATTAATCTTGGAAATAATTACTTTCCTTCAGCTCCAACTTTCCTTTCTGATCAACGAGAAAATTATTGAATTTCACTCCGGGGAAACGATTGAATGATATGGAAAGTGTCTATGGTTTTAAATTCACAGAACAGACTTAATAATGTATGGGAGAGGTTAAAACAGAGCATAAATAAACATGTACTTTACCATGCACTATGGTTGTAGATCTTTTTATATGTTTATTTATTTTCTAATGAAAAATCGCCAAACACAAGGCCCAAGGTGAAGGCTATAAGTAAAATAAAGACAACTTAAAGGGAGAGGAGGTATCTGTTCACATTGCTCTTAAATTTGAATAAATTTCAAAATGGTTGAAAACAAGATACAGGTAGGGATTTCCAAAGTGGAGCAGTATGGGAAGAAGCTATTTGAATATCTCACTGTATTGGCCTTTGGAACAGACACATTAAAGGGGTGTGAAAGATGCGGCAATACCTGTGCTGCGAGTGAAGGTGCGTCCAGAAGGGACAACGGGTGAGGACCTTCTGCGCACATACCATGGAAGTACAGGTCTGTAGAGTTGCCAACTCTCCCAAATTCTGCAGAAAGTTCACTGAAAATCAACCAATCTTTCCATGTTCTGATGAACAAATTTGAAAATCTCCCTGATTGTGGAAACCTTTTCCCTATTATGTTGAATGTAATTCTAAATAAATTATCTCCCTGATTGGTGTACAAAAATCTCCCTGATTGCAAGATGCAAATGTTGGCAGCTCTTTACCTGTGGAAGAGACAGGAGGAGACAGGGCGTCTGACAGAAAGAACAAAGCGTCTAACTTTGGAAGTTGTTTTGAATTTTTGTGTATATATTAGGGTTTTTTGTGTCAGAATAGAGCTTTCAGACATTAAGGACCATTTTTATGTTTAATTCCCAGGCATCCAGGGCCCAATTTCATAGAACTGCTTAAGTAGAAAATATTGCTTAAAAGCTTTCTGCTAAAAAAAAATAAAATAAAATAACCAGGATACCAGTTGCAGTTGGTAAATGTATTGTAACCCATTATTTTGGCTGGTATTCTTATTCTGGTAAGCACAATTTTGAAATTGGGCCCCTGCTGTAAGTTACCATTAGATTGATGACATTCTAAATGACTCTCAGACATAGAGGAGGTATCCTGACCTCAATCTGCCCAACATGAAGGATGGAGAAAACTTCTAAGATGTAGGGCATCATCTATCAGGTCCCCCAAAAGAAGCCGAACTGTCTTTTGAGATTGCGGGGGAATTAATTAAATGAGGTCTGTTTCATTTCTCAAAGGACATGAGGTTGTTTCAGGTGCTGTTTTCTGCACAAAATGTTTACTTTTAAAGGTAACATATTGGAGTGGTAATCACAGAAGAAACACAAAAAAGAAAGCCAGGGCCGATTTTAAAAAGAGCTAAGATTGATCTTAACTGTGTATCAATCTTAATTGCTTAGCAAAGTGTGCTGTCACTTTACAAATTACTATGGCGATATTGCCAACTCATCTTAAGATGAATCTTAGTGCTTTGTGAAATCTAGCCCTGGTAACTCATGGCAACAGAGTTGTTCACTTACCCCAGACAAGTGCTGATTTTGTAGCTAAAACCTGGTTCATCCTTCATGCAAATTGCGAAAGCAAAGGGAATTTTCTTGACTCACAATCTGAAAAGACTGCGTACTGAATGTTTGCGTCACAAAATTTGGCTCCGCATGAAAATTTGCTTTTGCATGAAGTACGAACTGGGGTTTAACATTGTCAACCTATAATTTTGGAGGAAAACCAAATGCAAGCACTTTTCTGTCAGTAACTTCACAAGATTATTCAAAATATTTTCAAGACATCTTTTCCTAAATGTGGTTGGCAATTTAATACACATATGGTCACTTGAATCAATTCACATATGATCACTGGTAATGTACCATGACTAGCGCTACCACTGTTTCCTGCAGTCCCAGTGGACGTCTTCCCAAGTATGTGCTGTCATGTTGTCTTACACTCTGTTTGGTTTCACTTTGTCTTGTCTCAGCTACAAGTGGCCATTCTGTATTGAAAATGAAATAAATAATAAGTTAAACTCTATTTTTTTTATAACGTACAATCTGTCATACTATAAAAGGCCCCATGACAAAATATTGTATCTCTGCACCACAGGGTTTGTGTGTACATCAGATATATTTTTGTTTAATAGCAAGATATCACATCTTTGCATGTTCTGAGGTCGAAATTAGTTTGAAAATATCCCTAATTATAGAAACTTTTTCCTTATAACATGCATGTTGAATGTAGTTCTAAATATTTCCCTGATTGTTGTACAAAATCTCCCTGATTGCAAGATGCAAATGTTAGCAGCTCTGCTGTATATATTGCGGCGTGTCTTGGCCGAGCGGATAAGAACACTGAACTCAAGCTCTGGTGTTTCTGATCAGCAGAGTGTGGGTTCGAATCCCAGTCATGACACTTGTGTCCTAAAGCAACCACATGCTTCGTCCTTCGGATGGGATGTTAACCCGTAGGTCTCGTGTGTTGTGTAATGCACGTAAAAGAACCCAGTGCACTTATCGTCAAGAGAAGGGGTTCGCCCCGGTGTTCCTGGTTTGATTGGCTGCATATTGCGTCACAGCACCTTGTAAACCATTACATGGTGCTATGTAAAGGAAAAAGGTTTCATACTTCAACACGTAACTCCATTTACCTTGTAGGAAAAATACTGAGCGCTTTGAGACACCCATCGGGAATATAAAGCGCTATATAAGAACTGCGTATTATTTATTATTATTATTATATTATACCAGCTCATATTCATTCTGATGCTCCTCTCAGTTTTTCCCATTCTCTTTCACGTAGTGTCTCCCCCCTCCCCCTAATCTCAAACTCTTCAGACATTTGGATGCAAATGATCGGTTATATTATATGAAATAACCGATACTTCCCCTTGGGTGTCTACTCTAATTTATTCCTGGTCATAACAAAGTGATTAGTTGAGATCCAGTAAAGACCATAGCTTAGTTCTAAAGAGTTACTGATGCATTGACATGCATATCTCAAACTTATTCAACAAACTCCGCTTAAATTATTCGCACGCATGACATTTTTTCTCAACTCTTTAAAAATCGCTTCCAATTATTATTCAAAACAAAAGATCACATTCCTGCGTGGAATGTTTGTGAATGACGGAGAAAAAAGATGAAGAAAATGCCTGTAGTGTTGGCCAAGAAAAATAGTGGTATTTATTCTTGGACACGCAGGACCGGGCTAGTCTAAACATGTTGAGACCTGAAGCGTTGGTAGCCGGTGGTGAGAATTATATAAAAATGGAGGTGTTGCGGTGGCATGAAATGTGCATGCTTTCCTTAAAAACATTTGTGTATGGAACGCCTAGTGTTTCATTTTTTTATCAGTTTTTTTTATTTATTTGAATGTATGTGGTTAAGCTTGATGTGTTTTTCTAAGCCAAGCCGAAATAAATGTGAACAGAAATGATGTCCATTACAGGGAGGGTGACCTTTAAAATTAATTACCATAAAAACTTTCTTGTTAAGAAGCTCTGCAGCTGTTGATAATGTATAACATTTTGAGAAACAATTCCCTTCAAAGGAATGTGGTTTTAGAGAGAGAGATTCAAAACATTTCAATCTCAGATTTTGTATTCCAATTACGGATTATTCTTCCTGATTCTTCCAGATTTTCGGCAATATCTCAAAAACGCTACCACCTTTTGAAATAATTTTTTTACAGATTAGTTATATTGTATATATTATCTAAATGTTCACAAGTTAGTTTTATTGTACATATCTATTCTACATTTATATAGGATTAAAACAATCGAACGGTTCCAAAAAACAAAGGTATACTTTGCTATTAAGTAGAATTATCCCTGTCCTATACAGTGGGTATAGAAATTGAGGCCAAAGGGAAATATGTAAGTGAAAGCTAAATTGGAAAGACCTTTAGCAGCTTAACGTATCCATTGTAAACTCATTCGCCTACTAAGATGAAATTGACAGGCATGCAACTTTTAAGCTGATCAGCCGATTTCCTCATTTTTCTTTAATAATAGTGCCATAGAAAACTGAAAACCCTGTACAAGGTTAAGTTGGATGGCCATTTTCTCTTTTTTTCGCAATTAACAAAGTTGCCTGTCTGAATTCAGCCGGGTTATTATCTGACAACAAAAGTATTTGATCTAATAGATGGATTTTGAGTGTTTAAAAGGTTAATGCATTGCTATAAAGGTTTGTACAGATGGAGGCTTTCAGGATCCAACAAAAGGTGCAGTTTGAAAATTTTGAAGACTTTGTGAATTCGGCGGGTATCACTGATGGATGTCATAATTTGATTATATCCAAATCTAAATTGCAAACAGAGAGAGAGAGAGAGAATCGGTTTTATTCCAAATCTAAATTACAAACATAGAGAGAGGTTCGATTGATACCGCTGGGACTGTTCAGGATTTACTGCTTGTATTCAGGTTGTAGATGGTTGGAGAAAAATGCTGGACCTGAGCACAATTTCATAGAGCTGCTTCAGCACAAAAAGCAGCTAAACACAACAAAATTATGCTTACCAAATTAAGGTTACCAGCCAAAGTAGCATGTCACATGTACAATCTGTGACTGGTATCCTGCTTATTTTTGCTTAGCAGAAAGTTGCTGAGCATAATTCTCTGCTTAAGCAGCTCTATGAAATTGGGCCCTGGTCTAGATCCTGATCATCACTCATCTGTGTGTACTGCATAGCAGAGCTGCCAACTCTCCCTGATGCTGTCGAAAGTTCCCCGAAAATAAACCAATATTTCCATGTTCCGATGAAAAAATTTGAAAAACTCATTTCGAGATTCGAACTGCCTCTAGCTACCGGGCAATCTCGGTTGTCTGGTGCTAAGACATTTGCTCTAGAATGGCAAAGGTTGTGGGTTCGAATCCCACCCGAGTAATATGCCTGTGCTTCTTTTTCACAGGTCTCAGTAAAGTACTGAGTATACAGTCACAGTGCTTTACACACATCGGTGTATGGGTAAAAATCAAATAATATTCTTTATCCCCGATGCAAATTTAACATCTATTAAAATGTTGAATGTAGTTCTAAATATCTCCCTGATTGTTATACACAATCTCCATGATTGCAAGATGCAAATATTGGCAGCTTTGGCATAGTCGGTGATCCATCGACTTCCATGCTTGACATTTGATATAAAGTCCCGTTGTTATGACCTGTTGGCCAATCATCATGAGCCATTATCATCACATGGTCTATACTGACTAGGCATTGGTTACCCTTAGAAACCATTCGAGTTCGTGCAACAATATGTCAATGAAAGGCAGACTCGATAAATATCACCAAGGAAACGCATCAAGTAAAAGTACCCTGGGAAGTTGAGAAAGTGCAGATTAGGCGGAGGGGAAAAAATGGAACTCGGAAAAGTCGGAGTTAAAGTGTGAAAGTGGAAGTTTATTTGAGTGAGTGGCCGTCTTAAGTCACTCTGAGTCTAATTGAGAATGAAAGGTCTGAATGTTCATTTCCGCTTCAATCACCACTTTCTGAGCTGAAAAGTTTTTTGAATTACTGCTTGGATGGTTTTAACCGTATTTATATGCGAGGAAAGATCAGCAGAGGAAAGTTGGCATGGTGTAATCGGAGATTCGATCATTGAGGTGTAGTGGCTTAGTGTGCATTCTAGATCTCACACAAACAGCACTGGGGAAAGCTTTGTAATACTGTGCTATCTTTTTGACTGAGAGAGTCTTTCAATGTATGTACTATTAGCAGGAATTCTTCCAACGTTACCTTGCTTTATTTTTCCTTCATTCATCCCAAAGTAAACAATAACCTGATCACATGTAAGAAACAACAATTGTGGCAATCGTAAACAAATAACATAAAAGGTGGTTGTTTTATGCAAGGTTTTCAAAATCTCTTTTTAGTTTTAAGAGTTTTGACATATCAAAGATCTCCTCAAAAGTTCCTGACGATGTTTTGGAGACTGTTTTGAATGCACCATTAAGTGAAATGTCAGCAATTGCTGTTGGGTGAAAGGGGTTGGTTTGTAAAGTCAGGTCTATTAGTAGCTTTCCCCTCACAAGATCTCTTCAAATAACTAGTTGGGACAATTGTTGAAATACCACTCCATTCAGCAATGAACACTTTTAGCAAAACTAACGGCCAAAAACCTTGTAGGACTCTTAAAAACTATTCTCAGCCGTTCAGACAAACATGCTCAGAGTGTGCTAAAACGTCAAGCCTTTAGGCTATGGAGAGAAAGAATAATAAAAACGTTTAGCATCGGGGAAGAGTGAAGGAAAGTCTGAAATATATTCTTGATGCAACTCGCTGAATATTCCAAGACACTTTTAAAGCTGGAATGGTTTTGTTTCCGCCAGGAGGTAGATGCACTCCAACTGTATATTTGATTGCAATGTGCTTCGACTTCTTCGCAAAAGCTGTCCACTTTAGCTAGTCAGTGACATTGGTTTGGAGTGTTGTTTTACCATGGCTGGTGATAGCCCGCACTCTCTGATGATTGTGTGCAGGAATAATTTTCCACAACTGTGGGATTTACTCCTGAGTTGGTTGGAGAATGGCACGATGTCAGGGAGGGAGTATCTGCGGAGGTACCGTAGTGACAATGGCATTGGAATGTCACCGTCATGTCAGTGTGGTGCGGAGTGTGACAACACGCAGTGACAGGGACGGGGTCACAGACAACATTGTAAGCAAATCCTCTTTAAATTCCTTAGTAAGGGAACATGGATGCAGACCAGGGCCCAATTTCATAGAGCAGCTTCAGCACAAAAGTTACCTGAGCTAAAAATACTTGTGCTAACCAGAATTAGGTTACCAGTTAAAATGCCATTTCATATGTACCATTTTTGACTGGTTTCCTGCAAATTTTTGCTAAGCAGAAATTTGTCAAGCAATTTGTTCTGCTTATGAAATTGGCCCCAATCATTGTACATCTTAAGCGTCTCTCGAGGCAAGTTCACTGTAGGCAGTTTACAGGCAATCAATTCCAGGAAATATCCAAGAGGCAAAACAATCACTTTTCAATTTTCACATAATTTTCTAGCAGGATAGCAAGGCACTACAGTTGTCGTCTGTTGTGTTACCAGTGTTATGCATACACTGCAGTTGTTGTATGTTGTGTTACCACAGTGTTATGCATACACTGCAGTTGTTGTTTCATGTGTTACCACAGTGTTATGCATACACTGCAGTTGTTGTCTCTTGTGTTACCACAGTGTTATGCATACACTGCAGTTGTTGTCTCTTGTGTTACCACAGTGTTATGCATACGCTGCAGTTGTTGTCTCTTGTGTTACCACAGTGTTATGCATACACTGCAGTTGTTGTCTCTTGTGTTATACCACAGTGTTATACATACACTGCTGTTGTTGTCTCTTGTGTTACCACAGTGTTATGCATACACTGCTGTTGTTGTCTCTTGTGTTACCACAGTGTTATGCATACACTGCTGTTGTTGTCTCTTGTGTTACCACAGCCTTATGCATACACAGTAGTTGTCTCTTGTGCTACCACATACAAGGACCTTATGTTGCCGTGGTTGTGTACTCAGTTCCCTCAAAAATCTTATCCTAGCTGCTTTCTCATTTTCAAATGTACGTTTTCTTTGAAATTTTTTGGAGTTCTGAACTTAATTACCGACAATGTATACTCGGATTCACTTTAAGGGAAGGGATAACAAGAAAGGAAATTGTCTTGTATTTAGGGCATTGTGCTGGTGTTAAACGTTTTGAGGCAGAGGACTGGTTTGCTTCTCTTTTTTTGCGCTGGTCGCAGATCTTTGAAGTCATGGACTTGCCGACTGCAAACGCTAACATTGACCCCTTGCACTATCATCACATGCAGGGACCGTCTGCCCATGGATCTGCCATTTTTTGAGTAAAAAAAGCATGTAAAGATATGGTGCGCGTATGACGGCACGCACTTTGCCTGAAATGCTTATTGTGCTACAGACGTAAGGTGAATTAGTTTAGTTTTCTACTTTCATGAAAAAGGATACATTGTGCTTGTGTTTTTGGAAAATAACTTTGTAAAATAAATGTTTAATAGATGTTAAATTTGCATCAGGGATAAAGAATAATTGGTTTTACCTGTACACCGATGAATGTAAAGCACTGTATACTCGGTACTTTCCGAGTCCTATGAAAAAAATCACAGGCATATTACTCCGGTGGGATTCGAACCCACGACCTTTGCCATTCTAGAGCAGATGTCTTACCAACTAATCCACAGAGATTGCCCGGTAGCTAGAGGTAGTTCGAATCCTATATTTTTGCAGCGGGGACCGCGACAATTTAATAGATGTTAAATTTGCATCGGGATAAAGAATATTATATTTGGCTTTACCCGTACACCAATAATAAAATAAGTGTTGGTATGCAGAGAAGTAATCTCCAACTTATGAGGATTTTATGAGAAATTGTTCCCGCACTTTTTTTCTAACGCATAGAGGGAATCTTGTATGAATGTAATATTTTGTTGTTCTTTCTTTTCCCTTTAACTAGTGTGACTGAAAAATCGAATGAGTATTTGTTATCTGAAACTACTTCTAGGCAGGTGTCGATGCGTGGTTGCGTCAGCTCAAAGACTGTTTTACCCAATTATTCAGTTTGGCTTATGGCAATAAAACCCAATCGACTGTAACCATGACGATTGAAACTTTTTTTTATGGACTTTTATTGATCGTTACGCCATTCAAACTTGACCTGCCCTAATTCCCTATTCCTGGACTGTCTCTTAGCAACTAAAGACAACACCAGTAATTCGTTATTGATAGATTTAATTACTGTGAAACAGTTCATGCTACTTTGGTTTTCTCTGAATGCAATCTTCTTTTGTGCTGTGATTAGTAGCACTATGTCTCAATCTGTATGCATATTTATTTTGTTAAAGGTATATTAACTAAATAATTGGTTTTTGCAAAGGAAAGTCATTTTTTCATCCTCTAGTTGTGAAAACACACTCCATCTGATGAAAATGCGAACATTCCAGGAATTTAGGTGATTCCCTTTTGTGGCAGTCTTCATTTTTCATCTAAACATGTTTAAAAACTTAATTCAAATCATTTTGAGCAACGATGTCAACCAAGGCTTGATTGCACAATGTGGATTACAAATAGACCTGGATTTATATTTTTTTGTTTAAATACTCGTCTCAGTCCTCAGAGTACCTGAACACCATTCAAAAGGACGTTTTCCCATGAAACCATAGCAACCTGAATAATCATTGCCAACTCGAGGTCAGAAAGATTAAGTTGGGGGAAGGTCTTGCGCCGTCGTGCTGAAATTCAACAACATCACGGCTATTTATCTACGCCCTTTCAAAACATGAAATAAAATCCCTATTAGCAGTCAACCTTGGCTCTGAGCGGTGCTCGTAACATTCCCTGCGCCTTCTGCGTGTTTTCACTGTTAGCATCTAATGGAAATCACAATTTCTGATGTACTTAAGCTCCCCCCACTTTACATTCTCCGCTTATTTTGACGAGGAATCGGTAACTGGTAATCAACGTTCCTTTCCTTTTAACAAAGAACGGCGAGGGAAGATTTTGTGGGTTGCTGTAAATATTATTGGGAGTATATTAGTGTGAACTTAATGTTTTGATACTAAACATTTGATGTCATTTGAATGAGGTGCTCTGCCTGATATTGTTAAGGCAATTTTGTTTAGCAAAAGAAAAGTGCTTTTGAACATTAATTAAGCTGCTTTACGGCTTTATGGATTAGTGGGCAGGGTTGGGGGAATTCTTGCACATTCTATAGACCCATTGCATATGACGTCACACTCTCAAAAAGGAGGTAGATCATTGGACGGTAGCTGTTCTCTGTGCGTAAAAACGTGCGCGCGCGTGACCTCAGCATATCTGTAGCGTTTCCCGTTATGCAAGGGGGATCTATTGATTTCTATAGACCCCGGAACGCGCCTCCGAACAATGCGCGTCATTTTGGGTGTCAAAACTCTCTTTTGTGCATGTTTGTATACGATTTTGACACCCAAAATGACACCCAGGATAGGCGCAGTAAGTATGTTGCGCGTTGTGCAATGGGTCTATCTATACAAAAATGAAGGACTGTCGGTATGTGACTGCCATGTTTTAAGATGCAGCTCCTACAGGGAGTGAAGTATGTGACAAGAGTGTGAAAAGTACTCCAGTATAAGTAGAAACAAACCTTTTAGAGTGCTGTGAATGTAGTGCCTAGTCCAAAGTCCACAGACTCATTTACATTTGTTAGTCGGTCTTGTACCCTGAAGCAATCAATTCCAGTCTCAATGAATATGCTTTTCAGTATGGCATCCCAAATGGGGGGGCCAATTTCTGAGGGCTAGATTGTGTTTTTCACAGTCGTCACCAAAAACTTTTCCCACTTGCATATGTGGCTTGAGGGATAATCCAACAAAATCAACTGCTGGTTACAAATTTGAAAATATTGATTGAGCAAAGAAATTGACTGACCAGCTCCGCGTCACCTGTAGACTGTGCAAGTCTCGCGCATATCGAAAACAAGAAAACAACTTGAACAAAGACTATATTTTTCTATGAAATCAAATCTTCTTTTATACAACATTCTTGTAAATACCCTTAGTAGTTTGTTATAGATACAATTTCAATTTTTATATAATTCAAATAATTTGTTAAAACTAACATTGAAAGAAATCATTAAAACTTGGGACGAGGGTGCTTATTTTTTAGAAAACCCTATTTGCCAATCACGCCCGAATTTGTGCAACCATTACATAGGTTTAATGATAACAGGCACGTCAGTTGGGCAAAAGTATTAATTGTTCACAATTATCCCGAAACGGAGGTCAAGTCTTATTCTCTAGTTTTCTTTGTTGGTTTGTTAAATTTATTTGACTTTCATATATTTGTGGCAACGTTTTACTTTCCCAACAGTAATGATATAATTTTCATAGCCATAAAATGTGTCAAATAAAAGTATTTGAAGAAACAGGATTGCACACTTAGGTTCCCCCCACACACTGTTTGCCCACTATTAAACATTTCTGGTTAGGTGTGTGGTTGGTGAAAAACACCGGAATGGTCATTTGCAATTACCAACATCAAGAGATGCATGTGAAAAGCAATTTCATTTTTCTTTCGGAAATATATTCACGAAAAGTCCTTTGTAGTAAAGACCAATCGGACCAAAATCAAATTCAATAGAATTGTAATGGTAATAGGGTATTAACTATTAGTGTGAAGATGAAATTCCATAGGAGTTGATTGTAGTACCAATTTCCCTGTACTTCATTTGCGGACCAGAACAATGTTCCGATGAAAACCACAAAACAACAATTCAAATCACCTTGTAGATTTTTGTTTATTGTTTGTTTTTAAATTAATTTGAGCAGAGCTTAGAAGTCAGTTAGCTTTACAACAATGATTAGCCGTGTTTGTTGAATAGTGTAAACATGTCCCCCCCCCAAAAAAAAAAATCACAGGACTCGGGGGTTAGTACTGAGTATACAATGCTTTACACACATCAGTGTATGGGTAAAAACCAAATAATATTCTTTATCCCTGATGCAAATTTAACATCACTTTAAATGTTAAATGTAATTAGTTGTGACTACATGTACTTGTATAATGCATTGCTTTGTCCTTATGGATAATGTAGACATTGTGTAGTTGAACCCTTTAGAGACCGTAGCGGCCGCAAGCGGCTTGTACCAAGATGCCCATAGCGGCCGCAAACGGCCACAAGATTTGACCTACTTCCAATCACACAAAGAGATCACAGTGAAAAATCATGTCCAGAATCTACATTTTCCAATGTTTCTTATGTTGACATACTACATTGGTAAAACAAAACACTTCCTTTTTAGAGAATTTTTTGACTGACAAAATCAACAATAGTAGCCATGTATGGGCGTGTTGTGATGATTATACAGAAATGAATGGTCTCTAAAGGGTTAAGTAATGTTATCCTGCCAACATCGTAATGAAATATGGCGGCCGAGCAGTATTGTGTGTTCTAAAGTGGGGGTTTTTTCTTCATTTTTTTGTTTTTTCATTTGAACCAACGACCTCCGGTTTCACTGTGCAAGCCCTCTACTAACTGAGCAATCTAGCCCTATGTTGGCGGTCTCCCTATTTTGTCAATATCTTTGTTTAGGGTGCCAGTCAGAAACCATACAAACATTAGCTGCCGTGTAGCCTGGGATCACACCCAAGTTTTCGATACAACCTGAGAAGCGGCAGCAGAGGGATCACCTTAATTATCACCTTTTTATTTCAGATATCAAATAATAAACCACAAGGGAAACTGACTGGGTAAATTTTAAATGATTTGGGGTTGAATAAAGTCAATTTTTCTTTGTTCAACCCCAAATCTCAATCCATCTTGTTACGTGCTATACATGTATGTGTTGACGGTGAAACAACAGTATCGATCTAAAGGAAATAAAACTCTGAATAAATGTATATGGGATCAAAGTTCAATGTGAGAATGATTCAGCTCACAGTCCAAAGAGAAGACGATGAAAGTGTGGATGGATGTTGTTCTCTTCTGAAATTTGAGTTCCTGCAAGAATGTTTTGAATCCGCGTAGTTTCTGGCGGCATTTTGATAGGTCAGTACTCCCCTGTAGCAATATCCAGCATTTCCCGGTTTCATTTAAGAATCACTTACGATTCATATCCAAGTGTTCCTGCAACTAGCATCTCTGGATATCAAATTTCCCATCCTGTCCCATCCCAAATTGCACATCCACTGGCTTGTACTCAGAGAGCAAAGTGAAGGCTAGTCGATGCACTCCCGCAGCCTTACTCTGCGTTTCATCTCCTATTGGCAGACCCCGACCCTGGCATTTCTGACAGGATTGCTTGTTTTCTCCTCCCGGAATTTCACATAAATTGATGAATTAGAACTAACCTTTAGACTTGTGTTTGTTTCCGGCGAAAGATAAGCAACCCCGGGAGAAACCACGAGGATTTTTTTACGCTGACGTGTGTTCGTCGGATTGTTGTAGTGTTGAGAAGGATTAATCTTCAGGAGAACGAGTAAATAGTTGTGATTGTGGATGACACGATTCACATTTATTGATGCAATCATCAAGATTTGTTGGATTTTGAGCTTTGGAAGCTTTGTTGTTGTCTATTTATTTGGGGTTTTGTACAGTGGCACAACCTGGTTGGGGGGGAACTAACAACCCCCAACCCCACTGAAAAGAGAGAACAAAGAAATAAAATATATTTATACTGTATAAAATCCTATGGCAAAAATAATACTTTTATTCAGATCAGTCTGTGAACTTGATATAACCCAGTCATATTAATTGGAAGGAAACTGGGGTGTGATTGGAACGCCCAGTATTGCCTGTTTTTTAGCGCTTCGGTTGGACATCATCGCTCGGTTCAGTACATCATCTACTATACATTATAATAATTTTGTACAGTGTTCAAGCCCTCAAATTATTTCTTTCTGATTGAAAGAAGTGAAAGGTTGAAAGAACCAGTGATGTATACTTGGTTTTCCTATAAATCAATGTACATTTTTACCCTTGATTTCTTCCAGGTATATTTTCATTACAGTTTGTCAAGTATTTTCACAAACATGGGAGTTCTTAATGAAAATGATTTCATGCTACAAAATCATAAAAAAACTATTCTCTTTCACTTTGGACCAAAATTAATCATAGCACTCGTTGTCTGATCAGTCACAGTGATAAATAACTAGCATGCACTTTATACCAGATGTTAAATTATGTTCAAATGCTGACCTTGAGTCTGGAAAATACCTTTCAATTCTGTTGAGTAATGAAGTATACTTAAATAATACCCAAAAAAGACAGATGAGATCAATCTTTTTTTTTTACATGTCTTAGTGTTTAATTGTTCAAAATAAAAACAGTTAAATGCATGTTAAACTGTATCTGGACTCGGGAAGTTTTTATCTCATTTTGATTCTGGTCTTGCACAAAAATATCTGGTCCGGTAAAAAGGTTGAGCTACATTACAAGCCCTGCAGTCTTGTGGATTATTCTCCCAATGTCGAGCCCTAACAATAATAAATGAATCTATTCATTGTGACTGGTACACCTTGTAAGAATAATCTCCTCATGAAAGTGAGAAGAACTGCCAGCTCTCCCCGATTCTGCAGAGAGTATCCCTGAAAATAAACCAATCTTTCCATGTTCTGGTGAACAAATTTGAAACTCTCCCTGATTATGGAAACTTTTCCCCTATTATGTTGAATGTAATTCTAAATATTTCCCAGATTGTTGTATTCAATTTTTCTGATTGCAAGATGCAAATGATGGCAGCTCAAGCAGTACAGTTTATTTTCAATTATTGGTACAGCGTTTTGAGATTTTATGTTAAACACTAGGGCCTATAATTTTTGATGAAGAATAAATTATTATTATTATTTTATAAGAATTATGAATAAAGCAAATCCTACATTCACACACCATGTAGTTAGATCATTCAAAGAAATCTTAATACTTGACGTCATTATTAGTAACTTGATACATGTTTTTGTCACATTTTGTTCTCTTGATAAAATCTAAACGAACTTAAGAGTCCCAAGTGAACGAACGTACTGTGAACACAACACAATCATGTATCATCAAAACATGGTATTTGTATTCATGAACAAGTGGCAGATGCTGAAACCACATTTCAACGTGGGTGAAACGTATAAAGCAAATAAACAGTATCACCAGAAAGCGTAATATACATACATCATTGGTTTCTGATCAGGTAGTGTGTTTTTGTCCTCTTATTTTCAACAAATACACCACCATCCACAACCTGTGAAACTTCATCAAATAATATGGAGGTTTTCCTGTTTTGGTGAAATCGCCGCAGATCTATGTTCTTTCATGTAATTAATTTATCCAAAGGCAGTTGAAGCTCTACTAAAGGTCTTTGTGTTCTTCTGTTTTTGTTTGTCCTGTACAGGAGGTTGAGGTTACACAGCAGAGATTAGCCTGTGAGAGTCTTGAGAAGGATCTTATAGAAGAGAGAAGAAAGTGCACTGATTTGGTGAGTGGTTGCTTCTTCAAAGAGTGTTATTATTATTATTTTGTTTACCTCTACACTGATGTAAGCACTGTATACAGTCGACTCTGGTTAAAAAAGGTCACTGGGACTGGCTGACTTTTCTCGTGTTGTCACTTAGAGGGCAGCAGAAACTCAAAGTTTTCAATTGTTTATGTTTTTGAAATGTTCTCGTGTATATTGCCTGTCTGAACTTTTTAGAAATAATTTTTTGGCAGTCTGAACCTTTTGGTTATAGCAAAATTTTACATTTTCCTTCTCAGCCTAGCCTCTCCTTATGTATTTTACATTTTAGTGTTTCTCTTTTGTTAAATTTTTTATTGAATTTGTGGAGAAGGTAAAAAAAAGAAGAAAAAAAGAAAAAGAAACTCAAATTAGAAAATGAGAATCAGGACCTCAGAATGTACTCTTTATAAGCAGAACCTCTTTATAACAGTGCTCTTTATAATGAGGGCTGACTGTACCGAGTGCTTTCCCTCGCTCTGCGGCAGAAAGCAAATCAATGCATACTACTTGGCTGGGATTTGAACCCAGGAATCGGGAAAGCACTGAGTGTATACAATGTTTATCGTACATCGGTGTAGGCTGAAAACTAAAATAATATTCTTTAAGACTTAAAGGTTTTAATCCTTTTTTCGGGGGGGGGGGTTGGGGAATAGTCATGCCTGTAAATTCACAAGGTGTTTTTTCCTCTCTTTAGCAAAACATCATTTTGTGATGTTTACTACATTTTGTTTTTTACAAAGTAAATTTATTTTGATCAAACAGAATTATTGCAGGGTTGATCAGTTTGGTGTTTTCTACATAACACCAAAACCCTGGAAATAACACATCTCAGTATGATAATGTGTGGAGTTTGTGATGATAATTGCAGGCATGATATTCTTTCTACTTTTTTTATATATCCAATTTTGTTTACCTTCAGAATGTTTTTATCAAATAGCATGAAAGACATATCAAAACATATACCATATGTACACGTATAGGCCAGCCCTTGTACTCAATCAAATGTTCTACTTTCTTCCAATGGCCAAATATCATGCCTTTAATTGCCACCGTTCCTTACCTTTAACCTCATGTTAGAATTTCATGTTAGATTTTGGTGACTGTGTTCCGAACGTAACAATTCTCTCTTTCTTTTTACACAGTCTGCTGATTACCAGAATGTTCTGATCCAGAATTCATCCCTCACAAGGAAAAACACTGAACTTCAAAACAAACTTTCCCTTCTAGAACATGTAAGTAACAGCTCTGAACATGCCTTCACACCATCGGCCTTCAGGGCTCGAATTTGGGGGGAAATCCACAGGGCTTGTTGCTCAAAATGTTTAATGGACCAGGAGCCGATTTCACAAAGCAATAAAATTCATCGCAAGACAAATTTTCAGTATCACCATAGTGATTTGTATTGTGACATCACACTTTACTAAGCAACTACGATTGATTTGCAGTTACGATCAATCTTAGATCTTTGTGAAATCGGCCCCTGAATTGTTTTTACAAGACCAGAATCAAAATGAGAAAAAACCTTTCTGACACAGTGTAACATGCATTTTATATCTCATTTGTCTTGGTGGGTATATACACTTCATCACTCAATAGAATTGAAAGGTATTTTACCAGACTCAAAGTCAACATTTGAACAAGATTTGTTTTTGTTAAAGATATGCTACACACAGTGAGATTTTATTGTTCAATGGAAAAGTGTAAATAAACTTGTCCAGTCTTGAGTTTGCAGGCCTGACACTGAAACTACTGGCCTCGGGCCTGTGGTCCAGTGTAAAATTCGAGCCTTGGGCCCAATTTCACAGAGATGCTTAAGCGCAAAAAATTGCTAAGCACAACAAAATTATGTTTACCAGGATAAGGTTACCAGCCAACTTGCCATGTCACATGTTCAATTTGTGACTGGTGTCCTGCTCATTTCTGCTAAGCAGAAAATTCTGAAGCAATATTTCATAGAGCTGCTTAAGCAGAAAATATTTCTGGACAGTTTTCTGAGCAGGATACCAGTCACAAATTGTACATGTGACATGATATTTTGGCTAGTAACTCCATTCTGGTAAGCATAATTTTGTTGTGCTTAGCTACTTTTTGTGCTTAAGCAGCTCTATGAAATTGGGTCCTGGTCCTGTCTACATTCTAGTATAAGCCTTTGGTTGTCCTCCAGGCTGAGAAGACTGGAAAAGTACAGTGTGACTTTAAGTCGAGAATTTGCTTCGTCCAGCATTGATAGAAAGAGCGTTGAGAAAGTCACGAACCATCTATGTCAGATACGTCATATTATTGTCAAGGTGCGGCCCCAAAAAATCAGGAAGATTGAATTAACCCAGTCTATAGTCCAGACCTTGATTGGTAGTCACAGTGCGCGCACGTAGGGGAGATGAACTTGTATTAAGTACATTGGTAATGATCAAAATGCACACTCGAGTCTCGCCGTGTCAGATCGCAAATCATTTGAATGTCACATTTTAGGGAGTTTTTTTGCGCCGGCAAGTTTTTTCTCACCTGAACATCTGCCCTTAATTAATTGGTCGTATGCCAGATCAGTACCTGCATATACTGAAAAGGCCTTGTGCTTGTAGGGTTATTGGATGACCTGTTTTCAAGGGGGGAAGCTTGGTGGTCTAGCAGATAATTATATTTTTTTTCAAAGGCTACACATTTAGAACTCTTCCCCTACTACACCCAAAGGTATACTTACATCATACGCTTTGGGAAGAGTAAATTCATTTTCATTTTCTAGTCTTCATTAAACACATCATTCAAGCAACCCGTCAAAAAAATTCATCAAACTAAGTGCTTCTGTTTTAGCGAAAACAATGAACATTGATTTATGTTTTGTGGGGAATTTTGTTCACTTCATGTGTTTGTATCGATTACGGCAAAAAGTACTAGTGAATTTGTAGGTATTCAGATGCTTTTTAGTAATAATAATCATATTTATTCTGGCAAAAACTTCACAAGTACATGTACAAACATAAAAATATATTAAAAAACTTACGTTAAACAACAGTGGGATGCCCTGGAGAGCATAAATGTTTGAACAAATCTAACTGTCGCCGAAGGCATATGTCTTACAAATTCCAGAAAAAGCAAGGAAAGATTTAGGCAAGACAGGGCATAGCCATACAAAACACAACACTAAAGATCACTAAGAAATCACAGAAAAATGTAAAAGGCCGAACAAAACTGAAAGAAGAACACTGTGAGACATAAAGAGAGTCTTTGAAAAAGAAACCCTATATAGGCATCATTTCTTGACTTTGACCGTATTTCTTATGGAAATAATTCTCTAGTCCTTTGGAAGATTGGTAATGTTATGATCCGTGATCAGTGAGAATTCACGCTGGAAGTAAAATGTTTCTAAAAGAGTCAATGATCCTGTAATTTATAATGTATGTTATGATCTTTATGATCAGTGAGAATTCATGCTGGAAGTAAAATGTTTCTAAAATAGTCAATGATCCTTTACTTTATAAAAAAAAATGAATCTTACAAGATTGATCTATGTAAAACAGCTGACGAGCAATTGTCAACATTAAGGTGTTATAGTTGCACCACCTGAATCACACGTACATGCATTCACACTTCCCCCACACACCCCCAGTCAGCCATGCTAAATATTTGATGCGAAATATTTATATTATTGAATTCATTTAATGTCGTGAGCCATCTTGTCTGGGTCTTGGCTATCAGCCGACTGACTTAAAGAAAAAAAAAAACACCCTCCCAATCACTCATGCATTAAACATAGCCTTTGTGATCTGGCTGAAAGACTCGCTACTCCCCATCGATGATACCATCTTAGATTCGTTCCTAGAGATCTGGTCTCGTCAAAGAGTCTTTTCAGAGATGCTAATCGGCGTTCTTAATTGCAGAATACATTAGATGTTGATCCCACTTCGTTTAAAGTCGAGGCATGCCCCGGCGCTCATCCCAAGTATACAGGGACTGAAATAATCTACAGCGCATTATGATACATTGTGGCTGCAATAAACGAGGGTATGGCGGGGGTATTATCAAGAAAATTTCCCGAGGAGATGGTTCGGATGAATATTTTTTAGATCGTAAGTGATTTTGGTGTTCGTAGTGGGTGAGCTTATTCACTTGACTTGATACTCAAATTGACACAAGGATCTTGTCTTTGTAACCCACCCTTAAAGGTATTATACACCAATCCTTCGCCGATCTTGAACTCTTGGTGGCAGCAGAAACGCCTCCATTACTGCGGTGGTACCTGGGTGGTACTGTGCTGCCTATCGATGAGCTTAAGGGGCTGCTGGCTACATATAGTTAATAAAAAATTATATATAAATAATGGTTGTTTTATAATAAATAATACACATAAAGGGCAAGGTCACGCCCCCGCCCACCGCACCTTTGTCTGCTGCCACCAAGAGTTCAAGATCGGTGAAGGATTGGTGTATACAGGATTGGTAGAGCTGACAAAATAGTCGCAGACAGTATTCATGTTTTGTGTGTTCAACCATTTACATGAAATAACAAACCTGCACAATTTTCAGCATGTAATCCTTAATTTTGGTTGTTACAACCGAAATCAGCTGTTGCATTTTTATTTTTTTATTTTTTTTAGGATTTCAGACACAGTTTTCTTGAAAATGATTTCATTTCAGAGGGAAATATTTTTAACAGAAAAAATGGTTCTAGTATGAACTTCATAATCAGTAAGCTTTCAGACCAAAATTACACAAGGATGTTTTTTATCCTTACCATTCCCGTATAATGCCTTTAACAGGGAGGCTTTCTCCACAAACTCATGTAGAATCTTGGTTTGCTTGACTGTATGATTGGATGGGGCGGTGACCATCAGCTGGATAATATGATTTATGAACACTTCTCACTTCATACTTTAATTTTCAAATTAACTGCAACAAATAAAGTGACTTTCTGATGTTTTGGGGTGAAATAGCAGATTCAAAGGTTTTTTGGTAATAATAATAACAATAACGGACATTTATATTGCACAATACTTATATGAATATACTCTACTGCGCATAACAAAAAAATACAAAAAATACAGAGAAAAACAATACAAATTACACTAACACCAGACTAGAAGGAATTAATCAAAAACAAATGGGTTTTTAACTTGGATTTAAATACATTAAGTGAAGATGGTTGTCTAATACAAGGAGGGAGATTATTCCATAGTTTAGGAGCAGCGTACACAAATGCCCGATCACCGAGGGTAGCCTTTGATGTTCTTGAAGGGTAAGACAACAATGTTTGGTTTTGGGAAGACGGCAAGATGTTGAGAGAGTGATTTCATGGTTATAAGCTCCCGACTGGCTTTATAAGTTTAAAATAACTTTGCGTTGCTAACTGCTTGAGTAATTTTAATAATTTAATAACAAATAAAATATTTGGCGAAAACAACATTTATTATATATCTGTTTAAGATGTGTACGTTGCTTCAGAATTAACATTTCCTATGGCAAATGTTCCCGTCCGTCAACAGAAGAAAAACATTGCGATCGTGCACAGCATGCAGCGGTGTAAGGCAGAAACCATTTTCTAAAAATAAAAAAACCCCTCCATAACTAAAGTTAAATATTTAGAGGATGTACGGAGGGATTTTGTATGTGATTTCCAAAAACTACTTGAGGATAAATAAATTGACTCATCAACAATACCTGAATGATTTATAATTTGACAATGGTGGAAGCTCTCTGAAAAATAACAAATGTTTAAAAAACAATTAGCAGATTTTGGTTCTTTAAATGCAGGGAGTACTTATGGTAATGACTCCACAAGTTAATGACACAAAAAACGAGTACGCGCCAAGATTTGGCATTTTTTCCTGAGCATTTTCGTGTGCGATACAACATTTTTGCTAAATCAAGATACAACGTTTTTGCACTGACGCGCCAATATTTTCCTGTGAAATAACTCTTATTTGAGGAACTTATATTCTCTACCCTTGTGTGCCCCGATTAGTAATGTCCAAAATACGAGATGGTTGGCTGTTTAAGATACTTTGCAACATTTGGTATTTTCATCAGCAAGAGGCCCAACTTCATAGAGCTGCTTAACGGCTGATTTTGTGCGAACTGAGCTAGTTTCCATTTCACAGCGCTGCTAGCCGTAAGCACACAAAAAGGCATGCTAAACTTCCAGTGCTTACTATATGAAAATGAATGACGTAACAATGCAAATCCACTTCTGAAGTACGCTGACGCTTTTAAGCAAGATTTTCTGTTATAGTTAGCGCAAGAATTTGCTTGCCGTTAAGCAGCGCTATGAAATTGGCCTCAGGAGGGGGGCACATTTTTGAGGTGAAATAAATTCTAGTAATGTCATTTCCAGTGATTGAGATACACAACTGTATAGTCCACAGAAAGTTTTGTAATCAGAGATTGAACTAATCGGATTTACAGTTTTTAAAAATGCACACATTTTATAACGGCGTATTGATACAGAATTTTAGAATTTTCCTGATTCTCAGTACATTCTCAGCATCTAAAAACACCACATGTTAAATTGATAAAATATTCCATAAGGCAAGCATTTCATATTTGCGTAATTCACAATGTAATTATGAAAAAGCCATGGCTCAATTACAAAACCTGACGTCAAATACAATAAAAAAAGCTTTATAATCAACTCTTTATGTTGAGTACAACAAACTTCTTTTCTGCTTAGAAACTCGTCAAAGTCATCATTGATTATTCAACTATTCCATTCATCAGCACGGATGCCTTCAGTCACTTTCAGGCAGGAACAACAACCTGGACAACAATTTGTCGTGTTGGTTGGGTTTTTATGACCAGAAATATTAATTTCCTTTTCTGCAATGCATTGATAACGTCACGACAAACTAGCCTTGATGATACTTTGCAGCCGTCATCGTTATTAAGTTGAGTTTAATTCTGATCAATGGCGGGGCCATGTCCAAGGCTGAGGATACCGATGGCTTTATTTAGGCCAGGTCTTAATTGGTGGCTAAGGCTACGGCTAAGGCTGTTGCTAAGGGTGTTACCAATGGCAGCCTTTATTTAGGCCAGGTCTTAATTGGTGGCTAAGGCTACAGCTACGGCTGTTGCTAAGGGTGTTACCAATGGCAGCCTTTATTTAGGCCAGGTCTTAATTGGTGGCTAAGGCTACAGCTACGGCTGTTGCTAAGGGTGTTACCAATGGCAGCCTATGCTTCAATGCATGATGATGTGGTGACCAAGCCATAGCCGTAGCCACTAATTCAGAAACGGCCTTAAAGGGTGTGTTCATCATTGGTAAGAGTGAAAATATAAATGTTCACAGATTTGCACATACCTTACATGGTATAAAGATGGTCATGGTGGGAAACTCCCTCATGAAATATTTTTGCTTGAAATGCAATAACAAAATAATAATAAATAATAAACTGTATTTATACAGCTCAAAAATCTGCCTAAAAAGACGCTCAAGGCGCTTGTTTTTGAGAAATGAGTAAAACAATTGGTTTTGATCTTGCAAGTCCAAAACTCAACGTTTGAAAACAGTGAAACATTTAAGGTTTTTTCCACTATTTTTCTTGTGACTCCAATGACCGATTGAGCTTAAACTTCCACAGGTTGTTAGTTCATGTATATGTTGGGTCACATCAAGTGTGGATACTTGGTCTTTGACAATTACCAATGTGACATATGTGCTTTAAGCCGGGTCTTCATTGGTGGCTGAGGCTAGGGCTGCGGCTGTTGCTAAGGGTGTTGCTAAGGGTGTTGCCAAGGGCAGCCTATGCTTCAATGCATGATTACGCTGTGACCAAGATGCAGCCATAGCCACTAATTCAGAAATGGCCTTACTAGTCTACTTTATCATGCTGTCTTGTTCCCTGTGTGCAACAGCATACTGAGTGTCGTGATACTCATCTGGGCCCTGAGCTGCAAAACCGTAAGCAAATTTTTCGTGCTAGTTAAAGCAGAAAAATGTGCATTAACTGAAATACATACTCTGTTTTTAATCAGGTATAATCAACACACCTTTATTTTAATTTCACTGCATGGACAATTCTAGGCAACGATTCTGATTGGACCATCCCCCGATCCAAAAGGATTTCAGCCTGTGCCAGTGACTAATCTAAAAGTCTAAAAAGGAATTAGTAAATAATAATAATAATACAAATAAAATGATTTATATAGCGCATAAAGCATTGCAATGATGCACTTTACAAAAGCTAAAAAACTAATTTAAATCTACAGAAAATACAAAACAGTACACAATAAAAGAAAGGATAAGAATCTAAGTCAGCAACCGAAACAGCAAACACACAGATAATCCAAAAGTTAGAAACATCTGCAATAGATATAGTACAAGATGGTTGCACATATTGCACACATGGAATACAACAAGATTTATAATGAGCAGTACTCCTTCTTGAACAGATTCAGACGAGACTTAAAAGCAAAGTATACCTTTCGTTTTTGGAACCATTTGATTGTTTTAATCATATATAAATGTAGATGTATACAATAAAACTAACCTGTGAAAATTTCATTTCAAAAGGTGGTAGCAGTTTTGAGATATCGCCGAAAATCTGGAGCGGTTATGTTCACGCAGGCAGAATAATCCGTAATTGGAATGCACAATCTGAGAAATGTTTCATGCAGAAACATTTCTCAGATTGAAACTGTTTTGATTCCCTTTCTTTAAAACCACATTTTTTAGAAGGGAATCGTTTTTCATTATCAACAGCTGCAGTTCTTCTTACCAAGTCAGTTTTTACGGTCATACATTTTTGGAATAATTACAAAAGTATACCCTCCCTTTAAACTGAGTTATGGTTTAAGGAGTCTGTAGAGAATGAGGACGGCAAACTATTTGACAAACAGCTGTAGTTCTTTAAAGCTACTGATGGTA
Organism: Plazaster borealis; assembly: GCA_021014325.1. Taxonomy (NCBI): domain Eukaryota; kingdom Metazoa; phylum Echinodermata; class Asteroidea; order Forcipulatida; family Labidiasteridae; genus Plazaster; species Plazaster borealis. The sequence goes on from CM037473.1 coordinate 10,839,141, forward strand.
TCACTGTTTGAATTTCCATTTTAAAGGGTGTGTATACGTTTGGTAATGACTCTGAAAATTAATGGCAATTAAAACTTACTTGGTAAGAAGTACAGCAGCTTTGGATAGTAAAATGCATTTTGAGAAATGTTTCACCTCGAAGTACTGTTTTTTTATGGAAAAATATATCACTTTTTATCCCAACAAATTTGAATCTAGATAGTGTATTCCAATTGCAAATTATTCTTCCTGCGTGGACATAACCGCTCCAGATTTTCGGCATTATCTCAAAAACACTACCACTTTTTGAAATGAAATTTTCACATGTTAGTTTTATGGTATATATCTACAACTATATAGGATTGAAACAAACAGTGGGTTACCAAACATACACAATCCCTTTAAGGAGAGTTTCTTCTTTTGAAGAGACAGAGGTCTGACGCTTGCATACAACCATGACTATGTAAATGGTACATAGTTGCCTCAGACATGCATGTCTGAACTCCAGGGTTTTTAATATGACTCAAGATTGATGGCCATGCCTATGTCACAATTAGTCTTAATCAAAAAACGCTTTTAAGTCAGGGGGGAAAGATTTGGGACTCGGCACATGAGATGTGAGACTAGAGAATCATACAAGATTGTTGTTAATAAGTTAGGATGGATAAGGCTAAAGAGATATGAAGTATTATCATTTGACAGAAATACAAATTTCACAGCTCTGTTAAGTTATAGACATAGAACTAAACAAAATCATCACATTTTTATTTATTTTTTAAGAAAAGAAAGCAGAAAAGTGTTTGCAAGTTTTATAAAAATGTAACAAATCTACATAGTAATCCAGTGGAGATATTCAGAGACCTAATTTCACTTAGCAGCCGGCAGCATTAGAGGTCTTATGCATATTGTTCATTTAAGTTACATTTGTAGTCATGTATTTTTCCTTGCCTTTTTCTCCCTAATTATAGGTCAACAAAGAATGCCAGAAACTTCGAATAGAGGTCAACGAGCAACATCAACTCTTTGAGAATACTGCCCTCGAGCGGGATATTCTACACGAAAAAGTGGAGAAGCTCGAAGTAGACGTATCGGTGAGTTGGTTATTCATGGTATTCTGCAGACCTACATCTCTTGCTACATCTCTTGCTGTGGTCAGGGCTGAGTATTAACAGTCATAGATTCTGTGTTTTTACAGTGTGCGGCTTCCAAATGACTCTTGAAAGCCAGGCATTTTGGGACTTGCGTCTTAATCCCAAATTCATGGTGCTGCTTATGACACCATTGTGAGCTTACGGTCATCACTTTGAGCTTATTATCTTAGCCCTAAGAGAAGGGGTTTGCCTGGTGTTTTCTGGTATGGATGGCTGCATTTTTGCCCACAGCGCCTTGTTAACCATCACATGGTGCTATGTAAATAAATGGGTCTTATAATTCAAACATAGCTCCACATACCTTGTAGAAAAAATAATAATAATGAGCGCTTTGAGACGCCCAAGGGATGTGATAAAGCACATCATAAGAACTGCGTATTATTATTATTATTAATACCAAACACCAATGTGTACATGTCTGTGTTGTACAACAATTACATGTACAAGTTTATTCATAAAACAAGTAGCATTGTTATTAAATAAGGTGCCTTATTAGCCACACGATCACATGAAATAAAAATACTCGTTCGAAAAGATTAAGAGATCCAAGAGATGAGACAGACTGTACGTGTCAAGTTGTCTCGTCAAAGACCCCATCTCATTCATCAATAATTCTGATTGAGAATTCGCGAACCTCGCCCGCGTGGTGGCCGTGTTGTACACCGGGGACAAACATTAGAACCCTCTGTAAATGTTATCACACCTAAGTCGATGTAAATTAATCTAATACCCATCTCATGTTCTGCCGTGAGAACCCCCCCCCCCCACACTGTTCTTTGATTCTACTATAAACATGAATTGATCAGGTTGCATCAGGCGGACATGACGCAAATATTTGCCATCTTGGCTGATTGCACTTGAAGGAAATCCCTCTCCTAGCTGACGCTGGGATGGTTTGCTTCACCACCTGCATTGGCCTTGTGCAGCCTTGTTTTTAGTTTGATGGATATTTAATGATGACATGATGTGAAAGCAGTCTTTGGCGCTGACATGGCCAAGAACAAAAACATCATCTCTGAATCGGTGATATCTCAAATCAGTTCACTTTCAAAATCAATTGTCCACATGTAATCATTCCAAATCATTTTTCCATGGAATGCGGGTTAAAAACTGGTCATCTAGAATATTCACATTCATCGTAAAAAGTTGTTTATCTGAATGTCTTCTTAAAATCACTTCTCTTCAGATGACGTGTTAAATTTTGAAGAAATTCACTAAATTCTTAAATGAGATCCGTTTCTGACCAAATTCCAGCAGTTCATTAGCAAGTTTACCCTACCTTTTTAAAATTTATTGATTTATCTTTTGACCACTTACAAAAATGTTTGACAAATTTTAGTGTATTAAAATTTGTGGAGTGATTTAGAAAATGAGGTGAAAACAGTATGAATAAAAACGTGTGTTTAGTATTCCCATGGGATAAGACTGAGCAGACTGGAATATTGCTTGTGGTTTTTCCCTCTCCTTCAAATAATGAGAAGTTCCCTGGGGTTATATTTCAGACTTTTTCCTGCAGTGTGCTCAGCTACTTTGGCATTAGTCTATCTATTAGACTAGCTGCCATTACGCCCTCTGGACTATCAAATTGAATTGTGTTCTAGCATGTCAACTCTGAGGACATCCATTTCAATTGATGTAGAAACCACGGTAGTGAATGTTACACCCTCTGGACTGTGAATCGAATTGTGTCTGGTGTGTACAACCATTAAAGACACCTTGCTTAATCGAATTGCATTCTCCAGCTCTCGTCCGGTGTTGACGAAGACGATGAAAGTCCTCCAACCGACGTAATGAGACACGCCGAGTCCCGGGGGAAAACAACGCAGAATTCTTCTGAAGACAAACCTGATCGTGTCCGCTGTGTCAATTTGTTTATTTGCCTCCCAGAGCCCATTCCTATAGAGTTCTCATCTCCGTGTAGATTACTTTGGTGTTTCTGAAGGCAGACTGTTGCAGAAGGTTTAATTGGTGGCCTGATTAGATGGAATCTGCGGAGAGGTAGATCCTGGCGGCTGGAGGGGGTCTCTATTTCATCAGACGTTGCCTCTTTGAGATTTTGGTTTGAATCTCAAAGAGTTTTTGATCCTCTTCCCAATTACGCCTTGACTGGGTTGTCACTAAAGACGTCCTTATTCAGTTTCAATCAAGTTTAAAGTCCGATCTTACCGAGTTCAAGCTGGGCTAGTCATTTTCATTCAATGTAATTCAAGTGAAGCAGCCGTTCTAATGTCTTAAGCTTCTTGAACGATATAATTCAAGTGAATGAGACTTAAGTTGGATTGCAGTTGTCAAACCAATCTAATGTTAAAAACGTTAATAGATCCGCTTTTAAATCTTACATTATCAATGTGGCTGGACTCTTCAACTTGGAAGTACAAAGATTGGGGTGAAATCCCCTGTGAAAATACCGTTGGCAGTCGAGCTGACACATTGCTTAGATTGCTTGACTCTCTTTGGCCTACGGCAGTTATGAGAGGGCGTCCAACAGGCTGCCAGCATTATATCTGACTTGGACCTCCGGGGGACTTACTTTACAGTCACTCAAGAAAGCTAACTTCCAGATGTTACCTTGCTTTTAAATCACATCATGCTTTCAACAAAAAAAGGAGCTGCCGATATTTTCTGGTCATCAAGCGTGTCATGTTTTCTGCCTGATTGAATTGAACTCAAGTCTTTTTCTTTATGTCTCCTGAACGATTATAGATCAGCACCTTCAGAGCAAGTGCAACTCTATAGCATTCCGGACAACCTGCCAATATCTCCTTCACTTAAATCACACCATTTAGAATTCTAATTCTGTCCCAGGTTGCGCCATCAAATTCCCATGCCAGTCGTCCCCTCGGATTACCCATACGACCCACCCCCCCCCCCCCAGTTGACATCTCTTCTCTATTGTTCATGACATTTTATAGATTTGAGGTTTATTCAACATGTTACAAGCTATTAGTCTGGACATTTTCCGTTCTGTTCGCAGGACTCATCAAATTGTGGCTTTTGACACGAATGTAGTTCTCCATGAGACATCTTCGGATGATGAGAGTTGATTTTATTGGATTAAACTTCAGAAAGTCTTAAATTGGAAAAACTCACATTAGCATGCACTACAGAATACTGCTGGTCAAATGATGTGCACATACAGAAGATATTGATTTCCAATCTTCTAAAAATTTGTATTGTTTAACAACCCAAGTCTCAAAGTAGGTAACTTGGACCTGTAGAATTATGTCAATTGAACAAGATCGCCACCTCACTTAGAGAAATACCAGACTCAAGCTTAGTCGTTTCTGATCAGCAGAGTGTGGGTTCGAGTCCAAGTCGTGGCACTTGTGTCCTTGATCAAGATACTTTCCCATTATTGCTTTGTCCTTCGGATGGGACATTAAGCCTTAGGTCCTGTGTACTAGGATTGGTAGTGCACATCAAATAACACAGAACACTTATCTTGGAAGAGTAGGGGTTAACCCGGTGTTTGTGGTTCACGTAGCAAGCACCCGTTTTACAGATTTCCTGAGACTTGCGAGCTTCAGTGATTAGTTCAATTATGAGGCATCATTGGTTTCAATACCAGAAATGTAGTAATAATAAAAATAGTAATAATCTTTGATGAGCTGCATTATTTCCTTGTATCAAAGAACAATGCTGCTAAAAAAACAGGCTGTCATTAAAATGCAGGATTTGCTATATAAGGTTTGTGGTTACAAAGTAATTGGTAAACAAAAATGCGAACTGAATTTTCCCCCTGATCTCTTGACTTGTATCCAGATGACAGCTCTTTCATGTTTCTTAGTACAAAAATATCTGTCAAAGAAAATCCAGCATGATGAGTAGGTACAACATGGCCAAAACCTTGCTCACCAACGACGGAGGATAGTGATATTTAAGAGGGCTCTACGATCGATTTTTGGTCGTCCAGCCAAACGTAGCTTGTTGCTGTCTTTGGCAGTGTTTGCCTACAGGTAGTTTATTCTACTGTAGGCTTCCCGGCAGGTATTGTGGGTATAATTAGATCAGTAGGCTAGGGGAAAGTGAAGACCAACATAGCGATCATTGCAGTAACTCCCTTCAGGGTCTACACCTTCAAGACAATGTTACAACTTTCATTATCACAAGCTCTGTTCCTTGACAAATGAGTATGATCAGACACAGTGTATGTGAAGAATTAATTCAATATTTGCCGTTTAGTAATTTAGTTATCAAGTCGTGATTTGGTTATGACATGGTGTTTTTGCATCTCCGTTGGCACATTATCTTTCTCCTGTTTTTCTTTGTCTTGGAGATGGCCATTTTGTAGCACCAAGATTTAAACAATAAATTTTAAAAATTTGGATGATACAATTAATGGTGTTTGAGATATTCCAAGAAAATCTGACTCCAATGCTATCATTAATTTTCAAGAAAGTGATAAAAGTACATCTTAAATTTAAGATTAATCCCTGCAAAGTGATCTGTCTTCAAATAAAAATTTAAGTCAATTTTGAAGAAGACAGTCCCTGCTTCCTAAAAATTTGATTTGGTAAACTGTATACAAAAAAATTACCCAGCTAAGTACATGTGTATTTTGCAATGGGGCAAAATATGTGTGATATATCCAGTTATTTGTCCCCGTTCTCCATTTGCGTTGTAGACTCTGTACTTTTCCAAGCCCTGGTCTTGTTCCTTCTTCTTTTTCATGTAGTGTTTTGGATGTACATATGTTTAAAGGTATCGTACACGTTTGGTAATGACTCAAAACAAATATTAGCATAAAAACTTACTTGGTAACAAGCAACGGAGAGCTGTTGATAGTATAAAACATTGTAGGAAACGACTACCTCTGAAGTAACGTAGTTTTTGAGAAAGAGGTTATTTCTCACTAAAATAATAAAAACTTCTTGCAAGAAGTTTTTATTCCTATCTGAAAGCACACAAATTTGTACAACATGGGTGTTTTTTCTTTCATCATTTTCTTGCAACTTTGATGAGCAATTGAGCCCAAATTTTCACAGGCTTGTTATTTTATGCATATGTTGCGATACACCAAGTGAGAACACTGGTCTTTGACAATTACCAAACGTGTTCAGTGCCTTTAAACAGACCATACATGCATAGACAGTCATTTAATGTCATCTATAGAATCAGTCCTTGAGGTTTCACCATTAGGCATGGTACAGTGTTTCTCAAGAATCAATCAAAGTAAATGTCTTTTGCTCGGAGAGGGTTCCAAGCCATACAGCTTTTTCAAACAGCCCTAGATTTATTGTAGGCTTCAAGACAGGTTTTCCCTGTAACTCGGACGCTTCACTTGTTTGCTGTACTTTGTGTTGTGTAAGTTTCCTGGTGGTGTTATATGCCTCTTGGCATACATGTAGGAATCAGGCAATGTCTGGTAAATGAACCAAAAATTTCAAACTCCAGGCCCCCCCCCTCCCTCAAAGATAAATTCAAAACAAGTTTGTTTCCTTAAGTCACTACCTAGAATCTTTCCCCAAGGAGTACAACCACATATACCTCCAGGGTGAGTAACCCTAGGTCATCATATCTAGCCATCCTTTCAAAGAGGAGAAGAAGAAAAAAAGAAGAATAAGAGAGACAAAAACCACCTCGCACTCTACCTCCACATTGTTGACAAAATTGATTCTCAACACATCATCGTCGGACACGCTCAAAGAACATTCCGGCCCCGGCGCAATGTTTTGACAAGGATCTCTAAAGGACGATAGTGCATTTAGGCTCTTAAGCACTGCCTCATGCCTAGCATTCCAGGGAACATCTCTTATCTATTTTTCTCTCGACTACATATTGTTTTTTTGTATTCATTTGAATGATGAAGCATACCTGTGCCTCACCCTCCCTGCTTTCTTGAAAAGACATTTTTTTAACAAACATTGATGGAACGAAGTAGAAGCGGTAACAGCGTATGAAGTGTACTTCAGTGAGTTTTTCCCTGTCATTGTTGTGGCGCAGATCCCAGGCACAACTCTCCTTCAGGCGATCGTGTAGCCAAACAATTCAGCATCAGGGAGAAATATCTACATGTCACAATCGACTCCGGGAGTTTTTTCCCTGATGCGAGTTTAGATATACCGCTTGTCGGCACTAACTACAAATTAATTTTGGTGGAAATGAATGAAGGCTTGGTCTAAACATGTGCTAATGGCAGCTGATGCTGCAGTTATTAAAGGAGGCATCAGTAAATAACGTAAATATCGGTGGGATGATGGAACTGGGAGTACTCGTCTACATCTACATGTTCCTTAAAGGCACTGTACACGTTTGGTAATTACTCAAAATATATATTAGCATAAAAACTGACTTGGTAACGAGCAACAGAAAGCTGTTGATAGTATAGAACATTGTGAGAAACGACTCCCTCTGAAGTAACGTAGTTTTTGAGAAAGAGGTTATTTCTCACTAAAAAAATAAAAACTTCTTGCAAGAAGTTTTTATTCCTACCTGAAAGCACACAAATTTGTACAACAAGGGTGTTTTTCTTTCATCATTTTCTTGCAACTTCGATGACCAATTGAGCCCAAATTTTCACAGGCTTGTTATTTTATGCATATGTTGGGATACACCAAGTACTGAGAACACTGGTTCTTGACAATTACCAAACGTGTACGATGCCTTTAATGATAACACTATTACGTTAATGTTATTTTGTGCGTGGATTAATAAGAAGTGACGTAAGCTAAAGGGGTGAAAAAAGGAAGAAATTACTAACCAGTAAATATGAGTGTACTGCTCATTGTGGAAGTGTACTAAGCTTTTAAGCAGATAATGTAGCTGCGCAAGCTTAAGTAGATTTGAGAGTGTGACTTGTACAAAATGTGATTGATGTAATTTTGGCCTGTAAGCTACATGTAGCATGTGCCACGCTACGTTTGTCTTGTGCACAGAAACATGCAGTTGGCTGTACAAAATTCGCCCCCCCCCCCCCAGCTCACACAAACTATATGTTCATTATGTCCTGAAAGCAAAACCAGACCCTTTTTTTCCCCCTTTTTTTTTCTGGGCGATGCATCATTGGAAATAAAACAGGAACTCTTTAACCAAAATGCTTTGTGATCATCTCATAAAATTTAAATAGACAATGCCACCCTTCCATATTATTACAAAGCACATTTGCAATTTCACATTTGATTTATATCTCATATGGTTCCTTCCAACATCATCAATCATGCCTAATGCTCATTTAAATTTCCCTCCACGGAATAATAAAGGTTTAATCCCTCGATCTTTCCATCATTTTTTTTCTTCTTCTTTAGACTGCATTATTGTTGCACATTTTGGTGTACATATATTTGTACTTGTATGTAATAATAATAATAACGGACATTTACATTGCGCAATACTCTACTCATGTATTGTGATGGAAGACCCTTTTAGTATGATTAAATAAATATTTATAATTTGAAGGCAATTGAATAAAATCCCCAAAGATTTCTCTTGTTTTATACAAAGTTTAATCTCTAGGAATGTTTGTTATTGTTTGTTCACATGATTTGATGTTATGCTTACTTTGCTGTCTTGTACATGACTTGGGAAGTCAACAAACAGATGATAGTGTAAAGTCTTTATTTTACCAAAATTGATTTTAAAGCCGTTATTTATGAGGATTGGATTTCTGTGTTGTTTGATTGCAGCTGATGCAGGACGCAGAAGAAAAGCGTCAAGCTCTGGAACGAGAATATGACCAGGCTATCAGAGAGCTTAGGGACAAGCAAGAAGAGATCAGGAAGCTGCAACAGGTTTGTCACTCATTATTACTCAGTCTAATACTCAATATTACGTGGCAAGTCGTGGCCGAGCGGATAAGAACGCCGGACTCAAGCTCTGGTGTTTCTGATCAGCAGAGTATGGGTTTAAGTGTGGGGCCATGACACTTGTGTCCTTAAGCAAGACACTTAACCATTATTGCTGCGTCCTTCGGATGTGACGTAAAGCCGTAGGTGTGATGTGTAATGCACGTAAAGAACCGAGTGCACTTATCGTAAAGAGAAGGGGTTCGCCCCGGTGTTCCTGGTCTGATCGGCAGCATAGTGCGCCACAGCACCTCGTAAACCATTACATTGTGCTATAAGAGAACAGGTCTCATACTTCAAAACGTAGCTCTTCATACCTTGCAGGAAAAAATACTGAGCACTTTGATACGCCCATCGGGTGTGATAAAGTGCTATATAAGAACTCAGTATTGTTTAATATTCTAACACTCAAAACACTCACTCAGACTTGAAAGAGCCTAGGGACAAGGAAGAAGAGACAAGTACATGTTAGCTGCCATGGGGTTGTGATTACTCATTCAAATATTCAATACTCAAACACTCAAATATTCAATACTCAAACACTCAAATACTCAATACCCAAACACTCAAATTTGTCTTTCTCGTCGGCAGGCTTTCATGGAGCCTAGAGATAAGTGAGAATCGATCTGTTGAGCTGCAACAGTTTTATGATTCCTCGTGAGTATTCATTTATCTCATGAACAACTCATAAGGGAGCTAGGGACCAAAAGAATATCAAATGGCCCAAAGAGATTTGTGTCTCCAACACTAAATTACTCACTCTCATGAGCAAGCTACATGTTTATATATTACTATAACAAATGTTCGGAAAAAATGGTGGAATTTGTTGATCGTCCATGACACACTACATGTACACCATACATTCAGCCACACCTACCATATAATAAAGAAGGAAAAACAAAATGATAGACCTTCTGCACATGACGTCATTTGAGTAGGGCGCCCTCGAATAGAGGTCAAAAGAAGGGTGTTCATTGGCCAATCCTGTGCACCGCTCGTACAAATATGTGCATTTCTTTTGTTTTCATCAGCGGTTTCTAAGATGGCGGCTGGATGACGTCAGTAGTTCTTCTCTGATGCTGTGGCTCTCGGAATGCCTTTTCATGGTGATTTTTTCCCACCATGCTTTTTATGTATAATCAACCCAAGAGTAATCACATTGTGTAATCCATACTACAATTTTATTTCAATGCAAAAATGTCCCCAATAAAATGTACATGTACATGTACAATGCAACTGTTCTAACAGCTTGTTCACAGTTTGTATTGTCAGACTTTGTGCTTTCGTCAGACTTTTGAGCTACACATTCACATTTGTCTTAGGGAAAGTCTTTAAGGGGGGCTGAGCTTAACTGCTCGGTCTATTCCTACTTTAAGCAATATTTTCATTTTCTTCATGACTTTGCAAGTCTTTGTACAATACATTGCATCTTGAAAGTGTATGTGAACACTTTTAAACTGCATGTACACATTTTCATATTCAAATCAAAGGCTATGCATTTGTTTATAAGTTTCCTTTGACACAAATCTAGCCCATGTTGAAATCATTTAAACTGTCAACAAAATCAATAATACGCAGTTCTTATATAGCGCTTTATACTCCCGATGGGTGTCTCAAAGCGCTCAGTATTTTTCCTACAAGGTAAGTGGAGTTACGTGTTGAAGTATGAGACCTATTCCTTTGCATAGGACCATTTAATGGTTTACAAGGTGCTGTGGCGCAATATGCAGCCAATCAAACCAGGAACACCGGGGCAAACCACTTCTCTTTACGATAAGTGCACTGGGTTCTTTTACGTGCATTACACAACACACGGCTTAACGTCCCATCCGAAGGAAATCTTCAACCTCAATTGAAACAAAAACACCCAGTCTTTATAATTCTAGGCATGTCATCTTTTCATCTGCCATTTTTATACGCGAGGAGAATAACATAAACAAGAACGCCAAGCGGAAATGACAAAAAAATGAGAATATTTCCCCCTCCGACATAATTAAACATCACAGTGTGACAGGTTGATTGGTGTGTAGCCTAGAGGTGGATCTCTACATTATAAAAGGAAGAGTTTTTCAGCCAACAATATATCAATGTTGCAATTTACTCTCAAACTCATACTCGCCGCCTCAGCTGTGAAAACCAATTTATTCTCAAGTTATTTCTTAAATCCTCAACTCCCGGTATTGTCTCCTCTGAATATTTTATTTTGTGCGGTGTTTTTCAATTCTTTAAGAACAGAGTTTTAGAGATGCTATTGTGGAATTATTTTTCTTTAAGGCTGGCCGGCCGCCTTTAGGGTTTGGTTTCTTTGAACCTTCTTGATCACGTCTGTCGGCAGAATTGTTTGTGGGGATAGTGTTTCTCTTTCTTTTTTGATTAAAATGTAATTAAAGGAACACTGTACGTAAAGTTCTGTTTTATGTTGTGCTTGAATCTCTGTCATGGTTGGAACCTAAACCGCCTGTAGCCAAACCAACTCCCAGCCCACCCCCCCCCCCCTCCAAAAAAATTAATAACATAAATAAATAAATAAATAAATGAATAAATACATAAATAAATAAGTAAATAAATAAAACAAAATAAATGAATCAATAAATAAATAAATATTAAATGAATAAATACATAAATAAATCAGTAAATAATTATAACAAAATAAATGATTCAATAAATGAATAATAAATAAAATATATAAATAATAAGAAAACAAGTAAATAAATAAATAAATACAAATTAAATAAACAAGTGAATTAATCAATATATAAATAAATAAAATACATAAAATAATTCCACATCACAAGCAGTAATTGCTGCGTACTTGAAACATAATCCATGTTCTTCTCAGAACTGAGCTGATACTCTTGTGGAGAGAAGATAAATTGGATGTCATATTGCAGGTAGAATAATGTGTAGCATTATGTCATCTCTTTTGGTGGAATTCATTTTCTCTGACAGGAGCAGCAGCTGGCCAAACGAGACCATCATGACTCTGTGTCCCGCCTTGCAGCCAAAGTCAAAGATCTGGAGCGCAAGTGTGACGAGCAGAGCAGCAACTTCAGCCGTCTCTCCAACGAACTCCTCGCCCTCCGCAATGAAGCAGGCAGCCAACTCTTTACAATGACGGCCACGGTGCCTACCAACTCCAAGGGGAGACCCGACACGGGCGGGGCTGCGTCCTCGCCTAGGAAAGGGGTCCTAAACGGGGGCGGGGATAAGGAGGAGTGGAGGAAGATTGCTGAAGAGGCAGCTGTTACCCGAACATTATCTTCAACAGAAGCGCAGAGGTTGGGGATGGAGCGAAGTGCAATGGACTCGATGTCAAAAGGTAAGGATGTTTGAGCTATGATACAACCATCAATATCGTGAAACTATTTGATGTATCTTTGGAGAGTGTTTCTGCCGGATGATCCCCTATCCATGAATCAATCATACAGGTGCATGTGCTGTATATATTAAAACCAATCCTGTTTTTTTGCAGTAGTCTCTAGATTCTTAGTGTGAGTTTCTGTGTAGGATGACAGGTGATATATTTGTACATGTCCAACAATGTTAAGGTAACAGATATGTACATCTGTGGCATGTTGTGGCCGAGCGGTCAGTGCATCGGAGTCAAGTTCTGATGGCTGAACCATCGGAGTGTGGGTTCGGTTCCAGGTCATGACAATTATGTCCTTGAGCTATGAACCACTTAACCTTAACTGCTTCTCTTCACCCAGGTGTATAAATGGGAACCTGAGAGGGCTGAGACAGTTGTGTGTTGGATTAACCCCTCAGCGCTAATTTAATCAGCTTGGGGTTGTATTCTTCAGGGGGAGTTGAGAAAGTTTGAGGAATGGTCTAAGTATGCCTGAAGAACAGGGATAATAATGTTGTAAAGCACCTTGATCTAGATACTAGGATATGTGCGCTATGTAAGAACCAGTATTTGTTATTATTATTATTATCATTATTATAATCTGTACCTTTCACTTTGTTTTACAATTTATCGTATTATTATCCCCTACGCTACAAGTCCGGGACAAATCCATACAGATTAGTTGTCAATTAAATTTCTTGACAAATAGACGAATTGATTAGAGGACACTTTATATATTAAATCCAAAATAAATTCAGTTCCATTACCTTCTGGAACTCCTCTTTCGAGTCCCGGACTGTGATGATATTGGTATGCTTGGCTCATGGCAACTTCATGTACATGGTTAGTGTGGCATTGCAGTTTTTTTCTCTTTCAAACTTAACCACTTGGTTGGTATTAAAAAAACATTTCAATGCCCACCCGCGGTATTATTTTTCAGACTTTTTTAGAGCTTCTGAAGTAATAATTTTTGTTCAAAAATATGTTGCTACAATGAAACTTTTGACTTGACACAGGAAAGACTACGAAGGTTCTCACAATAAGCGCCGGGATATGATGTTTTCTTGTGAGAAAAATATGAGTAGGCACTCACTGTGATTGGCTGAAACTCGGTCAAAATCAACGGCCGATAATCTCCCATGGTATCCCGGAATCTCAGAATGCTTGGACTTGCCTCCCATTGAGCCAAAAACAATGATAAACAATGGTGGCAGTCTGTACATTCTTGTATGCCACATTTGTACAACAGCAGGACAAAAGGTCTGGCAATAGACTGTGCAAGTCTCATGCGTATTCGAACATTGGGACCCGTTAAAGCGTGTGAGTTTGTTTCCTTCACGTGTTAAAGCAATGTGCGTGGGACCATAGTGGTCCCAGAAATGTTAGAATACGCGCGAGACTTGCACGGTGTATGGGGATTACACAATAAACCCCCCCGGAAAAGGGATATTACGAGGCATGTTTTCCAATATTTGGTGGTGTCCCTCTTTGTACGGGTGAAATGAAGCGTAGCACGGTAGGTGCATGCCTTTGCTTGCTACACAATGGAATTTTGGAGTTGATATTCACATCAGCCGTCTGGCTGCCAGCAAAATATTTGGAGGGTGCTCCAAAGTTGTTCCGGTTGTAGTAAACCGTATGCCGTAGTCTGGTTAAGATAATCATGGGGAGAATTGGGAAAGTTTTGGGTTGTGATACCAAAGATGAAACCCAATCAAATACTCTCTTTGTGATGACCTCTCCCTAATATTCAGATGACCCTTTATCCGAATATGACATCATTTTATCAGAGGAAGCTTCCTATTGGCTGGCTCCTGCTCTTACACTCCCTCTCTCTGACAACGACTTGTCACCCCTGCGTTCTGAAATAGAACAGTCCTGGTGTCCACACAGAGGTAGCTTCCTATGTTTTCACGCTGCTGACATACTGCACAAGTTTTGCACAGATCAGAGCAGATTCATAAAGCAGCCACTCAAATAGGGTTGGAAAGCACTTAATATACAGCACTTTTAAACTATGTTGGTGAAGGGAAAAACTAAACTTATCGTTCTTATCACTGATACAAGTTTTAAATCATTGCTCCTTTTTTTTGTCTCCTTAGTTAGCCATTTGCGAGTAAGATTTGAATAATGTCTTGTTCAATGATTTGCTTAGTCACAAGTTACCGTTAAATTTGAATTTCTCAAACTATAGAGACAGTTGCTATGTCAAATGGTTCAGGGCAATCTTTTGTATATAGCAACCTCCAGATGAGCCCATACCATTGTGCCATAGGCCTACACTTTCATTCAAAATTGTGTATTGGTGTTCGCAGTCTCTTACGTAACTACGTGAAAGCTTGCCCCGAATCATGTGACATAGCAACTGTCTTGATAGTCTGAGGAATTCTAATTTAAGCGGTAACTTGTGACCAAGCAAGTCTTTGTACCAGACAGTATTCAAATCTAACTCACAAATGGCTCATTGCACTTTTCCAAACTGTCCCCTATTTCATATCCTGTCTCACAACCATCCTTCCCTCATTCAGTCACGCCTTGAGGCACATGTATGCTGGTCTCTTTGAAATAGCAACTTCCTTTTAGCCGTTGAAAAATGTTTCTATGCTTATATTTCAATAATGTTGGACAAGCTGTAAAAAGGAAGCTAATATTGAAAAGAGCAACATTGTATTTTTCCCAAATTAAGAGACGACCTACGGGCTAGGACGTAAATCCATAATAGCATTGAATCCATGTAAAGAGTCCTATATATTCAATTCCCAAACTACGCTCATCTCTCACAGGGGGGTAATAGAAAAGTAGACTACAAAAAAAAGCCCTCGCCACAAATTCCAGACAAACGGCAGCTTACATTAATTTCAATTTAGAAACACTCTTACAGATGTGCTAGGAGCTATCAAACTCTACGTTCCTTGGCTGCACTATAAAGGTGAAAAGACTGTCTTTTCCTTCTTGCTCTTCTTTACAGTTGAGATGCATGACTTGGTTGGGTTTAAAGAAGAGGAAATCCCGCAGGCAAATTTCTTGCCAGTCAGTAAGAGAATAAAAAACTTGATTCTTGAAATAGCAACATTCCCCCCCCCCCTCCTCCTGCCACCAAACTCCAAAGTGGAAACATTTTATACCGAATTGCCTCCCCCGGGGATAAAAAAAGCATCCATTTAACCAACAGACTCTAGGCCAGCATACAATGTATTTGTAATATTGTAATTGTGTTCTCCCCCCCCCCCCCAAACTCCACCCGAAACAAAAAGAGGAAGAAGAAAAAGAAAGTTTGTGCTTGTGGCTAGAATGCAAGCTTGGTTACACTTATTAAAAGTTGACGGAAGGAAAAGTGCCAGTGTGAAGAATTCTTCATCCTGAATCTGAATCTGTAGTCGGGTTTCAAGTGCATTCAAAGTCGTGGCCCAAGACGTCAGTGATCGATAGTGGAAAGTGTAACGCGCTCATAGTAAATTGTAATAGTGCACCCTCTTACGGCATGATTTAACCAACATGACTGGCTCTATAATCAGGTTGGTTAAATCATGATGTAAGAGGGCGCACTAATCAGATTTATTACAAGCATGTTACACTATCCAATATCCATCACTGACATCTTTGGCCAAGACGGTGTATTCAAAGAAAAATTGTATAATATATTAAGACATTGTCTTCAATTTTCATTGCTCTCTTCGTGTTTTTTCTTTACCTGCACATTCTAGATTTTTTCTCTTTTGTCACATTGTATACTTTTATTCCTTTGTCGTCAAATTTGCGATACTGTATAATTGAAATCACTTTGGTAGTACTTCAGGTTGTTGTTGTTGGTCTCTTTTTAAAATCAATTTCCATCATACACTTTCAGTTTCCATGAATCACATCATAAACCTACACAGTTAAAAATTCAACCCCAAATTACACAGTTAAAATACAGTTAACATTATAGGTAGAGACATGTAGGGATGTACATTTCGGATTCCTGACAAAAGAACTATTATTACTGATAATTTATAGTAACGACATGGATGTCACACTGAAAAAAAAATATATATATATCTATAGAAAGATTTCCTGCTCAGTGCACAAGTACATGGGTAAAAAGTCTTGTTGGCTTTCTCTGTCCATTTTTGTTTCTATTCTTGCTGATGTGCCAAAATTTTCCCCACTGTTTTGCCAGAATTTGGGAGGGCAGTTGCTCCCCCCTGGGTTGTACGCCTATATTATTAAAACTCTTGTAAAGCTCTTGTATGTACATCTGTAAAGTACATCGAACATCAAACCAGAGAAAACATGTTTGTAGAAATTCATTACTTCATTATTTGTTATGTACACATTTATTCAGTTATAGCTGCATTGAAGTTGAATTAGTTTCAGTGTAAGAGAAACACTTTGTCACAGTAAAGCTTCAAACACCTTTTGATTTCTCATTGACACTGGCAACCAAAGCTCTACAATACATTTCCAGAGTAATGTGTTTTTTAACTCCTGGGAAAACAGGCTTTCTACTCCGTGTGATTAATCAAAACATGACAGTTGCGATTTGTTAATGGCAGGCACAGCGCCCCATTCTGCTTCGCGAATTGCCTGAACAGTCATTAATACGATGAAGGAACTTGTCTGTAATCAAATTTGGATGATCGGTACACAAGTGGTGGCGGGGTCTCGGTTGTTGTTTTCTTGTATTGGAAAACTTTATAACAAAGTTGGCAATGACCAGTTGTAATGACCAGGGTCCAATTTCATAGAGCTGCTTAAAGGCACTGAACACATTTGGAAATTGTCAAAGACCAGTGTTCTCACTTGGTGTATCCCAACATATGCATAAAATAACAAGCCTGTGAAAATTTGGGCTCAATTGGTCATCGAAGTTGCAAGAAAATGATGAAAGAAAAAACACCCTTGTTGTACAAATTTGTGTGCTTTCAGATAGGAATAAAAACTTCTTGCAAGAAGTTTTTTATTACTTTAGTGAGAAATTACCTCTTTCTCAAAAACTACGTTACTTCAGAGGGAGTCGTTTCCTACACTTATACTATCTTATACTATCAACAGCTCTCCGATGCTTGTTACCAAGTAAGTTTTTATGCTAATATTTGTTTGGAGTCATTACCAAACGTGTACGATACCTTTAAGCAGAAAATATTGCTGAACAATTTTCCGCTAAGCAGAAATGAGCAGGACACCAGTCAAAAATTGTACACGCGACATGGTAGTTTGGCTGGTAACCTTATTCTGTCAAGCACAATTTTGTTGCACTTAACTACTTTTTGTGCTTAAGCAGCTTTATGAAATTGGGCCCAGTAGTAGTCGGGTTAAAGTGTGAGGTTCATTTTCATGGAAGTATCAGCAGCTAGTTTTATTAAAAAAAATAGAATTAGCTGTTGCAAACTGCTTACCAACCAAAAGGACCTATGGTATAGTGACCTGACGTTTGGACCCAAGCAGAGTCTTTCTCAAAGGCTAAGGCCGTATCCGAATTGGCGACTGCAGTTACAGCTACGACTGTTGCTAAGGGTGTTGCTAAGTACATCCTATTCTTCAACGCATGATGACACGGAAATATAGCCATAGCCGTAGCTGTAGCTGCCAATTCAAACACGGCCTAAAGGGTCGAATACGTCAGGCCACTAAGTAATTTTTGCAGCTAGTGCTAGCACCAAGAACAGGTTGACTAGGAGAGATAAAGTATATGTTCAGATTGGAAACCCAGTCCACATGCATTGCTCCGGTCATGGGTGGGATTGGAACCAGGGTCCACAGAGGTGAAAGGCATGCAGGGAAGAAACAACTAAGCCAACCTGATGCCCTAATGTGGTTAGAGAAAATGAGTTACAAATTCTGAGCTTTGTATTTGCATCGGGGCTGGATAGTCAGAGGCTCTTCTTAGGTAAAGTAATTATGGCTCTGAAAACAGCCAAGAACATTTAGCTTGGTTCCAGTATGTTTGAGATGGACATGTAGTTATTCTTTCAAGTGTAACAACATATAACTTCTGTCCCTTCACAATGATGTAACAGCGCCTCAGAGCAAAATTTTTGATTTTGGCGCTTTATAAATTTCTTTTGATTGATTGATTGATTGATTGATTGATTGAATTGATCTTCTCTTTTCTAAGTAGAAGATTTGCCTCTGAAAGGAGCCAGTTAGTTATAGGGTTTGAGGCTAAGCGTACCACGTAGTTTTGTAGTTCTAATAGGCTTTCTAGAAAGGCTGTGGGGAGACCCGGTAGCTTTATTTCCAACATTTGATCTATTGTAAACAAAAGCTATTTGATCTTAACATTGATTAGATCATGATTAGATCAGGGTCCTTTACTTTGCTTAGGGCTAAGCTCCGTAAATGTTGTGAACAGTCTTGAACTGGTGAAGTGAGTGCTAATGGGGAGGTGGCTACACCTTCCACTTTTAAAAAACATTTCATCGTGTGTTTGATGCTGATGGCACCAACTGTGCAAGTTCAGAAGTTTCTGTCAATAAATGATTGGGCAATATGTAAGTCTTTTCATAAAAACCCTAATGTGTGGCGGTCTTTTGGGGGTAGTCTCAAGTGGGGTAAACCACGGCGGAAGTACACTATTTACTTCTCCCTTGTTTCATTCCCATAGGCTTTAAAACCATGCTTTTTACCCGAGCATACAGAAAACATGTTGCATACAAACATCAGGGTTTTTTTTTCTCTCCAGTTCTGTTGTTTGCTGGTGGCCCTAGAGAGACCATGGTGATGAATTTTTCTCCTTTTCAGCCCGCTAGTGCCTGGTGAATCCCCTGAAGGGATGCAAAATGCTACAGGGCTGAGGAGGTAAAAGGTGTCAAGTTACCCCCTGAGAAGCTTGCTAATTGAGACTTGTCTACATAGACTTCTTAATGGCTGCTGGACAGGGGTCTTGCCGCCACGCTTGCATCTCCTTAGATCATAAACACCCAAGCTGCCAGTAAACTGAAGGGGTACTGGAAGGAATTACTCTACTTCGGCATCTCTTTTAAGTCCCACATTCCCTGTGCTTGTCCTACCCTTGTTGACAAAACCTTGCTGACCAAAATACCAGGAGCGACGATCGATAAACGGTGAAAGTTACAAAAGCGGCAAGGACTTTAAAAGCATGTAAAAGTCTCTGCACTGTCTTCCATTTTATTTTTTCCAGTAGACTGTACTGTCTAGAATATTCATTTTACTTTCCAGTTATAGGATGAAAGAAGAAAACAAATGGTTAACCTTTGAAATAAGCTTAACGTAAGTGCGGAATTTCCTGCTTCCCATATGGAAAAGTAGTCTCTTTTGCGCTCGATAATTAAACACGCACTCAAAGTACAGGCTGAAAATCAGTATCTCGACGCAAAATGCTTGGCCACAAAAAATTAAAAAGATGTACAAGAACGGGGTGCTCGGCATTCTAATTTTTATTAATTTGTCTTTAAAATCAATGTGATTTTATTTAAAATGATCACAATAACTCGTCGGACGGTCATGCAAAATGTTTTTCAAAATAACCCAAAACGCAGCATTTTAGATAAATACTGTGTGGCCTACACGGCGCACTTCCAATAAACAACTCTGCCCACCGATTGTGAGACGCCCTCATTCGTTAACTAAATCACTTGTGTAGGTGGGGTTTCCACCTTTTCCCACTGTAACTATTCTTTTACCTTGTGTATCAACTTTGCTGTGATTGGTTGAATATTTTCGTCAGACAGGATAAAACAGTGAAAACATCAAAACTGTTTTCCAATCAAATGCGATGTAACTTCACACCACGGTACGGTTCAATGTATTACAATTTGACCTCTGTGTGTATACCACCCGCGCGCGCACGCACACAGTGTTAATGCACTGCGCATTATAAACACAGCGCTTTGATTTATTGAGACTTTTCCTATTAAACTTTTCCATATGTAAGCGCCGATTCTTTGCTTACGGTAAGCAGAGCCATGAAATTGGGCACTGCTCTTTACGTAATAATCAGAGGAAAAATACAATACATTTGGTTCATAACAACTTTCTTCTGTAATTTTTTCATGCTACTGCCATAAAATACATGCACCTTATTTACAAGATTTTAACAGATTTTTTTAAAATGTGATTATCCCGCCATAAAAAGAACTAGATAAATCATATATGTACACAGACAGAATACCAAGCTTAAACAGTCGAGGACAAATGAGAAATTCTTGCCCAGTTTTCAAAGGGTCTAGTAGTTTACAGTGTACTCTTGAGTGTTGTGCAGTCTTATGTGAAGCACATTCTCCAGACTTTATGAGTGTGATTTTGAAACAAATCCCAATGTTGACTGACTATCGTTGTCCTTTATAAACTACTTTAGCAGTTGTACTCTGTCCAGGGCCTAATTTCATAGAGCTGCTTAAGCACAAAAAGTAACTAAGCACAAAATAATTATGCTTACCAAAAAAAAGTTACCAGCCAAAATACCATGTCACTCGCACAATTTCTGACTGGTATTTTGTCGAGTTTTGCTAAGCACAACATTCCTAAGCAAAATTGTCTGCTTAAACAGCTCTATGAAATTGGGCCCAGATGCTTGAGGACCAGTTAAACTTCTTTCCAAGGCTAGTTCATTGTTTCCAACATTTACTACTTGTAATTTAAAGGGAGGTTATACCTTTGGTAATGACTCCAAAAATTAATGACCATACAAACTTACTTGGTAAGAAGCACTGCAGCTGTTGATAATGTATAACATGTTGAGAAAGGGATTTTAGAGCGAGGGATTCAAAAACATTTCAATCTGAGAAATGTTCTGTATGAAACGTTTTTCAGAATGTGTATTCCAATTACGGATTTTTCTTCCTGCTTGGACTTAACCTCTCCAGATTTTTGGCAGTATCTCAAAACTGCTACCACCTTTTGAAATGATTTTTTTCACAGATTAGTTATATTGTACATATCTACATTTATATAGGATTAAAACAATCGAATGGTTCTAAAAACAAAAGGTACACTTTGCCTTTAAACTACTGCTTGCATAGATAATTCATAATACGACTTCAAATTCACTTCTATACAAATGAGAATGTTGAAAAAGTATAATCTAGAGTATACACCAGTGAAAAAGCTTGTTTTTATGCTGGCAAATGACAATGTTGGAAGTAAACCATGCATGACAAAGAGCAAATGCTGGTGAACTAATGAAACCTTTCCTGCTGGGTAGTCACAGAAAATTTGTGCCCAAAGCCTGCATCTTACCATTAGGAACAATGTAGCTCTGACCCAAAATGCGCCTTGAACACCCAGCAGGGTGGATATGTGCGCATTACAAGTCTTATTATTATTATTATTATTATTAAAATGAAACCATTTTAAGATGAGGACCAGTGGAAATGCTGGTGCACTTGTGAACAATCGGACTCACTGGTCCTATGGACTAATGAGATTAAAGGGACACGTTGCCTTGGATTGGGCGAGTTGGTCTATAAAAAGCATTTGTAACCGTTTGTTATAAAATGCATATGGTTAGAAAGATGTTTTAAAAGTAGGTGACTCCACAAAATAGCCGACCGTGTTAGTTCGCAAAGTAAAAGGAAAACCATGCAATTTGAGGCATATTTGTGTGGATAATTGTATTCTACTTTTATAACCATATGCATTTTATAACAAACGGTTACAAACGCTTTTTTTAAGACCAACTGGCCCGATCCAAGGCAACATGTCCCTTTAAGGTGAAGAAACAACTATTCAAGTCTTTCAAAGGTATATGGAGATATACATGCTTAGAAGTTCACATCCTTATTTTATAGCTGATAAACTCAACATCAATAATATCAATCACAAAGTATACATTTTTTCAGAGGTGTAGTTACTCAGGTGACATCACTATGTTATCGCTTGCAATGCTGGAGTGCTTACACACGCATGTACGTTACTAGAACTGCATGAACCGCACTAGGCGTATGTGCCCTACATGTGTGTAGTACCGGTACTCCAGCATGGCAGTACTCCACGTATTGCTAGAGAAATGTGACGTCATTGAGAAGGGTCCATACATGTTTGAGTGTGATCAAATTCAACCGTTGCAAAAATTGCCCTGTACGTGTCCAGTAATTCCACTGTACACTTCAACATGTAGATACCAATTACCTAATACTCTTGAAGAGTTGAAGGAAGTGTGCTGTAGGACTATTTTTTTTTCAAGACATTTATTATCATAACAATAACAAAGAACAGTAAGAGGATAATTGGAAATGGGGGCATAGCCAGTAATGCCAAAGCTTGTGGTAGGTCTGCTGGACAGACAAAAACGACTAACATTAACAAATGGACTAACATTAACAAGTACAGTGTGAGTAGGTTCGATATTTAACTAAGACAGAAAAGACTCTATGTGACCTAAAGTGGCTACAGAGGGATGCAACTTATAACAATACATAGGACAGGGCATGAGGGTTCCGTTAACAATAACACAGCGAGTACAGGTAAAATAGAGAAATCACAATCAGGTGAAAACTAAGAGGAAGCTCCGTGGATTAGATTTTGAACAAACTTGTATTAGACTCCACAGCAGTGAGTTGATGATTTGATGTCACATACATGTATTGAGTGTGCAAGTCTCGCATGTATTAAAAACGTGAAAACAACTTGAACAAAGACTATATTTTTCTATGAAAATCAAATCTTTTTAAATTCTAAATTCTATGTATACAAACTTCTTTTACAAGTATATACCCATAGCAATTTGCTATAAATACAATTTCAATTTTTATATAGTACAAATATTTTGTTAAAATTAAAATTGAAACAAAATTAAAACTTCGGACAATACAATTAAAATTGTTATATCATACAAGTGATTTGTTAAAGTTAATGTTGAATCAAAACTAAAACTTGGGACGAGGATGCTTAGCTTTTAGAAACCCCATTTGCCAATCGTGCCCGAATTTGTGCAACCATCACATAGGTTTAATGATAACATGAACGTCAGCTGAGTAAAATTTTTTAATGGTTTACAAGTAACCGGAAACAGAGGTCAGGTCTTATTTTGAAGTGCTATTTTACTTCCATATAACTCATGGCTAAGTTTTACTTTTCCAACAACATGAGATAATTTGTATAGCCATAAACGATGTCAAACTAAAGTATCTGAAGATACAGAATCGCATACATGAACTCAGTATGGTTAGGACCAACTTGTTCTTGGAAGTTCAAATATGCGTAGTCTATTGGTCACCAGAAACTCAAGAAAGAGTTGCTATTTAAAGGTATTGTACACTTTTGGTAACAGCTCAAAATCAGTGTCCACATTTTGTGTGATTCAACATATGCATAAACAAACAAACCTGTGAAAGTTTGAGCTCAATTAGTAATCGAGGTCACGAAAAAATTGTGAAAAGAGACCTTATGTGTTTTCTGTTTTTTTTAAATTATCGCGCATGATAAAAACCATTGTTTTACTCATTTCTCAGAAACGATAGCATTTTAGGCAGAAATATTTCAAGGAACCCTTTCTACTACTACTTACTTTAAATCATGTAAGTTATGTGTGAATCTGTGAACATTGTGTTTTTCGATCTTACCAATAGTGTATAGGGCCTTTAAGGCGGAATATAAACGCTAATTTCTTTGATAAAAATGTGTTATCTCCTTACACAAATGTGTTTTCCCCCTTACCTGTGACTTTATAAATGTAGAGTATTCATAATTGTTGTGCTTAAAGTACAAACTCACATTGTTTCTTTTGTTCATGCTGATTTATTTGGCTCGCTTTGATGTATAGTATAATCACCAGGGTCCATGTGCTTGCCTTATTCACATTGGTGGATATGTTCACGCTGAAGCAATGAGACATTTGCATGTTGGTTGTTCCCTGTGGACGAAGAGACTTATCTCCATGCATGTTTTTCATCTGGAATTGAAGAAGGCCATTAGTTTTCTTGGAGGAGCTTTCTCACTGTTATGTTTACAATGCTATTCTGTGAATGATTTCCCTTGTATAGCAGAGCAAAATGCTGCACAAAATGTATCAGTCGCTACTCAAAAAATCTCAATTTGTTACTCAATAATTATTGGCATTCAGTGTGCACAAAATAAGTTCAGTCTAAATATGTTGCTATGCAAAATCATTCTCCGCTATTCCTCTCTTTTCCTCCGTGGGAATGTCTGTCCTGGATATCTGCTCCTCTCTCAGCATGGTTTGATTGTATAGTTAAGTGACATGTAGAGTTCATTCTCTTGCAGTTTTCCACTACCAATATCTTCGCACTCATGGCATTCATCTTCATCGGTGAAGTCATCATAAGCTTCGGAGCAATCAGAAGAAGAGAAATGCTGAAAGAGATGGGATGCAGGTTGAAAATCGCGACCTGTCAATCAGAGATGAGAAGAGTTAAATGCAATTGTACGAGGGAAGAAAATTGAGAATTGGGAGTGGTTACGGGTCTTGCCAAATGAAGGTTCTTGGCTAACTAGGGCTGTGTGGCTGGACTGGGTGTGGCCCAATGGGGCTGCACCCAGCTCATAAATCTTTGGCCGGCTGACAGCTATGAAAGAGTGTTAATTTGGGCGTGGCAGTTGGATTTGCCAAGGGTTCCTGCTAATCACTTTTAAAAAAACCAGTTAGGAAAACAGTGTGATTTGAGGGCATGACCAGGTATTTGACTGCCTGCTCAAGGAAACCAGTCGCCCCTCCAAATGACTACTCCCAAATTCTCTCTCTCTCTCAACCCCCCCCCCCAAAAAGACCCAAAACAAACAAACAAACAAACAAACAAACACCCAAACAAACAAACACCCCCAACAAACACCCCATTCAGTGATGTTGACTTGTTAAACAAACAAGTCATCATTCAAAGTTTTGGCAAGCTATGGTTTGTGAGAATCAAGGGTATTTTTGCCTTGAGTGGGATCAGGGCGAATTCAGAAATAGGTAGTCTACACATGAACATGCACAAATACTGAGGAGTTAGGGTTTCATTTGACAAGGGAACAGCTCCATGTAAGTCTTCTAAAAGTCTTCAAAAACTTTTCAGAGAAAGTGTCAGCTCCTTGGAAGAAACTGTAAAAGGACATTCACACGAGGCAACAGACAACCAGTTCCATGCAATCTCCAATAGGGAATTCATGTACATTTTGGTTGTCCCTTTTTTTCCCCTGGGGATAGTGTGTTACAGCGAAAATGATGTCTCTTGTGCTGCCGAAGTGTTCCTTCTGTGTGCAGCGCAGTTGGTTGCCTCCAAGTTGCCTGAACAAATTGTCCTGTCTGACAAGGCCTCAAGAGTAAATTCAGTCAAAGAAGTAAGCATATTTAGATGGTTTCAATTGAAATGTAAGGATTTTTCTGCACTTGTGTTTGTATTTGAGGACGGGGAAAACAAAAAAAGAGAATTGAGTAATGACTAACCTCTTGTGCTGTTTCCAGTGAGAGTTAACCATTCTTTAGACTGCGTGGTCTTATTTTGTTTCACTTTACTGGCAGGAGATTTTCTAGCAATACTGATGGTGACCATCTCCATGATGGGTGATGTACCTTCTGAAGTCCCTGGCTCATTTACTGTCTGATAGAACGGGTCTCCGTTTGCAGTCTCTTGAATCTCAGATGTTGGCCTGGATTGGTTTGGATTCGAAATCATGACTGGTGGTGCGTGACTGATTTTGCGTTTACATTTGGATGTTACAATGCAGGATATTGTGAAAACCATGCCTGTAATGACGGTACATAGACTAAGTAAAGTTACTAAAATGATGGTGGTTACTGGTGGGTCACTTGTATTGGCATTGGAATCAGCTGTACTGGCATCAGCTGTACTGGCATCAGCTGTACTGGCATCTGTTGTACTGGCATCAGTTGTAGTGGCATCAGTTGATATCAATGGTGCTCCAGTAAAGCATCGTGTGTATTGAGTCCCAGAAGACAACACATTATTCCGAGTAACATTCAGTTTGACTGTATCATTCAGTTTGACTGTATCTGAACTATTAGAAGTCTCTGTCTCATTTGTTGTACCATCAAGTTGGAAAGTATAGGACCCGCTGTCACCTCTTCTAACTTGATTAATGATTAATTTTATTGTCAGAAGTTGGTCAGTCAGACACCTACCAGAAACCCTTATTTCGCATCCATTAAAGTCATAATCTTTCACGCTACATAGACTTGAGATTTCTATGGAATCAGTTAAAGATATTGAGTGACCATTGGACCAAAAAATGTGTATAGTCGCTGTGAAAGGCCGAGGTGAAAACGTCACCAAGTATTCTAAAACAAAAGCAGCTTTTTCTTGCACGCTCAAACCAAATTCTTGGGTCAGTCGCTGAAGTGTGACATTTACTGTGGCAACATTCTGTGGAAACGTTGAGAATAAGATGAACAATGTACTGGAAATGAGTGCCATCTTCTGTAACTCCATGACTGAATGGCATGGGAAGATTGTTGGAAGTCTCTGTGTGGAAATTGGCAAGGATTTCCCGATAATCGTGTATTGACAGTTTATTGTATTCAGGTTACAGTTGTACTTGATGTTACAATCGGCTTCACACGGCAGACATGATTGTATGTAGTTCCTTACTGCATTCTGAATTTCTGACATTGGTCTGTAGTACATGTACATTTTATAGCATTGGGTGATCAAAACGACTTCCGGTATTAATAGTAAAAACACTTTCAAATTCTTGTTTCATGCACAGCTCTATTTTAGGGAATTACCAGTTTCAAGTGAAATGAAATGAAAAACTGATGTGATGTAGAGTACATCAACCTGTCAATCCAAGGTTGTGTGTGTATTTATGGGGACATTTTGTATTTTTTTCTTTACTTCCTTTAAAGATTGAAACAGATAACAAATCACTGTGTTAATTTCACGAAACCTGAGTGATTAATTTTTTGTTTTGACTTCCTTAACCAGAGCATTTTCTCACAGTGCTCTGTGCTTATGAAAGAAAAGTCAGATATGGATTTGCACTGCAGTCTGGTAGACTTACCGTTGAACTGCCAGATATCCAATTACAGGGGATTGGGTTCCAATCCCCAATTGACTATCAATCTTGTTATGACTAGAAGCACTGTTCGATTGCTGAGACAAAATATTACAGATTCATCAATTTTTTTAAATACTTAATTCAACAATTTTATACTCTCAGTAAGTGTCCTATGAATCTAGTTTGTCCAAATACACATACAAATCATTACAAAATAATTAAACATACTCGTTCCCATGTTTAAAGGTGTTGTATACCATAGAACTAACCTGTGAAAATTTCATTTCAAAAGGTGGTAGCGTTTTTGAGATATTGCCGAAAATCTGGAGCGGTTATGTCCACGCATGAAGAATAATCTGCATTGGAATACACACTCTGTGAAGCGTTACGAGATTCAAATTTTTTGAGATAAAAAGTAATATCTTTCTCCATTAGTGCAGTACTTCGAAGTGAAAAGTTTCTCAAAATTCATTATACTATCCAAAGCTGCTGTACTTCTAACCAAGTTATTTTTTATTGCCATTAATTTTTAGAGTCATTACCAATCGTGTACAATGCCTTTAAACCTCCAGATGGTCTCGCTATGAAATTTAATAAATACGTGTACAATAAATAGGTCATCTCATACTGGGAAATCCGCTCTTATTATCCAATTCATTCCAAACCGATTTGGAGATTTTTTCCATTCAACCGTTGCAACGCAACAACGTGAGAAACATTCCGAATGGCCTCATTTTAGCGGTCTAGAGGAGGATGGTTGTGCCAGTCTGTGTTTCCTGCTAAAGGAGTTCATTTTGTGAATCTTGAAACGGTTTGTCACTTGATACATTCAGACAAGTCTATGTGAAGTACAGCTGGTTCTCTCCTGAAGGAGTTGCCAGACCGTTCATTTACCCGCTTGAGATTCTTCCAACATGCCAGGAGAATAAGGTTCAAGATTCTTCAGAAGATGAACCTGGAGTGAACTTTGAAGATAAGGGAATGTCTTGTACTGTTTGGAAGGAAAGGCTACCTGGGTGCCTTGCCCACATTCATCGGTCGTTCACCTGAGAATGCATTGTCACATCAGCTGTGATCCAGCAGGGTTATAGAGTTTGCTCACAGCATAGAGTAAGGACAGAACCTTACTCTATGCTCACAGCATGCCTTAGTTCAAACAAAAGCATATGTCCTTTTAAAGGGCGGGTATACCTTTGGTAATTACTCCACAAATTAATTATCATAAAAACTTTACTTGGTAAAAAGCACCGCAGTTGTTGATAATGTATACCATTTTTTGAGAAACAATTCCCTTCAAAGGAATGTGGTTTTAGAGAGAGGGATTCAAAAACTTGTCAATCTGAGGAATGTTTCTGCATGAAAAGTTTCTCAGATTGTGTGTTCCAGTTACGGATTAATCTTCCTGCGTGGACATAACCGCTCCAGATTTTCGGTGATATCTCAAAAACGCTACCACTTTTAAAGGTAAATCAGGCCTTTGATACTCTATTATATCAGGGTCTGTTTAACTACCATGTTTAAAAAATAACGCTAACAAAGAAATGTGTATAGAGATGTACAACATAAAAATGGAATATTAGCCTTGAATAAATATACCCCATGGGAGTGTACCTCTATAAACAAAAGCGACCTTGCACTTTATTTTCACAAAACTATTTGAAAAGTACAACTGGCTTTTCAGACCTTGAAGTAACATTCACTTTCCCTGTACTCTTCACCCTAAGTGGTTTGGATATTTTGTCAAAAGTAACAATGAAACGAAAGTGAAAGAAGCAAGCAACTACTCATACAAATCATTTTATTTTTTCAGTATTCGTATATGTAGCGAATGTTTTTGAAATGAATGTTTTAGTTTTGTGGTTAATTAAAAAACAAGGAAACTATCTGTTTGCACTCTAGAACTAAAGAACAAATCATTTGTAAAGATTCCAAAACTGTCAGAAATTGTTAGAGCATTCATGTCGATTTTTAAAGCCATTTTGTACAAGTTCAGGATTAAGTATTTTACTCATGATGCCTTGTATTACAGGAGTGAAATTTAGTAGATTTTAAATTTGCATCGAGAATATTATTTGATTTCTACCCATACACCGATGTGTGTAAGGCACTCTGACTGTATACCTAGTACTTTCCTGAGTCCTGTGAAAAAGAACCACAGACATATTACTCGGGTGGGACTCAAACCCACGACCATTGCCATTCTAGAGCAGATGTCTTACCACTAGACCAGCAAAATTGCCCGGTAGCTAGAGGCAGTTCGAGTTCGATTTTAGCAGCGGGTAACACCACAATTGAGCAGGAATGCAATTCTCACGCTAACAGATGCCCCTTCCTGAATCATATAAGTTTGTTTTTCCTCGCAGATGTATTGATATTTATTAAATTGGATTCTATGTCGGAAGTTTGTTGCAACTATATAAGTCATCTGCTATAATATTCGGAAAACCCCCCAAAATTAGCATAATTACAAAGTGTTTTGAAGCAGAGCATGTTTTTCTATTCTGGACTGACATGGAGGGGATTTTTTCCCCCCAGCTAACCCATCCAGGTTGTGCAAACGTATCCTCCAGTCTGAAGATAGATCGATCGTGACAGGCATTCGCTCTTGCCAATTTCAGCTTGGCATTCCTCAACACCGACTGAGAATGAATATACCTCTGCATGAATAATCTGAACCTCCTCTGTGACGTAAAAAGAGAGAGGGATAAAAAACCCAGAAACTGCGGTAGACCTGTTTGTGTGCTTTTAGATGATTACATGAGGAATGGACACTTTGCTGTGAGATACGTACCATGTAGCATGTGGTCGTAGCTGAAGGATTATGTTCCATGAGTCTTTTATTAGAGTATGGAATTCATGCAATATTTCCAAAAGCTCTCTCTGAAAAAACCCAAAAGTCATTTGAGAACAAGGGTTCTGTTAGCATAGGCCTTTCCGAAACCACGGCTTGGGTTCGGCTCAGGCTTCATGAATTTTTTTTTTGGTATGGGGATTCAACAGGCAGATGGAGCCTGAGGTAGAGCTAAAGCCAAAGCCCTGGTTTTGAAAACGGCCACAGTACACAGAAACATCCGTTGACAAATCACCCGTACCACAGGTTGCTGTAACTATGCTGTAGAATTAAGCAATTGAAACATAGGTAACAATAAGTTAATATTTTCATTCTCACTGTTCTTACAAATTTGTCGATGTTCATGTTGATTTTTGTGCACAAATCACATACAATATTTGAGCTGGCCTGGGCCCAATTTCATAGAGCTGCTAAGCACAACAATTTGCTTAGCATGAAATTTCTTCCTTGATAAAAACAGGATTACCAACCATATTTCCACGTGATTTTCAGGATAAGCAAACAACAGCTGAATACCAGTAACAAGCAATATGCAACACATGGAAATTTGGTTGGTAATCCTGTTTTTATCAAGGAAAAAATTTCATGCTAAGCAAATTGTTGTGCTTAGCAGCTCTATGAGATTGGGCCCAGATCACTGGGCAAGCCTGGTGGTCTAGGTGTGGTTTTCAAATGTCTGCTCTAGAATGCAGAAGGTCCTGCTTAGAATCCCACCAATGAGGGATACATGTGGGTTTCTTTCTACAGGACTTGAGGTGCATTTCGTTGTGTCAGTGCAAAAATGTTGTATCTCCTAAAATTGCACTAATGTTACAGGCAAGTTTGAAATTGTCAAAATGTTGTATCTCGCTTAAAATAGTCCTGATGTACACAGAAAACAAGCATGTGCCAAGATACAATGTTTTTGCACAGAGCATTTTTGTGCGAGATACAACAGTTTTGCACTGATGCGATGATTTACTCAAAGCACTGACTGAGAAGAGCTGGTTGGTTTATTTTTAATGTTTTTTTGACTGTGTTTTATTGATTCATCGGCAACTCTTTTAAAGGCAAAGTATACCTTTGATTTTTTGTTTTGTTTTAATCCTATATAAATGTAGATATATACATTAAAACTAACATGTGAAAATTTCATTTCAAAAGGTGGTAGCGTTTTTGAGATATTGCCAAAAATCTTGAGCATTTGTTTTTTTTTCCGCGCAGGAAGAATAATCCGCAATTGGAAAACACAATCTGAGAATCGTTCCATGCAGAAACATATTTCAAATTGAATTTTGTTTGAATCCCTCTCTCTAAAACCACATTCCTTTGAAGGGAATTGTTTCTCAAAATGTTATACATTGTCAACATCTAAAGTGCTTCTTACAAACTAAGTTTTTATGGTCAATTTTTTGGGGAGTAATTACCAAAGGTATACCCGCCCTTTAAGGTAGGGACAATGATTTTTCATTTCCGCAAAGTCCAAACCTTGCCCTCATAAACCGTCGACTGGCCCGGACCAAAAACACCTTGTTCACAGACTTCAATGGTGCAGATGAAATCTATGAACAGAACATGTCCTGTCCAAAACCAAACGAAAAATAACCTTCAGAAATGGAAAATCATTGGTGCTAGAGTCTCCATTTTGTGCAAGTAGTATAACCATGATGCAACCATAACAATTTCATTACCTTTCTTTGATTGATGAAAAAACCCTAATACTAGACTTTCTTTGTATCTTTATAATCATAGGTGGTAGAGATGAGACGGATAGACCCATAGCCACAGATAGGAAAACATCACACCATGTTCCAGTAGATCTAGACAAACGAAAGACCACATCATCCAAAGGTGTTGAGAATGGACAGGTTGGTGCTCTATTATCAAATAAGTTTCTGCCAATCTTTTACAGTTATGAAAACCATTAAAATAATTGTGTTTTAATTGTTATGCAAGTTCACCCCAAGCAAGACTAAACGCCACTCTTGGTAAAAGGCTACAAAAAGAAAATATTGTTAAGATGAAAATAACGCCGGGGAATTGAAGGATGAATTGATATTCCTCTTGGAACAGTCTAGATTGTAGGATGAAGGAAAACATGCACCATGCAAGGAGTTCCAAAGTGATGTTGTGTGTGGACTAGAGCTGTTGGAATGGCTCTGTGTTCTACGTCTCAGCAAAGCAAGAGTGTATGGGTGAGAAGAAGCAGAAAGCCTGGTTTCACGCTCAAGTAAACTGAGTTCTACTTACTTCAAGACATTTTATTTTTTTACAGCTTGATACGAGTGATGCAGAAGATCTGATGGAGGACTTGAGCGATCGAATCGATGCGGCCATTTTGAATCGTTTAAATCAAGCGTCTTCCATCACCACCATGGGCCCAATCAGCAAGCTGGCAGTCTTCATTGCAAGGTAATGACATATGGGATAATACACTGCCACATTCACAAGATTGACTATCTTCTCATGGGGGGGGGGGGGGTTGTGAAGACTGGGTCAAAGGTCACATGGTGTATTAATTGGTTGGCATTTCGTGTTTGATTGAATGGTGATGCTTTCTTGCATGGTAGCTCTAGTTTGTTTTTCTTCCATTTAAACCACTGTTATCAAATCAAGGTTGGAATATATATATTTTTTCAGTAGTAGTATTCAGTTTTACTTGTTGAACTATTTCAAACTTCCGGAGTAATCATTTTCCTTTGCAAGTATTGTTGTCACAAGGAAACCACGGTATGCAGGACTCTCTGAATGGTTCGACTTACCTCCCATTGAGCAAAATACAAGGATAAACAATCGTGGCAGCCTGTCTATTCTTAAAAGCCACATTTGTATAACAAAAGGACAAAGGTCTTGAATCGGGGATTACACAATAATCCCAGGAAAAAGGGAAATTTTGAGCATGAATTCCAGTCCATCTGTCCCTCTTTGTATGAGTGAAAAGAAGCTTAGCTTGGTTGGTGCATGCCTGTGCACGTTACACGGTGGAATGTCTAGGTAAATATACACATCAGCCGTGCAGGTGATTGCAAAAAATAGAGGGCGATCTGAAGTAATTTCCGGGCATTAAAAAACGTCAGCCGTGAGCCAGTTTGGAAAAATCTGGCATGTATACACGTCATCCGACATGAAGTGGTTAAACAATAAGAATATTCATGAGTAGTATTTAATATGGGGACTATGGCAAAGATAATAATAATCTCTTTTCACTTCATTGTACTATATGTAACCAAAATGAGGCTTGGAGGAAAAATATTGAAGCCCCTTGCTTTGGTATGATGGTTGAAACTGAATGTAAAGGTAAGTACTGAAGACAGGGAGCAAGACTGAAGGTAAAGGCATGTATACCACATGAAGCTCTTTTTTTTTGTCTTATCCGACAGAGATCTGAGTGGATCTATGCAAGTTTAACCTCTTTCTTCTCCGCCTTAGGGAGCTGTGGATTGCCATGGATGTAGTCCAGCCGCTTGTATAAACACACCGTATGTACTGACATCTACTGTCTTGTTTTTCTTTTCCCCTGTAGATATAACTACGACCCATACAGGGATTCCCCTAACGACAATCCAGATGCTGAGTTACCGCTGTGTGCAGGGGACTACATTTATGTCTATGGAGACCCCGACGAGGTAGGACTTGGACAATATTTCCAGGCTTTGTTTTGTTTGCGTGATTAAAAAAAAAGAGCATAAATAGATGAGCTCAGACCAAAAACAACATGGGTCCCAGACATGATGTTAGATCAGAGCCCAATTAACTAAAGCTGGTGTGTAGAAGGAAGCTTTGTTAACTGTGCAAAAATTTACGGTGAACCAGTGTAAAGAGGTGTTTGTTAGCCTGGGAAACCTTCCATGTAAACAGCAGTTTGTTAGCCTGGGAAACCTTCCATTTAAAAAGCAGTTTGTTAGCCTGGGAAACCTTCCATTTAAACAGCAGTTTGTTAGCCTGGGAAACCTTCCATTTAAACAGCAGTTTGTTAGCCAGGGAAACCTTCCATGTAAACAGCAGTTTGTTAGCCTGGGAAACCTTCCATGTAAACAGCAGTTTGTTAGCCAGGGAAACCTTCCATGTAAACAGCAGTTTGTTAGCCTGGGAAACCTTCCATGTAAACAGCAGTTTGTTAGCCAGGGAAACCTTCCATGTAAACAGCAGTTTGTTAGCCTGGGAAACCTTCCATTTAAACAGCAGTTTGTTAGCCTGGGAAACCTTCCATTTAAACAGCAGTTTGTTAGCCTGGGAAACCTTCCATTTAAACAGCAGTTTGTTAGCCAGGGAAACCTTCCATGTAAACAGCAGTTTGTTAGCCTGGGAAACCTTCCATTTAAACAGCAGTTTGTTAGCCTGGGAAACCTTCCATTTAAACAGCAGTTTGTTAGCCTGGGAAACCTTCCATTTAAACAGCAGTTTGTTAGCCTGGGAAACCTTCCATTTAAACAGCAGTTTGTTAGCCTGGGAAACCTTCCATGTAAACAGCAGTTTGTTAGCCTGGGAAACCTTCCATTTAAACAGCAGTTTGTTAGCCAGGGAAACCTTCCATTTAAACAGCAGTTTGTTAGCCTGGGAAACTTTCCATTTAAACAGCAGTTTGTTAGCCTGGGAAACCTTCCATTTAAACAGCAGTTTGTTAGCCTGGGAAACCTTCCATTTAAACAGCAGTTTGTTAGCCAGGGAAACCTTCCATGTAAACAGCAGTTTGTTAGCCTGGGAAACCTTCCATGTAAACAGCAGTTTGTTAGCCAGGGAAACCTTCCACGTAAACAGCAGTTTGTTAGCCTGGGAAACCTTCCATTTAAACAGCAGTTTGTTAGCCTGGGAAACCTTCCATGTAAACAGCAGTTTGTTAGCCTGGGAAACCTTCCATTTAAACAGCAGTTTGTTAGCCTGGGAAACCTTCCATTTAAACAGCAGTTTGTTAGCCTGGGAAACCTTCCATTTAAACAGCAGTTTGTTAGCCTGGGAAACCTTCCATGTAAACAGCAGTTTGTTAGCCAGGGAAACCTTCCATTTAAACAGCAGTTTGTTAGCCAGGGAAACCTTCCACGTAAACAGCAGTTTGTTAGCCTGGGAAACCTTCCATTTAAACAGCAGTTTGTTAGCCTGGGAAACCTTCCATGTAAACAGCAGTTTGTTAGCCTGGGAAACCTTCCATTTAAACAGCAGTTTGTTAGCCTGGGAAACCTTCCATTTAAACAGCAGTTTGTTAGCCTGGCAAACCTTCCATTTAAACAGCAGTTTGTTAGCCTGGGAAACCTTCCATGTAAACAGCAGTTTGTTAGCCTGGGAAACCTTCCATTTAAACAGCAGTTTGTTAGCCTGGGAAACCTTCCATTTAAACAGCAGTTTGTTAGCCTGGGAAACCTTCAGTTTAAACAGCAGTTTGTTAGCCTGGGAAACCTTCCATTTAAACAGCAGTTTGTTAGCCTGGGAAACCTTCCATGTAAACAGCAGTTTGTTAGCCTGGGAAACCTTCCATGTAAACAGCAGTTTGTTAGCCAGTGAAACCTTCCATGTAAACAGCAGTTTGTTAGCCTGGGAAACCTTCCATTTAAACAGCAGTTTGTTAGCCTGGGAAACCTTCCATGTAAACAGCAGTTTGTTAGCCAGGGAAACCTTCCATTTAAACAGCAGTTTGTTAGCCTGGGAAACCTTCCATTTAAACAGCAGTTTGTTAGCCTGGGAAACCTTCCATTTAAACAGCAGTTTGTTAGCCTGGGAAACCTTCCATGTAAACAGCAGTTTGTTAGCCTGGGAAACCTTCCATTTAAACAGCAGTTTGTTAGCCTGGGAAACCTTCCATTTAAACAACAGTTTGTTAGCCTGGGAAACCTTCCATTTAAACAGCAGTTTGTTAGCCAAGGAAACCTTCCATGTAAACAGCAGTTTGTTAGCCTGGGAAACCTTCCATGTAAACAGCAGTTTGTTAGCCTGGGAAACCTTCCATGTAAACAGCAGTTTGTTAGCCAGGGAAACCTTCCATTTAAACAGCAGTTTGTTAGCCTGGGAAACCTTCCATGTAAACAGCAGTTTGTTAGCCAGGGAAACCTTCCATGTAAACAGCAGTTTGTTAGCCTGGGAAACCTTCCATTTAAACAGCAGTTTGTTAGCCTGGGAAACCTTCCATGTAAACAGCAGTTTGTTAGCCTGGGAAACCTTCCATGTAAACAGCAGTTTGTTAGCCTGGGAAACCTTCCATTTAAACAGGAGTTTGTTAGCCTGGGAAACCTTCCATTTAAACAGCAGTTTGTTAGCCTGGGAAACCTTCCATGTAAACAGCAGTTTGTTAGCCTGGGAAACCTTCCATTTAAACAGCAGTTTGTTAGCCTGGGAAACCTTCCATGTAAACAGGAGTTTGTTAGCCTGGGAAACCTTCCATTTAAACAGCAGTTTGTTAGCCTGAGAAACCTTCCATTTAAACAGCAGTTTGTTAGCCTGGGAAACCTTCCATTTACAGAGGAGTTTGTTAGCCTGGGAAACCTTCCATTTAAACAGCAGTTTGTTAGCCAGGGAAACCTTCCATGTAAACAGCAGTTTGTTAGCCTGGGAAACCTTCCATTTAAACAGCAGTTTGTTAGCCTGGGAAACCTTCCATTTAAACAGCAGTTTGTTAGCCTGGGAAACCTTCCATTTAAACAGCAGTTTGTTAGCCAGGGAAACCTTCCATGTAAACAGCAGTTTGTTAGCCTGGGAAACCTTCCATTTAAACAGCAGTTTGTTAGCCTGGGAAACCTTCCATGTAAACAGCAGTTTGTTAGCCTGGGAAACCTTCCATGTAAACAGCAGTTTGTTAGCCAGGGAAACCTTCCATGTAAACAGCAGTTTGTTAGCCTGGGAAACCTTCCATTTAAACAGCAGTTTGTTAGCCTGGGAAACCTTCCATGTAAACAGCAGTTTGTTAGCCTGGGAAACCTTCCATGTAAACAGCAGTTTGTTAGCCTGGGAAACCTTCCATGTAAACAGCAGTTTGTTAGCCTGGGAAACCTTCCATTTAAACAGCAGTTTGTTAGCCAGGGAAACCTTCCATGTAAACAGCAGTTTGTTAGCCTGGGAAACCTTCCATTTAAACAGTAGTTTGTTAGCCTGGGAAACCTTCCATGTAAACAGCAGTTTGTTAGCCTGGGAAACCTTCCATGTAAACAGCAGTTTGTTAGCCAGGGAAACCTTCCATGTAAACAGCAGTTTGTTAGCCTGGGAAACCTTCCATTTAAACAGCAGTTTGTTAGCCTGGGAAACCTTCCATGTAAACAGCAGTTTGTTAGCCTGGGAAACCTTCCATTTAAACAGCAGTTTGTTAGCCTGGGAAACCTTCCATTTAAACAGCAGTTTGTTAGCCTGGGAAACTTTCCATTTAAACAGCAGTTTGTTAGCCTGGGAAACCTTCCATGTAAACAGCAGTTTGTTAGCCTGGGAAACCTTCCATTTAAACAGCAGTTTGTTAGCCTGGGAAACCTTCCATTTAAACAGCAGTTTGTTAGCCTGGGAAACCTTCCATTTAAACAGCAGTTTGTTAGCCTGGGAAACCTTCCATTTAAACAGCAGTTTGTTAGCCTGGGAAACCTTCCATTTAAACAGCAGTTTGTTAGCCTGGGAAACCTTCCATTTAAACAGCAGTTTGTTAGCCTGGGAAACCTTCCATGTAAACAGGAGTTTGTTAGCCTGGGAAACCTTCCATTTAAACAGCAGTTTGTTAGCCTGGGAAACCTTCCATTTAAACAGCAGTTTGTTAGCCTGGGAAACCTTCTATTTAAACAGCAGTTTGTTAGCCTGGGAAACCTTCCATTTAAACAGCAGTTTGTTAGCCTCGGAAACCTTCCATGTAAACAGGAGTTTGTTAGC
Organism: Plazaster borealis; assembly: GCA_021014325.1. Taxonomy (NCBI): domain Eukaryota; kingdom Metazoa; phylum Echinodermata; class Asteroidea; order Forcipulatida; family Labidiasteridae; genus Plazaster; species Plazaster borealis. The sequence continues at coordinate 10,876,959 of CM037473.1, forward strand.
CTGGGAAACCTTCCATTTAAACAGCAGTTTGTTAGCCTGGGAAACCTTCCATTTAAACAGCAGTTTGTTAGCCAGGGAAACCTTCCATTTAAACAGCAGTTTGTTAGCCTGGGAAACCTTCCATTTAAACAGCAGTTTGTTAGCCTGGGAAACCTTCCATTTAAACAGCAGTTTGTTAGCCTGGGAAACCTTCCATTTAAACAGCAGTTTGTTAGCCTGGGAAACCTTCCATTTAAAGAGGAGTTTGTTAGCCTGGGAAACCTTCCATTTAAACAGCAGTTTGTTAGCCTGGGAAACCTTCCATTTAAACAGCAGTTTGTTAGCCTGGGAAACCTTCCATTTAAAAAGCAGTTTGTGTCATGTACAAATTTGTTGGTCAACTCTGAATTACGTGAAATAATCATGTATAGTAATCCCTCCATTAAAAAGAAAATCTACCTTGAAAGAATTGAAACAAATACCAGATAATGGTTTGTTCAGTTTTGACATTGTGATGATTTTTAAAGGATATTTTAAATACCTCAGGCACAAATCAGCACAATTTGCACAATCTCATTTCATAGAATATTCCTCCTAAAAGAATATAGATTACTAAACAGGCATGAGATTGATCAAGATTTTTCTTGATTTGGGGATTTTTCCAAGATCTCCCTACACCTTGAGATTTTCTTGGAAAAAGGTGAAATTGCCAAAACTGAGATGAAAGACTCTGTCCTTGCTATTCTATCTAATTGAAAAGATGTAGAGGGTTTATATAACTCTAACATGTAAAATCCTGTAAATTTAAGTAATAAACCACAAAGGAAACTGACTGGGTAAATTTTAATTTTTTTTTGTGTTGAACCAAAGAAAAATTGACTAGAGTGGGACTTGAACCTGCGACCTCCAGATTAACGTGCTGCCACTCTACCGACTGAGCTATCTAGCCCCCTAATGTCGGCGGTCTCCCTATTTTGTCAATATCTTTGTTCGGGGGTGCCAGTCAGAAGCCATTCAACTTGTAAGTGCCGTACAGCCAGGGATCACACCCGAGTTTACAATACAACCTGGGAAGTGGCAGGAGAGGGATCACCTTCAGGGGACACATCTTTTTAGACAAAATAGGGAGATAGGGCTAGATAGCTCAGCTGGTAGAGCGCTGGCACGTTAAACCGGTGGTCGCTGGTTCAAGTCCCGCCTTAGTCAATTTTTCTTTGTTCAACCAAAAATAATCCTGTAAATTCAACCGGCTTTGTCTCCATACCAAGAAGAAACCGTTATCCCATTTTTAGGATTTTTTAGTTATCATACAATCTTACCCCAGTACTACTGTCAAAATACTTCCTAGTGAGTCCTCTTATATTGTAATCCCTTGCCTTGAAGGGTTTGGGTACTTTTTGTACGACACAAAACACAATGTCCACAGATTTACATTAAACTTACACGGTTTGAAGATAAAGATGGTAAAAAGCTTCCCTTAAAATATTACTTGCTGAGGTGCTGTAGTTTTTGCGAAATGAGTAAAACAATTTCCCAAAAATAATTTTCGTCTCAGGAGACGAAAATTATTTTAGCATGTACAACGTATTTTCCAGTACTGGTATTTACGCGACTCACCTGAAAATATCGCTCTGTGATTTTTCGCTTTTTCTCTCAAAAACTTGACGACTAATGAAGCTGAAACTTCTTCTGGTAAATTATATTACATCTTCATTCACAGTGAGTAGGGATTCAAGTCATGGCCAAAAAACAAAAGGTACCCAAACCCTTTAAGTGGCTTCAGCTTAAAAAACATTTTGGATATTATATGCATACATGTAGGTTCCCCTATTTATTTATTTATTTTTTTTCCTCTGTAAATTTTTTCAAATTTCCAGTGACATTCTTGTTACTGGAGGCTGCTATAGCCGATGGTTTTCTGGGTTAAGAGGTTACAGATTTCTCACAGCTCCACTCACATTTCATCCCAGTCAGTCCGGGGACATTTATCTGAGTATCTGATAACAATCTTAATTGGTCTTCATTATGAGTCCCTTACCAGAAGAAAGATTTTGTCTTCTGGTAAATTGTTGCCATTGGTCATCATTAATGTACAAAACAGGACCCTTGTTCAGCACAAATCAAATTACGTTAATTTCTACAAGGCTGTTGGCTGGAAAGGAAATTGAGGTTACAGGAGTGGCTGTAATTTTTATTGTTTTTCTTAAGATGATATTTTTTCTTCATCCCTTTTATTATGGTTGTTGTCCCCCTCCGCCATGCATGAAAAAAAAAGCCTTCTACTTTGTATAGTTGAAGTGAATGTATTCCTACAGAATCATTATGTACCCGCCTTTCTCCCCTTTAAAGGAATGAAAGAGAAACCTGTGGATTCTGTTCTGCCTAACAGGCCTGGCTTCAATATTCTATGCATTCAATTTACCCTGCCCTTTTTTCTTTTATAAGCATAAAGGTATTCTACAGGATTGGTAAGGATAACAAACATCCTTGTTTAATTTCATTATGAAAGCTTACGCATTACCGCTGCTTCAACAACTACATTGGTTACCCATTCAAAAACGCATTATCTTCAAAACAGCTGTGAATGTGTACAAAGCACTTTCGAACACATACCAAAAATACATAACAGACTCACTTGATCTCAGCATGCCCAACCGAAGTGGCCTCCGCTTGGACCGTTTCTTAAAAATACATCACACATTCAAACATGCAGGTGACAAGGCCTTCTCAGTAGCTGGACTCAGATGCTAATACTCGCTACCTCTCAACATTCAGACTTGCAACTCTATTCTTCAATTCAAACGCAAACTCAAGTCATACCTATTTTCATCTTAAGGTTCAATACAGTGTTCCTCTTTGGAATCACTGCCCTCAACGCATTGCAACCATTGGAAAAATAAGCTTTATAAATGCTTGTATTATTGTTATTGTTATTATTATTATGACGTTCATACTAGAACCATTTTTTCTGTGAAATATTTCCCTTCAGAAATAAAGTCAGGTTCGAAAAAACTGTATCTTAAAACCTTTTTCAAAAAACGCAACAGCTGATTTCGGTGTTACAACCAAAAAGGTCAATGTGTTTACATGCTGAAATTTGTGCATGGTTTTTCACTATTTTCTCCTGACTCACACAACAGATTAAGGCCAAATTTTCACAGGTTTTTTATTTCATGTATATGGTTTATCACACAAGGCATGAAAACTGTTTTTGACTATTTTGTCAGCTCTACCAATCCTGTATAGAACCTTTAAAATTTGTCCGATAGGAGCTGGGTTGTATTGCTAGCAGCAATTTTTCTAAACATAAATGAGTTGCTTATACACTGTATAAAGCTTGCCATGTTAGGCTCTGATTCACTTAGTTATGTCTGGGCCTTAAGCACAGCATTTTGTGGTAAGCAATACCACGGTTCTCATGCTACACTATAAATCTCACTTTCAGTTTCAGCATTGATTATTGGTCATGACTCAATGTCATTCTATGACCAATATGTTAGTTTTGTGTATATATCATCGCGTCAGTGCAAAAACATTGTATCTCGATTCTGCAAAAAAAGTTTTATCTCGCAGGGAAATACTCCAGGCAAAAACGTCATATCTCGGCGCTTACATGTTTTGTTTGTACTTCCGGGCTATTTTGAGCAAGATGCAATGTTTTGACAATTTCAAATCTCGCACGTAACGAAAGTGCTATTTTGGGAGATGCAAAATTTACACTGACACATCGAAATAGCTTACAGGAAAAAACAAACTGATTAGCTTTGAAGCTCTGTCATCATTCAACTGCCTTTTTTTGCACTGACACAATGATATAATAATTATATAATAATTATATTTGGTTTTACCCGTACACCGATGTGTGTAAAGCACTGTATACTCAGTACTTTTCCGAGTCCTGTGAAAAAAATCACAGGCATATTACTCGGGTGGGATTCGAAACCACAGTGCTTTACACGCATCGGTGTACGGGTAAAACCAAATATAAAATTCTTTATCCCCGATGCAAATTAAACATCAATTAGATATAATAATTATTACATGTATGGATGACTGTACTTGAGTGTGTCAACCTGTTGCCACCGAAGACGGTCAAAAGAGGGATCCGGTTGTTTTGACACAGTGAAGACATCCTCGCTTCTTTTTTCGTGCACAAAACCCATGGTTACATGCAAAACAAATATAAAAACAAACAATAGAAATCCCAAGTCCAAACAGTGGGAGAACAAAGAAAAGTCCTCAGCGGGTCAACAAATGTTTTAATGCTACACACGAAGTGTGGACCTGAGAACAAAAGAGGTCCACATTTAATGTAGGGAATTTAAGCACTATGTGGACTTACACACGTCCACACAGTGTTTTTTTACAGTGTTGAGGAATAGGATAAAGGAATGTCCACAGAGTGACTGCAACAAAGAGCTGTGTGAGCTTACACAATGGAACAATGGACCCCACAAGGGAATTCTTTGTTCAACCTGGACCCCACAAGGGAATTCTTTAGAAAAGGGAATAATAGAAAACAATAGCAGGACCCCACAAACTGGATCTGTAAGGTTGTGTGTGTGTGTGACTACCCATTGAAACCGAGGACTTTAACAAAAAGGGATCCGGGTGTTTGACAGAGCGAGGACGTCCTCGCTTCACTTTCGTGTACAAAACCAATGGGGACGTCGCTAAAAAAAACTATGTCCAAACAATGGGAGAACAAAGAGAAGTCCTTGATTTACAGGATTCACAAACGTGTGTGTGTGTGTGGGTAGGTATCCACATTCAAACCGTGGACCTATAACAAAAGAGATAATAGGTCCATGGTTGCTATCACAAAGGAAAACATTGTGGTCCACTGTTGCTATCGCAAAGAGTTGAACAAAGGAGGGTCCACGATTGCCGGTGTTTACACACGCGTGTGTGTGTTTATACAGATGTATGGATATTAATATTAATGAAATGGGGATTGTACACTGTGTACATGTACCTCTACATTCATGCACCCTGGTGTTAGCTCAGATTTCTTATCTTGCAACTGTCTCTCTATACAACCCTGTGACTGCACATGCGTACAATAGTGCCCTCAACTTTCTGTGTGCGCGTGTGTGGGGCTTCTATAGATATATATATCCCGCATGATCACTCATTCCAGTACCGTTTTCTATTGCATGATCCTCATCTCTAGGAGTCGGAATGGGTGAGTGTAACCAGAGTCGCTCTAATCTTTGTCTTAAAGGGAGGGTGTACTTTTGGTAATTTACTCCACAAGTTAATGACCATAAAAACTTACTTGGTAAAGAGCACTGGAGAGCTGTTGATATTATAAAATATTGTAACAAACGACGCCATTTGAAGTACTGTAGTTTTAGAGAAAGGGAAAATTTTTCACCCCAAAACTTGAATCTGAGAAAGGCTTCAGGCATGATGCCTTTCTCAGGCATCTGAAAGCACACAATTCTATGCAACAAGGGTGGTTTTTATTTCATTATTTTCATGCAACTTCAATGACCAATTGAGCCCAAATTATCACAGGTTTGTTATTTGATGCATATGATGGGATACAACAAGTGAGGAAACTGGTCTTTGACGATTACCAAAAGTATACCCTGCCTTTAAAGCATTTGTCTTGACCCTCATTATGGTGTAGGTTGCTTTGTGTTAAAAGCGTTTTTGTCTATTTTGTTCATCTCTCTCTTTCTCTATCTCTTGGAGGCCAAAGATCCCCTTGTATATGACATCACAATCCCAAACAGCGCCCTCACTGAGGTCAACAAAGACCTATCATTGGCTGAGAGTTGTGCGCAGCACGTAAACATGTGCATGTTTCAATTGTTTGACCTCAGCGATGGCGGCCAATGCAAGGGGTGTATTAAGAACATACTGAGGAACAACTCCATTTAGACTGTTGCAGGGCATTGGTACAGAAACCCATACTGTAAAATTTCACTTTTCCTAGCAGTTTGTCTTTGCAATTTCCCTTTAAAAAAAAATTCTCTTTTTGAAACACATTGTTAATAATGTTATAGTGTGTCTATCTGAAACATGTTAAAAGCACTGTACACGTTTGGTAATTACTCAAAATATATATTAACATAAAAACTTACTTGGTAACAAGCAACGGAGAGCTGTTGATAGTATAAAACATTGTGAGAAATGACTCCCTCTGAAGTAACGTAGTTTTTGAGAAAGAGGTAATTTCTCACTAAAATAATAAAAGACTTCTTGCAAGAAGCCTTTTATTCCTATCTGAAAGCACACAAATTTGTACAACAAGGGTGTTTTTTCTTTCAACATTTTCTTGCAACTTCGTCGACCAATTGAGCCCAAATTTGCACAGGCTTGTTATTTTATGCATATGTTGGGATACACCAAATGAGAACACTGGTCTTTGACAATTACCAAATGTGTTCAGTGCCTTTAAAGTTTTTCTTGGTGGAAAATGAGAAAGCATTTCCTCTCGCCCATCAAACACACTCTGACTATTTTTTTTTCTTTCAACTTTTTAGTTTAAACGGTATGTTTTTGAAGTAGGTAAATTTCTTAATGGTCATCTTTTGCCCCTGTAGTCAGTCTTCTTCTTACCCACATTAGATGTTGTGTTTCAGGAAGAGCTGAACACAGTGCCTGTAGTAAGGATCCCCAAACCAATCATATTCAGTTTAAAACATCTTACCTACAACTTGAATATTCTCTGTATAACTTCATCAGACTACAACCAACAAAACACCCTCAAACATAAGTCTTTTTCCCTGAACATACAGTACATTTACAACATGTGATTCCCTAACAAATCTTCTTTAGCCAGTAATCACTTTCCATATTCAACTAAAAGTAAAGAAACCATTAAATGTTCAAAGATTTTGTTTTACTAATGTCCCTTTATTTGGGGTTTTCTGATCAATACATAAAAGACATCGGTTATTATAAAACACATTTAGATTTTTAATCTGAAATCTCTATTGATGGAAGGTTACTACTGGCGTCATTCACTGCAAGGAATATTTTCCATCAGAAATAGAGAGACATTTCTGTAAATTATGATTGAATCTGTTTTTTCTCCCGAGAGTAATAAATACAAACAATTCAAAATACTACAAGATACTTCACTTGTAATATGCAAGGGCTCTGGAAAAAATGTGGGCACCATATTCTCTGAAAAGTCCAGAAGTTATTTTTCTGATATCTTTCCTTAAAGGGGGACTGTCATCATGATCTTAGCAGGCCTGTGGCTGTACATAGAATTATGAACTCTAACCCAGTTGCTGTATGAGCGCACGCCCTGGCCATCACATCACAAAGGGTGCCGTCATTATTATATTGTGATGTGGCGGCCAGAGTGCCTGCTGTGATTGGGTTAGAGTTCAAGATTCCATGTACAGCAACAGGCCTGCTATGATCACGACAACAGTTCCCCCTTTAAGGCCTGGGCCCAATTTCATTGAGCTGCTTAAGCACAAAAATTAGCTAAGCACAACAAAATTATGCTTACAAGAAAAGGGTTACCAGCCAAAATACCATGTCACATGTAGAATTTGTGACTGGTATCCTGCTCATTTCTGCTCAGCAGAAAATTGTTAAGCAATATTTTCTGCTTACGCAGCTCTATGAAATTGGGCCTTGATAGTTTGAATGAAAGCAATCTACCACAATCTCTGTATAGATAGGTTGCAATATGACCTATATCGGCCATCTTTGCGGGCAACTTGGAACACACAGTCATGCGTTCTGGCGTGTGACAACGGCGTGCAGCCCCCGCACATTTCACAAAACTCATTGCACGATTGGTTAGTGAACAACACAGCTACATTAATAATTTGAGCGCTTGACGCGACTGCAGGCCAAAATGCAATTTGCCCGTAAAGATGGCGTCTATCTATTTTGCATTGTACCGTCCCTTCAAACTATTTAATGTTCTTCCATTTGGCCTGTGTTTCATTGCTCAGTATGATCTTTTGCATGATACATGTATATAATACATGAACAGCAGAAGCAAGTTGTCAGTTATTAATTGCATTTGCTTTCTTCATTTCATTATTGTTTCATTTCAACTATTTTACATGCACCCCGCAAGCAGCTATTTAAGTTTGTAAGGATTATATTTTTCTGTTGTTTGGGGAACCATTGTGTTGCTTTATATCTTCGTAATAACACTTTATATCGTTGTCTTTTAATTGATATTTTAATTGCTTGTTTTATATTGATGATTTTATGGGAATGATGTTTTGTATTCACAGCAGGCTGTTTTTGCGACTTTTTTTGGGGGGGGGGGGAAATGTCATCAGCTGGAATGATTTTCATTTCTCTTTGTCAGTGTGAAACTGCACTCATTGTAAATGTTTTATCTACACCACAGTTCTGCTGATTGTAGATAATGGTCTAGAACATTCTAATTGATTTAAAAAAAGTGCAATAAGTGCCTTTTTTTATTGATTGAATGGGTTTGTCACAATTGGCATTGTTAAAGATCAAGTTCCACCATTTTTGTTGATAGATAACACCGTATCTGCTATTAAACATTTCTCTTTTTTTGGTCATATTTTCTGCCTTTTTATTGTTAGTGATTTGTTATATTTGTCCTTAACAAACTGATATTACTAAAACCATATCGAAAAGAAGTCAATTCCAAAATGAAAACCATGGACTTTGTTTTACTGTATAATAACATGTAATTAGCCTTCCCCATGAAATATGCTAATTACATTCACGCGTGTGTACAGACGCTATTGGTTGGCAAACGCCAAAGAGTTGTGCGCTAGGCAGATGCACAAGTGGGTATGCGTCATGCCACCATCAGCCACGCCTACAAAAAGGGGGGATATTCCCTCATTTTGCCAACCAGTAGACTTAGTGTATACGCGAGATGTGCAATCTACATATTCCATGGGAATGGTCTACTAACCTGACAATTGTGAATTATTAGTCCGAACAACATACATGTTGTGTTCTAGCTAATCAGTTTCAAACAAATTATCTGCAGTTATATGTTAACATAAGAAAGTTATCATCAACGTTTTCATGTAACACAAAGTTTTGATAACTTGGTTTTTGTTGCGTGTCGATTGATTTAAAACATTTGTGTTTCCCCTTATCAGGATGGGTTCTATGAAGGAGAGTTGATGGATGGACAGAGAGGCTTGGTACCCTGCAATTTCATCGAGAGAGTTGCAGGTACGCACTCAATGAACTATGTCGAGTACATTCACTACTGATACTAATTCAACAGAAGCAATAAGCCAATTGCGAGTTAGATCTGAATACTGTCTGGTACAATGACTTGCTTAGTCACAAGTTACCGCTTAATTTTGAATTCCTCAGACTATCGAGACAGTTGCTATGTGACATGTTTGGGGCAAGCTTTTGCATAGTTACTTAAGAGACGGCAAACACCCATACACAATTTTGAATGAATGCGTATGGCACAATGGTATGGGCTCATCTGGAGGTTGCTATATACAAAAGATTGCCCGAACCATTTGACATAGAAACTGTCTCTATAGTCTGAGGAATTCAAATTTAAGCAGTAACTTGTGACTAAGTAAGTCATTGTACCAGACTTTATTCAAATCTAACTCGAAAATGGCTTATTTCCTCCATTGCCTTGGTGCCCTTCAAAATGTTCCAACAGAAATTTACAATTTCCTCATAGAGGTGCCCTACACCAAGAAGAAAACGCCTTGGCGCCCTGGTTCTTTCAAAGACGAACCATCAAGCCTGCCACAGTGGGCATGGCTTACAGCGTAATTACTTAACACTTACAAAACAGGATATATGCAATACAAATACTGCATCTGAAACGTCTTTGGTATTGAATACAGTTAGATCACTGCATCATTACAACTGATGCCAACAGCTAAGCAACAGCTAAGCCAAATCGCTTCAGTTAAAAAAAGATTAGAAAAGTTAAACAGAATTCTAACTAGCGGCTGTAAAATGTTTACCAACCAAAATGATTCGATGAAGACTCTGAGAAGGACTCTCCTAGCTGTAAAGCCTTGGTGTGCCTTGGATGAGCGGTTAAGAACACCGGACTCGAGCTCTGGTGTTTCTGATCAGCAGAGTGTGGGTTCGAGTCCCGGTCGTGGCACTTGTGTCCTTGAGCAAGATACTTTACCATTCTTGCTTTGTCCTTTGGAGGGGAGGTGAAGCCATAGGTACCGTGTGTTGTGTAATGCATGTAAAAGAATCCAGTTACACTTATTGTGAAGAGAATGGGTTCGCCGCGGTATTTCTGGTAGTGCGCTGCAGTTTTTGTAAACCTTTAGAAGGTGCAACATAAATGGGTCTCATGATTCAAAACAAGGCTCTGCTTATCTTGTTGAAAAAACAAATAATGAGTGTTTTGATACGCCCCTAGGGATGTGGTAAAGCCCTATATATGAACCCAGTATTATTATTATTGGGATCGAAACATTAGGCCATTAGAAATGTTTGCAATTTTGATTCTGTTACAACATGGAATGTTTAAAGTGCATTTCCTTCTTTGTTGCTGTGATGAATTTGCAAGATTGGTCTGAAACCAGATATGTTCTTTACGTTTGATGGATTATTTTCTTTCTTTTGGTTTTCCTTTGCTCTGTGGTTTCTGTTGCGTCTGTGTGTGTGTGTGTTTTGTCACTCGTTTGATTCTAGGTACCAGAGATTTGATAGACCCGAGAGGTAACCATAACAACTAAATAATCTCTGAAATTGAGTAATAAATCTGCACTGCTCCCAGCTCTCAAGCACCTTTTAATTTCAATTGTTGAATGCACTCCTTGCATGTCTCTTACAGTAACACAACAGGGTGTATAGAGTGAGCGTTGTACTTGGTCTCAAGAATGCACCGAGGCCGGAAGGAGAAATAGTCTGGACCCTTTTTCGCACAATGAATATTAGCATTCTTTGGATACAGGGACAATGACCAGAATAATAGCGGCCTATTTTTAGTCTTCCCTCGATAAAGTGCATTTGCTGTTGCTCGTGTAGTAAATAGGGTAACCTGGGGATTCAATGATCCCTGATCCTTTCGGCTGATGGTAAGAAAAAATGCACTTTTTAGCTGGTTGATCACATTCTAGGGACCCTTGGGTCCCACGCACATTGCTTAAACTCTTTCATGCGCCGACCGGTCGCTAGCGACCTAGCGACCGGTTTAAATACCTTCAGAAATATAGTTGTAAAACGAAAAATAAAGATCGCATGGCCATACAGTTTTCAGAACGGGAAAGAGGATGGTGAGACCTGTTTTGGGGGGGTTGCCATATTGGAAAAAACAAGTAAACAATTAATGTGTCCATATGATCAATTTATCACTAAAAAAAATGGTGCATGATAGGGATAAGATGTGATTGAAACAAGACCGCACAACTTTATGGTACCCGACACGCGAGACTTGCACAGTCTACATGTAGAAGGCCATCCGATTTGCTTGGTGGATTTTGGTGCTATACAATAAAACAACAGTTTCTAGCTTGCTTTTATAGTAAACATACAAATCTCTCTAGAGCCTAAAAAAAAAAAATTATAGAGTGAAGAGCTTTAGTGGCTTGGTACACTTACAGGTTGAATGAAGAGGCTGGTTCCTCAAACAAAAGCAAGTCTTTTTACAAGTTTCCATAATCTGGACACTGAATTTTCTACATCCAGTAAAATTCACTTCACTTGAGCATGTGAAAGCCGTATAAACCTGTCATTAGTCAGAGTGAAAAAACAAGGATTAAGAAGTACAAATTCTTGATGTTAACTTATTACACTCACCAACAGCATACTTTCTTGGCCTTGGGTCACAGAAAAATCATCCGTTACCGAAAAGCTTTGCTAGCCAAGTTAGAAATACTATTTATAGGCATATCGTGACTGGTTTTATGTTTTAGTTTAAGTTTTTAAAAAGTAAAGTGAAAAATACACCACTAGTTTCTGCTGAATGCCTCAGGGTCTAGTTTCCAACAGCTGCCATGAACAAAATAAATGCTTAGCTAATCTGTATGCGAAGCCAAAATTAGCAGGGAACCAGTCTCATATACATCAAATGTAGGTAGTATTTTGGCTGTTATGCTCTTTCCGCGAAGCAGTGTGTAGTTTTCCAATGCTTGGCATTCTTTGCAGTTCTGAAATTGTCCCGTTGGTCTGGAACGAAATGTTTTATAGATGTTAATTTTGCATCGGGATAAAGAATATAATTTGTTTTTTTACCCTTACACCGATGTGTATTAAGCATTGTATACTCGGTACTTTCCCAAGTTCTCTGAAAAATAAATCCACAGGCAAATCACTCGGATGGGTTTCGAACCCACAACCTTTACATTGTTAGAGCAGATGTCTTACCACTAGACCACCGAGCTAGCCCAAATGAAATGTTTACTCGTACTTGTAGCTTTCTGTTTAGTGCATGACAGTATTTAAGGAATACTACAGATCTTCCTGGACTTACTCAGTGTGTCCTATCTTTGAAATTAGATGATGTTTCTTTCTTGAGCCAATGTGGGAATTTTTGTTGTTGTTAATAGTATGCATGGGTACTACGATACTAGTTTCATGGATGTTAGCTTGGTTGCATCATGTAGATCTACATCTTGTCTTAAGATCACATCTTGTCTTAAGATCACATTTTTTCTTAACTATAGCAGACTTCCAACATTGTTATTCATTTTATGAGTGAGATAAGCCAGTCCATTAAGCCCCAACCATTATACAGGGATGATAATTGTTTGTCTGATTTCAGACTTTCTATGTCTACCTGGTGAAAAAAAGTAGTTGTTTTTTCTTCAGATATGAAGAAATAATGCTCGTTGATCTACTTCTCTAGAACTGAGGATACTGCCCTTCAAAGCTCTCTAAAATCTAAACCCTGGGGGTAATCAAAATATGGAAATGCCATCATTTCAACTTACTTGTACCTTCTAAAATTAAGATCATAGTTTCAGACCCTTTTTTTTGTCAGCAATAACTCTCATCCCTAATTATAGTAACTGTCAAACCACATTGCTCACATGGGATTGACTCATTCGTAGTCGGATTGTGGTAGGCATTAAGGGGGTGGAGCTTAGTGGATCAGTCTATTGCATAATAGAATCCGAACCCAAACCTTGTCTTTTTGTTAATAGACTGTGCAAGTCTCGCGCTTATCGAAAATGAGATAACAACTCAAACAAAGACTTTTTTCTATGAAATAAAATCTGCTTTTTAAATTCTATTCATACAGAGTTCTTGAAAAAAAAAGTACCCATAGCAATTTGTTATAAATTTTAATTTTTATATAATACAAATAATTAGTTAAAATTAACATTGAAACAAAATTAAAACTTGGGCAAGGATGCTTATTTTTTAGAAACCCCATTCATATATATCATTGCAAAATTTCACTTTCCCAGCAATATGATATAATCTGTATAGCCCATAAACTATGCTAAACTACAGTATTTGAAGAAACAGAATCTCGCACTCGTAAAACTCAATATGGTTAGGACCAACTTGGTCCTGTAAGTTCAAATTCACGCGAGACTTGCACAGTCTATGGTTGGCTAGGTCTAGTCATCTGACTACAACCGTCTGTCTGAACAATGATGCTTTTCTGGGAAGATGGCCGCACCCTGATAAAAACTGCCGCACGTTTCTTATTAACATCAGGGTTCTCCCCATGTACAAGCTAGCGTATCGGGCCGATACGCACGATTTGCGTGCCGATACGCGCACATTTGCAGCCGATCTGCAAACAACAATTTTTTCCCTTTTTTTCCTTTCTTTTTGTTATACAAAAACATCGAGAAAAAACCATGAAGAATTCTGCAGATTGCACAGTAGGGCTTTTAAAACCGAGATAAACACTAAGTAGAAAACATTCCGAAGACCTTGTTTCAATTCAGCGTGCTTCGGCCAAACATCCAAAAATTTGGGTCCAGAATGCCCCTACAGTTTTGAAAAACCTGGGGAGAACCCTAAACATATACTAACAAATATATCTTGTCGCAAGAACAATTGTTTCAATTAATTGTATATAACTTACATACAATATCCTGGCTTAGATCATGCTGTTTTGAGATAAGGAGAAGTTTGTATGCTTTCATCTAGTTGCATGAATCAAGCATGTAGTGTGCACCGTTCTGTTACTTCCAAGGCATGTAGTACTTGACTTTCACCTGGTTAATATTTATAGTCTGTTTTATGTTTTGTGTTTCATTTTAAGGGAGTTGAAACCAACTTTCCCCTTTGCATCACTCATATGTTTTGTGAGCATTTGAGTTCGCTGCATTGAATAAATAAAACCTTGAATTTTCATCTGGAATTCTTTTCTTTTCTACAGAGGAAGATCTGCCTGGTTTTATGAACAGCAATGCCATGGACAGCGATGGTAAGATTCTTAAACTTAGCCAACTTTAAATACTTGTGAAGACAAACGACAAATATCAATTTTCAGAGTTCCATTTGCAGTGTCTTATTTCATTACACCACTGACAGCGCAATTAGCACCAATACCAGGATGAAATAGGAAATGAGTAGCAACGTTCAGTTTTAGATGGGGGAGGAAAAACCCCAATGGGGGGAAAACCCATGCAACCAAGTAGGGACTGAAACCCAAGCCACATGCAAGGCTTCGGTCTGATGTGGGATTCGAACCAGGGTCCATAGAGGTGAAAGGCAGGGAAAGAAACCACTCAGCCAACCTGATCCCCAATTGTGGATATGCAATCAAAGGAAACAAAAATGTAGATCAAGGTATGATTGTAGCAGTGACTAAAAGTTGGTTCATCAGTTGTTGATCTTACACACTAACCGTAAAATCCTAAATCTAAACAGCGCTTTGTTATAATTGTAGGCATCTCCCAACAAGGTCCCTGATCAAACTTTAACTTGTACAACAACTTTTTATCTGTTTATTCATCTTGTTTGTTTAATTTACATCAACTCTAAGACATTGAATTTATTGTACTAAGGTGATTTCATTTTTATTTTTTATTTTTTTGTTTTTTACACATTGAGTTTGGATCTTAGAGGGAAAATGAAATATGTAGAAAGGATCACCTCTTCGGAAGAATTTGAATAAAATATTTCACTAAATGATTCAAGTTTATGAATTGACTTCTCAAAAGAATAACAATTTCACGTTGAGTTGAAAAATGTATACGTTTTCTGGTTTTTTTTATATATGATATTGATATGAATTTTTAATGAATGAAAGAAGACATTTTGATCAGAACGGCTGAAATAATTTAATTTTTTGGGTGCAGGACTAATCAGGCTACTTCAAAGTAACAGTTGTGTCTCTCTAGCATAATTGTTTTAAGAATTACAATGTGTAATTTAACACAATTGCTTGCAATTTTAAGCATTTTAAACCCAATGTGCAAAGTAACGGTTCAATTGAGTGTCAGATGACAGAGCTCCAAAGCCAATTCGGGTTTTTTTCCTGTAAGTTATTTCGTTGTGTCAGTGCAAAAACGTTGTGTCTCCTAAAATAGCACTAACGTTGCGCGCGAGCTTGAAATTGTCAAAACAGTTTATCTTGCTTAAAATAGCCCGGATTTACACATAAAACAAGTACGTGGTGAGACATTTTTGCATGGAGCTATTTTATGCGAGATATGATTTTTACAAAATCAAGATACAACTTTTTTGCACTGATCCGATGATTTTATCCAGGGATTTTTGCCCAACTTCTCCTTAAAAACGATCTCTGTTTGTGCATGATGTGTTAGCTTCCAAATTGGACTCCCTTGGTTCTTCCGACAAATACACTGTAGAGGGCGCACTTCCCACATCACTTAAACCTTCCCATGATGCCTTGCTTCCTGACACACCCGCTGCCGTTGGTGGGAGTGCTGCCGTGGGCGATGCTGGGGAGTCAGAGTCAAATGTCGCTCAGAAAAAAGGTTTCAATATTTTGTTGGTTCTTTCTTCTTGGTGTTTTGCAACTACTGTTGGATGCTAATTATTGTCGAGTGGTACTGTGCCATTGGTTTTTGTGGAGTCTTAACGGTGGTTCTTATGTATTTTTTTGTGAAGTGCTGGTGTCGGTGCTGTAAGTTATTTTATTGATTTATTTATTTGTTCTTGCATGCTTCAAACTTCACTTTAAAATAATTGGTTGAATGGAAATGATTGGAATTTCAATTTTTTTTGGCATGGTTTATTGGAGATTTTGTTTTTCCGGGGGCGGGGTTGACTAGACGACATGATTTCTGCAAAGACAACAGATTATGTATTGCCAACTTGAGGGGCTGGTTGCCTAAAACACGGGGAGATTGTTGCCTTTAATCCTATGCTGAGTAGCATGATTCATGTTATGTTAAAACTCTGAAAACTGGAATTCGGTTTTTCAAAAACTGGAAAATCATTATACTATACTACATATGCATCAAGAAATGATCACCAGTGTACATTTAACAAACAAATATTTTGTATTTTTTAGGTTGTTGGTTGTTCTTTTTTTCTTCTTGGTTTCTTCTTGGGAGTTGCACTATTTAACACTTTTTTCTTCACAACTCCCATGGATGATCGGTATTTTAGCAGATTAACAGTCTTGTGTCTATTCCTGACAACAAAATATATACAATGAGCTCCTTAGTACACAACTGTTAAGGGATATTCAAATGGGGTTTAGGTTAATGAGCTGTACACCACCACAGGCTCTGTCCAGAACCAGCACAACTCTCAAGTGGTACTTCCAGGGGGGCTACTGCAGATCTCTCTTGCAAGCTTTTATTTCATCATTCAATTAATTTTGCTGATATTGAGTGGTGGCTCCTTACATTTTGCCTTCCTCTTACACCTTTCCTTAAATGTTTACATTCATTAAGTTCATTTTTTGTGTAAACAAAGAGTAGTGTATGCTTCCATATCGGGGACTGAAGATTTTGTTTTTTTCTTCGAAGTTTTGTGGAAATGTAATCCGTGTGAGTTTCCTTGTGTTGTTTTTTCCCCCAATCCCTTTATTTGCATATTGCCAACTCATTTATCATCTGGGCCCAATTTCATGGCTCAGCTTGTCGTATGCAAAGAATCGGCGCTTACGGAAGCAGGGAATTCTGTGCTTATGTCAAGCGTATTTCACGGGTAAGCAGGGAATTTCTGCTTGTGCGCGTGTTTACTCCATGTTACAAGGAATTCTTCACTTACACAGCTTGTGCAGAAATTCAGCGCTTATACAGTAAGCGGAGAAGAATGGTGATTGTAAGCGCAGAATTCGGCGGTAAGCAGAGCCATGAAATTGGGCCCTGATCAAAAGAGTATATAATTTTCTCTTTGGAAGAGTAGAGTCATTCACAACTTGAAGGTTGTTTTTTTATAAACTCACCAAGAAACCAACCATTGAAAACTTCGGTGGTCAAAGAAAATAAGTTTTTGTTTTTAGTCAGGGATTTTATGTGCATTCGTATTGAGCTTCTTTTGATTCAGGCAATCAAATTAAGCAAAAATAAGTTGTTGGGTCTTCAAATTACATTTCCTCCGTTTGACAATATTTCAGACGGAAATATATAATTAGAGGATTGTTTTCGGTATGAACTTTATTATTATTATTATTATTATATTATTATATATTTCTGTTAATGAAACCAAGGTTGCCTCTTAAGTGAACTTAATCACTGTAGCTCGCAAGCCTGAGGAAACCTGTAAACAAGGGTGCTTGCTATGTGAACAAGAAACACAGGGGTTAACCCCTACTCTTCCACGATAAGTGTTCTGGGTTCTTTTACGTGCACTACTACTCCTAGGGCTTGATGTCCCATTCGAAGGACAAAGCAATTATGGTAAAGCATCTTGCTCATGGATACAAGTGTCATGACCGGGAGTCGAACCCACACTCTCCTATTCAGAAACACTAGAGCTTGAGTCCGGTTCTCTTACCCGCTCAGCCACGACATGCTTATGATAAGAGAGTTTTCAAATTGAAACTGATGAATTCTCAGTCTCTTTGGAGATGATTACCAATCAAGTACTTTGTCTTTAATGTTTTATCCATGAAATAATTTTGTTGGGGGGCAGATGGTTAGGTTTATTTATTGCTCGTGTTTTACCTGAGTAAACGTGTTTACTATAAGTCAGACTGGCTTTGGTTTCCTGCAGAGGAAGCCCTGAAGACATCTCACAGCTCTTACATGCTCAAGATATTGCCTCCAAGGTTTAATCTTGCGGAAAGATTTTGACATTCATCAAGACAAAGTACACCTTTACCTTGATCATGAAATACTATATAAACAATCATTACTTATTCTTGATGATGACTTTTGCAATTGAGGTTGTGAACATTAGGGACATTTTGCTCAGTTTGTTCATGTAGTCAAGGTATTTCAATGTAGGTTTTTAAAAAAAACGCAAAGCTGCATGTTGTATGTGATTTATTCTTTAAAATGTATGTGTTGAATTTTCTGGAGGTGTTTTCTGTAGTAGCGTACTCAAAATGTTTTTAGAATGAACAAAATAGAAAGTTATGATCTTATGAATGAGGTTTTAAGTTAAACACAAATGGCATCGCATGAACCCTGTGATATAATTTGAGTATGTTTACCAATGAGAGACCTTTTGGGGACACTAGGTGGCAGAAGACTTACCAGGTAAATCTTTGGATATGTGAGCATGATCAGAACTGTGCAAACAACAGATGTTTATGTGGCAAGTCTGCTGCCACCTAGTGTTGCAAAGTCTCCCATTGTTAACATACTTGTAGCCTTTAAAGAATACATAATGGGGTGCATCTGACATGATCTGTTATTATCTGATTATCAAAAGATAGTTATAAGCAAGACCATACAGCAAGTTGTTTGTACTTCACAAACTTTGCATCACATTGGCTCAAAACCTGAGCACTATTTTCAAGGAGCATTGTAAAAATGTGATCAGTGTTAGGTAATATTGATAAAGAAGATAGTTGGGTGTCTCATATTTAAAAAAAAATAATTTTAAAAATCTATTGGCCCTCAAGTCAAATGAGCTTATTTATTGTTTCTTTGCAAATCCGAAATGTTGTTGGTCAATGGATGACAAGTTGAGTTCAGTTAGCAACCATGTCAAAGTTAAAGGGATTGTATACGTTTGGTAATTGGAACACACTGTTTGTTTTAATCCTATATAGTTGTAGATATATACCATAAAACTACCCTGTGAAAATTTTGTTTCAAAAGGTTGTAGCATTTTTGAGATATTGCCGTAAATCTCGAGCGGTTATGTCCACGCAGGAAGAATAATCTGCAATTGGAATACACAATCTGAGAAACGTTACTTAACGCTTCACAGATTCAAATTTTTGGGGATAAAAAATGATATCTTTTTCCATAACCTCAGTACTTCGAAGTGCAAAGTTTCTAAAAATGCATTATACTATCCAAAGCTGCTGTACTTCTTACCAAGTAAGTTTTTATTGCCATTAATTTTCAGAGTCATTAACAAATGTATACAGACCCTTTAAGCTGTTGAACTCTGTAGTGATGTCGCTAGCGCCTTTTGGCAATTATTCGCTGATGCCTCGATGGTATTGAATAGAAATTGTGTTTTTGCTGACGCGTGCTTCAATTTTTCAGTCGCACGACCATCATATTGTCCTACTGTGAACCATCCATAACCATGAGGCAAAGAGTACAGTTATCATTCAAGTCCAAAACATTTGCGGTGTTGAGTTACCCCAGAGTGGAATATTTAGAGCCAAAACACCGAGGGAGTTGTAATCTGATGGTACTTTTAATTCCATCCTTTTCCTCCAGATGACATGAATGACTTGGATTTCAACAGTGAAGAGGAAGATCTTAATCGAGGCAATCTTAACCACTTTGCTGGTGACCTCCAGAGTTTCAATAGGACCAATGAGCACCACAGTGACCTGGAGGACATCCCAGAGGTCGATGAGGATAATGGGGTCAAAGGTCATAGTCATGTCATAGCCCCAGAGGACGGATTGACGTCCTTGAGTGATATTGCATCGGACTATGTGTTTGATGGTAGGTCAATAAAAATAACTGTTATATTTGCACTGCTATTTATTATATCTTTCTGGTAATGAAACCAAATGACCCTCAAAATTGAATGGCACTGTGACCAATGGGCCTGACAATTTTAGACAGGGGAAGAAGAATCCAAAAAGGGGAAAACCCACGCAATCGGGTAGGGACTGAAAACCCATTCCACATGCAAGGCTTCAGGTCCGCAATTGTGTTCATGAGCGGGGTCCACAGAGGTGAAGGGCATGGAAGAAAACCACTAGGACAACCTGTGCTCAAAAGGCAAATTGTACTTTGAAAGATTAAAGATTGTCAAGTTACAGAAACCACTGTTCAAACTCATTGTTATGCCAGATTATGAGTAAGTAGAGATTTGAATTTATCAGAGTGTTGTACTTATTTATTTCAACAAACTTTCACCTACTTTCAGATACTTTTGGAGAAATGTTGTCTGAGGAATTGTAAAATGTATCATTACTCTGTGCTTTTGTTCAGACAGCTACCCAATATGAAGTGAAAGGATTTACATGGAAATACATGGTTTTGTTTTAGAATTGTAAATTCTATGTTAACATGGGAAACATTGGAAAATGTCAATTAGGTCAGATGCCTTTTCTGTGACCCTCTTGATTGAGCTGTAGAATTTTATTTTTTATTGTTGTGGTCGAATAAATAACAATGGTAATATTGTTTGTCAGAGGTTAACTGTGCCAAGTCTTGTGCAGGTTCAAACATTTGGACTCGGTAAACAGTCAAAGTTTCCTTCGCACATTAAACGCTTTACATTTCAAATTGAACCAATCAAAGACTAGCATTCTATACACAAAGGATTCATGTAAAATTACAGATTTTTCTAGGTTTGTTTAAAGCTTTCTTATATTTAATTCTGATTTTTGAATATGAAACGAATTAACAAGAGTCACTTGGCCGCTATGGGCATTTCGGTACAAGCCCTTTTGGGGCCGTTATGGTCTCTAAAGTGTTAACCATCTATTGTTTATTCCTCCTGTTGCTTACAGTTCCATGTCCGAAGAAGCTAACCTTAGAGAGACAGCTCAAGAACAGCATAATCATCTCTTGGCTCTTACCAGACACCATCGCTCCTCAAGAAGTCCATGAGTATCGCGTCTACGTCAACAAGCAGTTCCGCACCGCAACCAAGTGGGACGCCAAGACCAGAGCTCTGGTGGAGAACATCAAACCAATGGAGACGTATCGGATATCAGTCCGGACGGTTACATCCAAAGGAATGTCGGAGGATGCAGCGTGTACCATCATGATAGGGAAAGGTGGGTTGGATAGGGGGAGTAGTGGTGATGATCAGTGGCTGAAAAGTCATACTTGAGGTCTGTGTAACTGACAGTTCCGTGGCGCGATGATTTGCAGAATACATTTTTAAAAATATTTGTCCTTTGAATGAATTATGACAGATGATGCTTTTTCAAAATGACAAACATATAACAAGTTTTTCATATGCCACGGACAATGCACAAAAAACATGCAAAGTTGTTCGTCATAGCTGGTGGTTTGGATTTGTTACCACAGTGTATGTACAGTATATGCAGAAACACAGCAAACATGAACAACCATTTAGAACTAGCTGCGCTTGAACTTTACCTCAATTTCTGCAAGTCACTCCTC
Organism: Plazaster borealis; assembly: GCA_021014325.1. Lineage (NCBI taxonomy): Eukaryota > Metazoa > Echinodermata > Asteroidea > Forcipulatida > Labidiasteridae > Plazaster > Plazaster borealis. The sequence continues at coordinate 10,898,471 of CM037473.1, forward strand.
AGTTCAAACAGGTTCCGGTACTGGCTCCCACCTACTAGGAATAATAGTTTAAGAAATTTCCATTTCCTCAACTTCTGTTAAATGTAGAACCATTAGGTACAAGAACAGTTGTATTCCTAGCTTAGCTAAGTTGTTGAATAGGCAGTAATGATCATTTTGCCTGGGGCTAATATAAGGTTTTATCCTGCCCTTTATTGTTCTTTTTCTGATCCCTTTTTAATTGATTGTGATTTGTCTGGTTATGTTTGTCAAATATTCTACTTGACTCCTTTTGTATAACCATTTTTAATGGACGACTGTATAGTGCAATTTTATAATATTCATACATATTTGTCATGTTTTTTGTCTACTTGATAGAGTTTTTTCTGGTTTTGTTTAATCTAATATTTTATTATTTTATTTAACTCCATTCTTTATAACCCTTGTTAATGTATCACTGTATTAGTGCAATTCAACCCATCGGTTGCCATACTGTATATTTTTTCACGTTTTTATTTGTATGAAATAAACCAATAATAATAATAACTTTACCTCGTACTTTTTCTGTAAATCCTAAACACTTCACATTAACCTGAATCTAAACCGTTTATTTTTTCAATGTAACTGGGTCAGTACAAAGCTTACTCAGGCGTTTTGCCCTCGCCCCTTTCTTGAATCCAGATGCATCAGCTGCTCCTACCGAGTTGAAAGCATCCAATGTGAGTCCAACGTGTGCTGACATCAGCTGGTTACCAGGCAACAGTAATCTAGCTCATCAGGTGTCCGTCAATGGCAAGGAAATACAGCTGCTTAAGCCTAGTTTGTATCGATATGCATTAACAGGTAGGAATATATAGATCAATTTATCTAGCAATATTAAAGAGGGGCTCCAAAGTCAAACTCAGTTTTGTGATGTACTCATTTTCCAAAATATGGTGTCCTTATGAAAGTGGGGGAAAATATTAATAGTTTGTAACCTCGGTTAAAACGGTATTAAATGCCACATTTTTCATATACCCTAAAAGTGAAATTTTGGTCAAAATCCAAACATTTTCAATGATGCCATATTTCAAATATATGGTCTGTACAGTTTTGTATAGAGATTGTTAGTTGATTCCTGAATTTTGATGATATTCAATCAAAACAGCACAGAAATTGACCTTGAAATTGGAATTTGAAAATAAACTAATCTTTCCATGTTCTGATGAACAGATTTGAAAATCTCCCTGATTATGGAAACTTTTTCCCTATTTATATTGAATGTAATAACCAACAAAATAGGGCTAGATAAATGAGTTGGTCGAGCGCCGGCACGTTAATCTGGAGGTCATTAGTTCAAATCCCGCTCTAGTCAATTTGTTTTTTGTTCATCCCCAAATTATTTAAACATCTCCCTGATTGTTTTACACAATCTGCCTGATTGCAAGATGCAGTGTTGTCAGCATTGGTACTACAAAGACTTACTCACAACTTGATATCATATAGCAGGATGCCATAGTGCTTGTTTGGATGCTATTGAATGGTCAGACACATAGACAGGTTAACCCTTTAGAGACCATAGCGGCCAGAAACGGCTTGTACCAAAATGCCCATAGCGGCCGCAAACGGCTGCAAGATCTGACCTACTTCCACTCAAACAAACAGGTCAGAGCAAAGGTCATATCCTGAATTGACATATTCCAATGTTTCCCATGTTAACATAGGCCCTTTTCGAAACGACCGGCTTCGGCTTCGGATTCTGCTCAGGCTAGCTAGGCCCCTCAGTTGTTTTGACTATACGCGTGCTATGCGTTCAGGGATTCAGACGAGAGAACGGTGCCTGAGCTGAATCCAAAGCCAAAGCCGGTCGTTTCGAAAAGGGCCATAGTATCTATTTTCTGAAACAAAACAGAATGTCTGTTTCATATTATTTTTACAGACACTTCTACAAGAAAAAATTGTGTCAAAGACTTAACACTATTAGCCTTGTCCGGTCGTATGGTGATGATTATCTAGACATGAATGGTCTCTAAAGGGTTAATGACTGTATGATGATTATTCCTCTGCAGGTCTTTCACCACTCTCAGTCTACAGAGTTAATGTTAGAGCCAAGAGTAGGAAGACGTCTCAAGACAACTCAAAGGAGAAATTAGCTGCAGAGATAGAATTCAAAACACTGCCTGGAGGTAAGAATAGTACACTAATGCATAATTGCATAATGGAATACAAATTTATTTTAATGGTTGGTTTGAAGGTAGGGGTCATAAATCAGTTTTTGTCAACGTAAAAGCTGATGATTTGGCAAATTATTAAGAAAGACACAATAAAAGTCACATGTGAAAGTTTCAGCTAAATACAGTGTCTAGCAAAAAACTCTCAATAACATATTTTTACAAGAACGTTGAATCCATCCACATTTAGCGAGGTGACAGTGGGTACAACCGCAACTTTGGCCGCAGCATTCGCGAACGGACACCAACCCTAAGAAATCTGAGAAACGATTCATGCGAAACGAGTCATGCATGAATCGTTTCTCAGATTCAAATGTTTTTATTGATTTCTAATCAACGGAATTATTTTGCAAGATGCTTACTACCATTACCATCTTTATAACAAGTAAGCTTTCGGATATAAATTGCACGATTATTTTTCGGGGTCACTACCAAAGAATGACCCTACCTTTAAGATTTTTAACTCAGATGTACGTCAGATGAAGGTTATCTGAATATGCCTTAATCCAAAGAGATATTACTGTCTGATTCTCATTCATGTAGATTTTAAAATGAATCATCTGACAATGATTCCTTGATGTCTTCATAAACATTTGCACAAATGAAATAATCAAATGTTCACTACGTTTAACTGGTTGAGTTAAGTACACGTTTTCTTGAGTCTAAAGGACGATCTGAACCATTTAATACTCTACTAAATATGCACTTCAACTTGAAGGGTGAAACAACTTTACCCAAGACTACAATATGATAGAGAAGCGGGGACATTCAGAATAATTATTTATACAAAAATGCACTTATATAACCTTTTTTCGCACTGCAAGTTAACTCCATTGGTATTCATTTTTATCACGCCACATTTTCTCTTGCCTATCTGTTTGGAAATCAGAGCCAAAGCGCTCGAAAAAGAAAAAGAGAAGTCTACCCTGTAAGTAACAGCACCCGTTCCCCACCAACCCTGACCATGAAGAGACTTTAATGACTACTCCCTATACTGATCCTGTACACTGTGTTTTTTGTCTGATTTGACGTCATTACTTTTGTTTGTTACGTTATCCAAACAGCCGGAGCACTCTTATTTTAACCCTATATTAATAATAAAAATAACTAGTTCTTATATAGCGCATTTTACAATAACGTATCAATGCACTTTACATCAGTGCCCTGTTCATTGAGCCAGTAACATTCCTTTAATCTTTCTCATCTCCCTGGGGAGTATACAGCCCCGAGCTGCCGTGGCGCTCAGAAGGCTTTTTCAAACACAATATCAACCTCTACCCTCACAGGTACCCATTTATACCCCTGGGTGAAGAGAAGCAATTATAGTAAAGCATCTTGCTCAAGGACACAAATGTCATGGCTGGGATTCGAACCCACACACCAATGACTTTACCACCAGAACTTGAATTCGATGCTCTAAACCGCTCGGCCATGACACCTTGTAGCAGTTTGTTATTGGCTTAACCAATACTCACAGAATTATTGCAAACTGCTGCAGTGGTTAACTTAACTCCATCTGTTCATTGTGTGCCCAGAAGAAGAGCGTCAGGCTAAGCACTTCTTCCAGGCACACACTTTTTTGTTCTGTAACAAACGGCCGTTAGCAATAAAATGGCTCTTAAAAAAAATATATAGCATTACTGTTACATTTTTGTTGCTAGAATAATTACCCCATAAGACATTTTCTCCCATTCCCAGGCAGACTTTAACATTCCTATGATGACTTATGAATGGCAGAAAACCGATTAAACTTTCATGCTCAGTTTTCTTGTAACACAATTTGTTCACATTAATTGTATAGGCCCTTTCTCCGGTAGTTTTATTTTATGTCCTACTGCTGGGCACATGGCGAGTTAAAATAGGTCTTTGTACTAATAATGGGTCCTTATATGGTACACATATCGTAGTTACTAGATCAAGGCTCTTTAATATGTTATCCCTGTACACCAGGCACACTTGTACCATTCCTTAAACTTTCTCAACTCTATTGGGATTATACAATCTCGAGCTTCTTATGCTGAGGTGTTGATCCTACATAATATCATCTCAGCCCACGTAGGTTCCCATCAATACACCTGGGTTCAGAGAAGCAATTCATGGTTACGTGTCTTGCTCAAGGACACAAGTGTCATGGTTGGGATTCGAACCCATTCTCCGTTGACTAGGCCATCACAACTTGAGTCTGCTCGGCCAGGACATGCCACAACATGTTTATGTTATTTTCTAGAAGAGGAAAAACCAGGGTGTTTATTTAATCACATCAGTAGTTGAATAAAAAAATGCATCAAGAGTATTAACATGTACTTTTATTATTTTAGTTTGCACTCCCAAAAAGCTATGTCCGATACCTAATTAAAATACCTCTATTTGTTTTTGTTTATGTGTTTTATTTCGCCCTGTGCCTGTTCATGTGTATGTAGGTGTTAAACATTTAAAAAGGCATTTACTCATAATAAGTCTGCATTGAAATTTGTTTTTGTTCTTTACATAAAGATTATTTACCAAATGTTTTAAGTCATTGTTATGAATATTATCCCTGATTATTTATCTGCTTCTGCTGGTTGTCATGGTAACTTTGCAAACAAATAAAATCCCCAGTGATATTAGGTAGTTTTTAAAATGGCTATTTTAAATACCAACAAACCGAAATTCAGCCAAATATGTGTAGTTTGTTGGCAGTGGATTTGTTGTGTTTTCAGAATTAAAAAAATGCTTTGCTAGAGGCCCGGCATTCTATTTATGATCAAGTTCGGTACATCATACTTAATTACTGAGGTACATGCATGCCGTTCAATTTGTAATGTTCAAAAAGCGAGAAATAATACAAGAAATAAAACTTTCACATTATTTTTCTGAAACAATAGCTGAAATAATTGGCAAAATGACAGTTTGCTGGGAACCAGTCGTAGAAAAACCAGTATACATTACATAGCCGGTAACCTGTGTTTGCGAAACCTCGCTTTCATATGACATTGACCCCTATTATGATCTCATCACACAGGTCTCCCCGATGCTCCGCTCGATGTACAAGTCAAGCCAGGTCCGTCCCCGGCAGTTTGTCTTGTAGAGTGGCTACCAGTCACAATAACTACATCGGGATTATCTAACGGTGCTGTGGTAACCGGTTACGCTGTGTATGCTGAGGATACCAAGGTTGCCGAGATATTTTCACCGACAGGTCAGTTTATTCTGAAATACTTTATTTATCATGTTCTATTCAATGGGATTGTGCCTTTGATGATACAAGCATGGAATTTGGGACACAGTCAGAGTATGTCATGAGGAAGATATTTAGCTAGAGGGACATCGCAGATTGAAAAAATATATAGGTAGAAAAACAAGCATTGGCAGCCATTTTGAAAGTTTAGAAAATTATTTGTTATTCTGCCTTTACTTTTTCAAAATCCAAATCTGCAATGGCCCTATAGGGGCAACATATTTTTCCTTGAAATGCTATGGTTTGGGTTTTATTGAAATGTGTAAAAGAATTAATTTTAATCTTGGGAGTCCGAAATCCGATGTTTTGAAAACAGGGATGGGGTTTGTCACTGTTCTCAAATGACTCTGATGTCTGATCAAGCCTAAACTTTCACAAGTTTGTCATTTCATGTATATGTTGAGTTAAACAAAGTGCAGATATATTGGTTTTTGACAATTACCAATGCTAGTTGTGACTTCAAATGATACAAAGATTGCTTTTATTAGATTTATTTAAATAATCTTTTCCTTTCTGTGTGTGGTTTTTTTTTTGCAGCTGATCGTGTATCCATGAGTCTGAATAAGATAAAGCTGTTATCAGCCAGAGATATTGTCGTCCGAACCCTCTCCCCAAATGGTTTTTCTATCGATTCTGTGCCAGCTAGAATACCCCCTGCCTTACTAGAGGAGAGACGCAGCGATGCAACACTAAGAGCAATGGAAGCAAAGGTAATTACTCACAACCATACAGGCCTGGTTTTACACAGAGACCATGGAGGCCATCGCCTCTATTGCCCTGGTCTTGGCCTTGGTGCCCCTTCAGGAGTTTCCCATAGACTTGATGATATTTCTAATGGAAGTGCCCTTTGCAAAATGAAAATGGCCTTGCCCTCTCAAAGGTGATTCTCATGGGGATATAACTATTCTCTGGATACACTGAAGCTTAAATCAAAATTAGGGATTTTAGCGTAGTTTGGTAAGACGGCAAAGTTGTGGCTTTGAGTTCAAAGCTACTTCCACATTGTCTGAAATAAAGTGTTGTGTTCTACTAGCTATATATTATGATAGATGTTTACTCAATTTTGGTTTGACATAGATTGTTTGTTTCCAGCTTGGTGTTTGTAACCCTTGATACAAGTAACTCAGATCCATATGGGAAGATTCATCCATATAGTACATTATTATTTGGTTTTACCCATACATCGATGTGTATTAAAAGCACTGTATACTCAGTACCTTCCCCGAGTCCTGTGGACAAAATCCACAGGCATAGTACTCGGGTGGGATTCGAACCCACGACCTTTGCTATTCAAGAGCAGATAACTTACCACTAGACCACCGAGATTGTTTGGTAGCTAGAGGCAGTTTGAATCCTATATTTTAGCAGCAGCGATACCACAACAAGGGTTCGAATCCCATTGGACTCATATGCCTACCGTGATTTTTGTTCAAAGGGCTCGGGAAAGTACTGAGTTTAAAGTGCTTAACACACAACAGTTTATGGGTAAAACCAAATAATGTTCTTTGTCCCGATGCAAATTTAACATCTATAATATATTATTGTTATCCAGTAGCAAACACTGTCTAAAATTTACTTCTGTTTACTTGATTTGCTCTCTACTTTTCTCACTGTTTCATTCCATGAAAATATTGTCCTGTCAGAGCAAAACCATCACATCTTGATTTTGTAGTAATATATCATGCACAAGGGAGGTTTCATAAAAGTAATTGAGTCTGTGTGATACTGTGGGCTTGAATCTTGGAGGGTAAAGGGGGGGAGGAGGGTGGCCCATAGGAGCAGTTCTCCACCCCACAGCTCCCCTAAAAGTAATTTTCCTTCGGGTGAAACAAAAAATGGACAGTTCTTGAAAAACAAACCAAAAGGATCAGAACAAGGCTGTGGATTTGTTTCCATATAACGTATTTTGTACAATTCATTTCTTATGTCATTTTATTGTAAAAATGCATAGGACCTAAACGTAACTTTCAAAATCATCCACCACCTGTTTTTCAATATGGATCTACGCCAATTTCAAACAGGTAATGGCTGCTTTTGGAGAATCAAAAGTTTGTTGCACTGACGTTACAATCATTTAATCTCCATCAACACTTTGTATTCGTGGGTTGATAATCCTTGTTCCCTCTTCCTATTTGCAAGCTTTCTCCGAGGCGTAATTCCCATAGTGGATTACGACATGTTCATAGTCGTAGGAAACACAGGCGGAGTAGATCAGTGAGTGGTGACAAATCACCAGAATGCTGTGCTGTGCTTTTTTCATCATTGAATTTCTGTGCTTTTATTAATTTGTACCGTTTCCACTTACTTCCAAAAAGCTGGATTCCATGACTAACAATTACTTTAACCCTATACTTACTCAGTACTTCTTGTTCTGAGTGAAATAAGTCTTCATTGTGTGAGACTATCACCGTTTTTGAAACCACCGCTTGGGCTTTGAGCTCGGCTTGGGCTCCATCTGCCTGTTTGAGAATCCCTAAGGAAAGCACACACTTTCTAAATAACTGATGGAGCCTAAGCCCAAGACCAAGCCATGGTTTTGAAAACAGCCTGTGACTTGTTGAAGGACTGAGTAAAGACAGCTTGACTTGTATAATCAATGGCATTGAATGTACATTGCTGTTGATGAAACTTGAGAAATCCAGAGACCCAGATTGAGATCGAGAACTAGAACTCTGAAAGTGTTATCAGTTTTTTTTAGTGAGAGCACTGGACACAAGTTCTGCTGTTTCTGATTAGCAGAGTGTGGGGTTGAGTCCTGGTCATGACACTTGTATCCTTGAGCAAGATATTTTACCATAATTGCTTTGTCCTTTGGATGGGACATTAAGCCATAGGTCCTGTGAACTAGGATTGGTAGTTCACGTACGTAAAAGAACCCAGAACACTTATCGTGAAAGGGTAAGGGTTAACCCCAGTGTTTCTGGTTCACATAGCAAGCATCTATGTTTACAGGTTGCCTCAGGCTTTCGAGCTACATTGATTTAGTTCCCTTATGAGGCATCCTTGGTTTCATTACCAGAAATTTATAATAATATAAATAATAATAGTCCAATTTGTATAATTTTAGATGAAAATCAAAAGTAGTCGATGGTTTTTACAGGGTTACATTTAAAAAGCAACCAGCAATTATGTGAAATTGTAAAAGAACCAAACAGGATCCTCTTCTGTCTTTATATGGTTTCTATTCTAACCTTGCACATTGAACATTATGCTCATCACTATTTACTTAACTTGTTTGGCAAAATAATGTTTTTAGCATTTTGATCACTCCATATTTTTCATTGTCAGATGCTGTGATATAGCACTTAAAGATTCTAGGTCCAATTTTTGACCAATTTGACCCGAAATTTAAACTTTAAATAACTAATTTTTAGATTTGAGAAAGTTGTAAAAGTATTGCACGAAAAAAATCCACCAATGATAAGTGGTATTTAATACAAAATGAATTATTGTCGACCTCTCAATATTATCTCAGGTCCATCAGCCAAAAACAAATTTGCCAAGTTTTCAGTGTGATTTTTGTCTTAAAACAGCATCATCTGTCAAAATTCCGTCAGATAAAAAAATATTTAAAACAATGTCTTTGGGGGAAAATCGGGCTTTACAACTTTTAGCGCAAATTGACATGTTCAAAAAAAAAAAAATTAAAATCACTTTTTGTGACAATGAAATGAAAGCATAACAAACACTGTTTTTGAAACACAGTATTGCAGTCTTACTTTTGTGTTTTTCACAAAAGATTTCATAAGCATTTGAAATGGACTTTTGTATGCAATCACCGGATGATAAACAGAGTGTAATTAAGTAGAAATTTTAAGTCAAGCATTCAAACAGGATTTTGTTAATTTATTGCAGCTTTCACAACCATCTGATATGTACCGTGGTGCTGAGGAAGAGGGAGAAAGCTCATCACATAGCTCGAGATCTGATGAACCGTCAAATCAACATGTTGCTGCTGACCAAGCAGCGACGACAACCACACACAAGCCACCAGCTGCAGCTAGCAGCGGGAAGGCTGTTGAGCCAAGTGATGATAAAGAAGATACAACAAAGGTAGTCTAATTTACCTAAACGGAGGGGGGGAGGGATACTAAAATGTGCAGAACTGACTTTTTTCCCACATCATGCCTTTTTCACTCATAACCCCTGGAATTGGTTAATTTAAATGTGCAAATGGGCCGATCCACTCTACGTGCGTGCTCAAGTATGGTAGCCCGCAAAAGGCGCATCAAGTCATGGTCCCCTCTCATTCTTCTGTGATCTTGTGACATGTCTAACTGTATGCTCTGGGTGACCGTGTAAGAACATGATTTTGAAATGGAATTGCATCCAAATACTTGAATTTTACACGCACCTGCTAAGCACCATATAAGCGCCCTACAAGCGCTCAAACGTTTTTTAACATGCATGCACGCAAAGCAGTCACTCAGCAGTATTTTCAGTGCATCCCTTCCAGGGGTTAGTGACGAGAGGTATCGATACGGCATGCTGCCCATGGTAGCGAGGTAGGGTCTATATAAATTTGTTGTTTTCCTTTGCAGAAGGCTGATGCAAGGTTATCTAGAGATGACTACACGTCAGAAAGTGAGCGATCAGAATTATCCGACATAGCTGAGGAGGCCGAGGAGGAACTGTCCGACTTCGCCGATGGTAGCTTACCGGGATTCAGTGATAACAGCGAAACTAAATCACTCAAGAGAAGCAGACGAAGGGAAGATGAGCAGAAGAAGAAAGTACAAGAAACACTGAAGGTGAGTGGATGAAATATCAGTGAAATGAGGTTACCAACCAATAGGAGGCTTTGTTATATTGATGTTGTGAATATGAACAGAATTACCATATGCAGGCCAAGGACAAGAAAGTGTCTAGTGGGTAGTTATTCATTGAATGGTTAGTATTTGGTGTGTCATGGCTGAGCGGTTTAGTGCGACGGACTCAAGTTCTGGTGGCTGAGTCATCAGGATGTGGGTTCGAATCCCGGTCATGACACTTGTGTCCTCGAGCAAGACACTTAACTATAATTTCTTCTCCTCACCCAGGGGTATAAATGGGTTCCTGTGAGGGCAGAGATGGATCTTGTGATTGATTTAGCTTCATGCTGTGTACTCCCAATGAAGCTGAGATGGTTTAAGGACTGAAATAAATGGCCCAGTGACATGGGGTAATAACGTTGGAGGCCAGGAGCGTCACTTAGTGACAGAGTTTAGCGCTTCATAAGAAAAAGAAGCCACTATTATAATTTTTATAGGGGATTTTTTTTTGTCAGAAATACATTGCTATGAATCCTGATAAAACCTTGTTTCTTTTTCTGTATAAAGTTCAATGCAAAACCAGAGATGGAGTTAGACACGGATCCAGAGCTGGAGTCACTAAACCGATCAGATAAGTGTCTACCAATCCAGGTCATCCGGCAACAATGCGACTATGAACGAGAGACGGAGCAGTCCCCTCATAATCAAGTTGTGGAACCGATTCCAATCAAACAGAGCAGAAAAGAGGGTAAAGCTGTACCACACATTGGTGAGCGGAATATTCAATCTACAATCATGGGAACATGACACTAGTTTAACTCCTTAGAGACCAATCATTTCTGTATAATCATCACCATAACCACAGTACTTCTAGTGAAAAATTTTTCATAATGCATTATACTATCCAAAGCTGCTGTACTTCTTTACCAAGTAAGTTTTTATTGCCATTCATTTTCAGAGTCATTACCAAACAGATACAGACCCTTTAAGGAGGAACGCTAAATACATCATTGGTTTATGGAAGATTAATGTCACTTCCTCAATACCACCCTGTGAAAGTTTCATCAAATAAGATGGTGCGGTTTGAATTGTTAAAAGCCAAGAGAAGTCCAGAGTTTTGTGCATGCACAATCAACAGTTTTTTGTTGTCATCAAATGTAGTTTTTTATCTATGAATGCAATTATTTGTTTATTGAGTTGATTAAGCCTTAAAATATGAGCTTTATTACGAGCAAAATATCACACAATTTTGTTCTGTTAAATTCCAATCCTGTACTGTATCATTTTATTGTATGGCAGAAATCACGCTAGACGAAGCTCGCAAAGCTGCCAGTCATGAAAAACGTTCTGAACCTTCTGGTCAACCATCGCTCCATCAACAGCAACCAGGACAGGACCTCAAGTCACAATCCAACGATCCCCACGGACCATCCCACCAACAGCGTAAAAGCAGTCTCGGAGACGACCGCCAAGTCGCCCTCAAACTCGCAAACTATAAAGACTATGATGCCAAGTCTAATAATGATAGACAACGAAAGCTGTCTGTGGATTCCAGGACGGAGGAAACGGGAACCTATGAAGAGGAGGAGGACTATTCAGTGAGTGAAGGGCCGGAGGAACTATTTGATGACAGTGTGATTCGGTATTTTGTAGCGTTATATGATTATGATCCGACGGCAATGTCTCCTAATGATGATGCAGCTGATGAAGAATTGACATTCAAGGAGGGAGACATAATCAAGGTTGGTGGATAAATTGTGATCTGGGCCTTATTTTATAGGGCTACTTAAGCACAAAAAGCAGCTAAGAACAACAAAGTTATGCTTAGCAGAATAAGGTTACCAGCCAAAATGCATGTCGCATATCGCATGTACAATCTATGACTGGTATCCTCCTTATTTCTGCTAAGCAGAAAATTGTCAAGCAATATTGTTTGGGCCCTGAGCTTAGTACATGAGTGTAAAACCTACTTTTTCAAACTGAAATTATGTCATTTTTTAATTCAGTAGGAAAGTTTGAATTTGACATGGGCCCTTTTCGAAACCACAGCTTGGGCTTAGGCTTCAGCTTCAAACAGGAGCCCAAGCCTTAGCCGGAGCCGAAGCCGGAGACGTGGTTTCAAAAAGGGCCATCTCTAAAGTTGTTATTATTATTATTATTATTATATATTTCTGGTAATGAAACCAAGGATGCCTCATAAGTGAACTAATCACTGTAGCTCGCAAGCCTGAGGAAACCTGTAAACAAGGGTGCTTGCTGTGTGAACCAGAAACACTGGGGTTAACCCCCTACTCTTCCATGGTAAGTGTTCTGGGTTATTTTACGTGCACTACCAATCCTAGTACACAGGACCTACAGCTTAATGTTCCATCCAAAGGACAAAGCAATTATGGTAAAGTATCTTGTTCAAGGATACAAGTGTCATGACCGGGACTCGAACCCATACTCTGCTGATCAGAAACACCAGAGCTTGAGTCCGGTGCTCTTCACCGCTCGGTCACGACACGCCACCATAAGACCATCTCTAAAATAATGTTTTGTAATCACGGACAATCTTGAATGAATGGCTGCTCTTAGTGCATTCCCCATTGACTCCTTGCACAGGCAGCATCTGTCTGCCATGCTCACTATTCTGGGAGACAAGTTGGATGTGAAATAACTGCTGCGTCACCTAAAAAGCGTACGTCACTGCATAACACACAGGGACATTGACTCCCAAATTAGCACAACCAAGATTATTGTGATGATGAGTCAATACTTCATCGATAACAATGGCCATAGCCAACAGACACAATTCAGAGAAGATTTGACTTTCTTGGAGTGCAGGACAGCAGGTTTCATACGTTACCCCTGACAAGCTGAGACAGTTTATCAATAAGCCATTTGCGTGTTAGATTTGAACAATGTCCGGTACAGGGACTTGCTTAGTCACAAATTCCTGCTTAATTTTGAATTCATCAGACTATAGAGACAGTTGCTATGTTAAATGGTTTGGGGCAAGCTTTTGTATAGCAGCCTCCAAATGAGCAAACCCTGGTACCATTGTGCCATACACCTTCATACAAAATTGTGTATGGGTGTTTACCGTTTTTTAACATAACTACGCAAAAGCTTACCCTGAATCATATAACAAAGCAACTGTCTGTTTAGTCTGAGGAATTCAATTTTAAGCCAGAACTTGTGATTAAGCAAGGAATTGTACCAGACATTCAAATCTAATTTGCAAATGGCTTATTTCTCATTCAGGGATAATAATAATAATAGTAATAATAATATCGACTGTTATAAAGCGCAATTCCAAAGAGTGATCATTGCGCTTCCAAAATTATTACCCCTGGTCACTGGGCCATTTATTTCATTCCTTAAACCATCTCAGCTGCCTGGGGAGTATACAGCCTGTGCTGCCATGTATGTAGCGCAGTAAGCTAAATCAATCACAAGAACAATCTCTGCCCTCACAGGTATCCATTTATACCCCTTGATGAAGAGAAGCAATTGTAGTTAAACTGTCCTGCTCAAGGACACAAGTGTCATGACCGGGATTCAAACCCACACCCTGATGACTCAGCAACCAGAACTTAAATCCAAGCACTAAACCGCTTGGCCATGATAAACAAAATGTTTTGCAACCTTACGATTGCTATGACTGTCTTGTCTGCAGGTATATGGTGATAAAGATGCAGATGGTTTTTTCATGGGTGAGCTTAATAACCAGCGAGGTTTTGTTCCATACAATATGGTTGAGGAGGTAGATGGACCAGATCAAACACCATTGAACCCACCAAAGAGGTCTAGTACAGCAGGAACATCCATGCTGAGCGATTCACCGGATAGAGTTGGATATAGCAGCAGTTTGAACACAACCACTAGTAGTCCAGGTTAGTATTGGAAGAATGGGTTCACTTGCACCAGAGTTATAAAAGTTGTGATGATTTGGAAAGAAATTCAACAATATAATGGGCATTTATGAGGTGCTTTTAAACATTGTATCAAAGCACCTTACACTATTGCTACCCCTGTTCATTGGGCCTGAAGCTTTCTTGAAATCATCAACTCCTTTGGAGTATGCAGCACCGGCAGCCAAATTGGCACACAGGTTGCTAATCATTCACATCAACAATCTCAACCCTCACAGGTACCACTTGAGTGCGATGAGAAGCAATTATAGTCGAGTGTCATGCCCTAGAACACAAGTGTCACAGCCGGGATTTGAACCCAAACTCTAATGACTCAGTCATCAGAACCTTGAGTTTGATGCTCTAGACCGCTCGGCCACGAGAAGCTACAACCTAAACATGATTTCAAGAGGATGCTCTCATTTAAGAAATCTTTTGGTGTTTTTGATGCTATTTTATAATTTGTTTTGACACATTCTGATTTTGTTTTTCTCGATAGTACATCTGTTCAGCAGCCCCATCAACAGTCTGAATGTAGCGCCCGATGCAAGACGTCAACGAATGAGGGCGCTGTTTGACTACAACCCGCAGGAGCTGTCGCCTAATCCAGATGCGGAGGCAGAGCTTTCTTTCCGTCAGGGTGAACTCATCATAGTCTATGGGGAAATGGACAATGATGGATTCTATGTGGTGAGTAAGCATGCCTGAAATGACCTCATTATTGTAGTGTTATAGTCCATTGTTCAAGCACCGATTCCATGGCGCTACTTACAGCTTCATTGTACACTTTTAGTTAGCATTCTTTGCATGCTGGATTAACACAGTACTATGCTAGCTGAGTAAAGCAGGGAATACATTGTAATGGCTGAGCAGTCAAGTGCACCAGACTCAAGCTCTGGTGTTTCTAATTAGCAGAGTGTCTGTTCAAGTCCTGGTCTAGACACTGGTGTCGTTAAGCAAGACACTCAACCATGATTACTTTGTCCTTTGGATGAGACGTAAAGCTGTAGGTCCTGTGTGTTGTGTACTGCACATAAAATAACCCAATTACACTAATCGCTAAGAGATAGGGTTTGCCCCGGTGTTTCTGGCATAGTTTGCAGCCGATTGCACGGCATCACCGTGTAAAACCCTTACAAGGTGCTATATAAATGGGTCTCATAATTCAAAAACTTAGCATGCTTGTCTTAAAACATGTTGAGCGCTTTGAATCCTGTGTTAAAGGAGCTACATTAATGACTTTTTAAATTATGATTTTGATCATTACAACAAGTAAGCACAAGCACAAGTATAAATTCCTTAAGAGTGAGTTACACTTTTAAAGGAAAACCAATTTAAGACTTAGTGAGTATAAAAAGTCAATCTATCCTGACCATCAGGGTGAACTCCATGGCGAGAGGGGTCTGGTGCCGTCAAATTTCCTAGAAGTTGCTGTGGAAACACCCCGACCCGAGTCTGCACCCAGTCCACAGCAGTATAGCAGCCCTGCCCACCAGCCATATAGCCCCTCCCATCAATCTTTCAGCCACTCCCCCGGGCGTGATAGTAGAGGGAGCCGAGGAAGTAGGGGGAGCTACTCATCGGTCAGATCAGATGATAGACAAACACAGGTAAGGGTATCACTTCATATACATGGGGCTTATTCACTGCAAGACATTCCATCGTTTCTCGAAATGGTGCATTTTATGAGAACGCTCGAAAAAGAACAAAACATCCTGGTGTAATTTATGAGAATGCTCGAAAGAGAACAACAAATCCTGGTTCATTTTATGAGAACGCTCGAAAGAGAACAAAAAACCTGGTGCATTTTATGAAAATACTTGAAAGAGAAAACAAAATTCTGGTGCATTTTATGAGAATGCTTGAAAGAGAACAACAAAACCTGTTGTATTTTATGGGAATACTCAAAAGTGAACAAAAAATCCTGGTGCATTTTATGAGAACGCTCGAAAGAGAACAAAAATCCTGGTGCTTTTTATAAGAGCGTTCCTTGTCTTCACTTTGTTTAGTTATGGTTTCATTATGGTTATGATATTCTCAACAGCAACAAAAATTACGTCAGAAAGTCAGAAAATGTCAGAAAAATAATGGTGTGGTAAAACATTTTTGTTTTTACCGACGTGAAACGGTTAACAACACACACCTTATCTTCTTTGCAATCTGACCGCAAGATGGTAGCTAGGATAGCTAAAGGGATACAGGGTATAGCAATGCAGGGAGTCACAGATAATAAGACTGACTGCATGGTGGTGGATAAAATTAATATGACATTTCTTTGAAACGGATAGAGTTTCTGTTGCTTGAAAAAGCACAAATTCATCGTAGTGTAAATAGTATTCATTTCGTATTCATACTTGCTTTTAGCCGTGTGTAGGATTCTTCCTATGTGCTGTACACAGATACAAAGTCCTTGATGTGAGGGTCCGTTTCCTGGGCAGAAAAAAGCTTAAAGGCACTGAACACGTTTGGTAATTGTCAAAGACCAGTGTTATCACTTGGTGTATCCCAACATATGCATGAAATAGCAAGCCTGTGAAAATTTGGGCTCAATTGGTCATCGAAGTTGCAAGAAAATGATGAAAGAAAAAACACCCTTGTTGTACAAATTTGTGTGCTTTCAGATAGGAATAAAAACTTCTTGCGAGAAGTTTTTTATTATTTTAGTGAGAAATTACCTCTTTCTCAAAAACTACGTTACTTCAGAGGGAGTCATTTCCTACAATGTTTGATACTATCAACAGCTCTCCGTTGCTCGTTACCAAGTCAGTTTTTATGTTAATATATATTTTGAGTAATTACCAAACGTGTACGATGCCTTTAAAGTCTATGGGAAACTTTTGAAGGGGCACTTAGGCCAAGACCAGGGGCAACAGAGGCCATGGGCTCCATGGCCTCCAATTAATTCCAGGCCTGATATTCTCATTCATAAACAATGTCATCCACCGGTCAAGAGCATGTTGACATGCAAGTTAAGACCATAGAGTTATATATAGGAACTAGAGGGCGCACTGGCCTAGTTACGCGGCCTGACGTGCGGCCATTTTGTACGTAGGCAAAAACAACATCGATGCATGAGATCTGTATAAACCGTAATGCAAACCATGGGGAAAGTTCCTTCCTCTGTTATTGTCTGCGAAAATCACATCATCCATCGTCAAAATGCCAACAAAAAACACAAAAATGTGTACTTCGTATTCAATCAGACCTTTATAAAATGGCGCGCGGGTCTCCTTGCGGTCCCGTCGCGTTTGAGCACGCAGCATTGCCAGTGCGCCCTCTAGTTCCTATATATAACTGTATGGTTAAGACGTGTAGTTAAGACGTCATCAACTGTATTGCTTTTTATTTCTGTGTCTTTCATCCATGCACGTTTTGCATGTTTCATCCATTGCTATGTCTTTTTTGTTTTGCATTTTTATTTTATTTTTGCCTTCATTCCGCTCCCATTGTCATCATGGCGATGTAGTCACCAAGGACAAGTAGTGGGTAAGATGGAGGGATTTCACTCAGTGGTTTTCTCCGGTTACCAGCCAAACTTTACATCATATGTGCATATATGCTGACTGGTATTCAGAAGTCTCTGCTTAGCAGCTTTCATATGAAATAAGCTGAAAACCTGGTTTTTATAGCATTGTAACAGTTCTTTACATGTGACTTGATTCCACCAAGTAAGCAAAATATGTAAGCAATTTATCAAGCTTAAAGGAAATTTATTAAGCAGATTTTGTATAAAAAAATACATGACACAAAATTTGTGATATTTTGGAGGCTTTCTTCTCATTCAGTGGTAAAAAAAACCAAATCAGTTTTTAAGACAACTTTGAAAAACATCTGTGTTGGATTCAGATACAATGAAAACATTTGTTAGCTCAATAAAAAAAAATTGACTTTTACTTGTCAATCAGAAGAAAACGATTCTTCAATCCAAACCCGTAATGAATGTTTTGCTTTGATTACAATTTTCAAATGACTAATTGTTTTGCTACAGATTTGTTGGAGGAAGTCACGTGTCCCTTTTTTAAAACAAATTAATCTGCCATTTAAATCAAGCCCCGGTTTCATTTGGATCCACCAGTTGTCTTGTCTCTGGTTGGTTTATTTGCATTGAGTATTGATTTGTTTTTGCTGTGTTTTAAAACTTGATTTCTTAAAAGGTGTTTTTGTTACTAACAGTTGGAGAATGTGAAAATCATTTGTGAACAATTTTTTTTAGTAAATGTAGTATAATCTACTCTCAATATTCACCGATACAAGTATTTAAAACTGTCAGCATTTTCTTTGTATCCAAAAGCACCCACAGGTTTACAGCAAACCTCTGAAATCATTCCAACAAAATTTGGTCGCATCCAAACTTGAGCAAACTGTTTGCCTATATTTATTGATGCATCAGTTTATTTGTTTCATGCTGTACTTGTTTTCGTGCCACTATGGTCAGCTCACATGAACAGCTTTGAGATTGCCCTGTGTTAAATTTATCCAACAAGCTTCAAAACTAATATTCCGCCAAGCTCATTAACAAATGCTTTCAGATTTGGCAACAATCATTGCTTTTTGGGTTTGTGTTTGTGGACTGCGGCAGCCATGGAACAATTTGCTGCTTGCTATAAGGTGCTTTGGGTTTGATCATTGATTTTTCTCATTTGAATAATTAAAGTCAAGTTTGAATTGCAATTTTGTAATCTGGAAATATTGAAGTGCCGACAGCATTGACCCCTAAATGTCACCTTCGGCTACTGTCTGCCATGCTCGCCATTTTGGGAGTCAAATTGCACGTACAATTATGGTAAGCGTGAAAACGCTGTGTGTGTGTGTGTGTCACCTAACATGCACACTATGCTGTATAATTGTGGTATAACACACAAGGACAAACAGGTCTGGAACCAATTTCATAAAGCAGTTAAGCAGAAAATACTGCTTATAAAATTTCTTTGCTAAGCAAAAAATGAGCGGGGCACCAGTCGCAACAATGTAAACTTTACAGAATCTGGGCTGGTAACCTGTTTTTGCTTAGCAATATTTTTCTGTGCTTAGCAAGTTTTTGTGCCTATAGCCTTCATGAAATTGGGCCCCGTAAACACCTGCAATTGGGGACCTCCTATTGTCCCTCTTTTGTTTGTACTCTAACTTTTTGTACACGCTCTCCAACTGGGGACCCTGTTCCCAAACCGGGGACCCTGTTGTCCTCTTTTGTTATTGACTCCCAAAATGGCACAACCAAGACTATAGTGCTGATGACGTCAGGTGAATTGGGTCAATAAAGCCGCCCCAAAAGATGGTTTGTATTTTAGAATAAAAGTATAGAAGTGGTATCTGTGAGTTACACGTGTGGTTTCTTGAAGTGAAACATTTAATTTGTTTTTTAAAACCACGTTTTGTTCCCATTTTCCTGCCATGGATATTTGAAAAGCAGTTTAGCTGACTTCTGTTTGTCATTGTTTTCCTCAGCTCCATACAAGACATCAGGAAAATGGAGAGGCACTGGTGAAAGGTCGTGATGTAAGGTCAAACTCAGATGCAGCTGACCAATCAGGGGACAGCATGGGTACGCCGGAGCACATCAAGAAGAAAAAGGGACTACTCTCCAAGGGGAAGGCGCTCTTTAAGAAACTTGGTGGGGACAGCAAGCAGAAACATAAATGAACAACAATAACAAACATGCTATCTGAGGGACCAATATCGACATCAAGTTGCTAAGCAGAAAGTGTTGCTTTCTAACCAGTTTACTAAGTAATAAAGAACTGTGAGCCAGTTACAACTCGGGAAAAACAATCAAAACTTGCTTCTACCAAAGGAGACGCAAATCTTTTAGATAGATTTGTGTGCATGAACAGCTCAATGAAGTGGCAAGGTTTTCTGTTTCCAGTCGGTAAAACAAAATTGCTCAGTCAGTTGGGATATACATTGCTTTCATATAATTGTAGCTGTATTGTGTGGGTTATCAAGGAACTTCCGTTTGACTGCCTTGCATACATGTAGTTTTACTGAAGATTTACTGTTGGTACAGCTAGGGCAGTATAGTGATGAGATTTAGCCTGTACGTTGTGCAAGCAAACATCTTATAGCCTGAGTTTCAACAACTTGAATCTCAAACACACACATTTGTATTTCATCAACAAAAAAGAATGTTGAAAAATAATCTTCATCACTATATTTTTTATTCAGTGCTATTATTGTTATCATTATTATTAAAAAAAATATCACATCCCCTTAAGGTGATCCCTCTCCTGCTGCTTCCCAGGTTATTTCGTAAACTTGGGTGTGATCGCTGGTTATACAGCAGTAGCAGGTTATATGGCTTCTGATTGACACCACCGAAGAAAGATATTGACAAAATAGGGAGACCGCCAACATTAGGGCTAGATAGCTCAGTTGGTAGAGCACCGGCACGTTAATCCGGAGGTTGCAGGTTCAAATCCCGCTCTAGTCAATTTGTCTGTGTTCAACCCAAAATGTTTTTAACTATGTACAAAATCTTTTCTTTCACCTTGGGTTATATGGTTTTATGAAAAGGGAATTCTATCACCTTGAGTTTAATAAGCATTCCAATCCAATGGAATTATTATTACAAAGGCTGTCAAACAAATCAGAAAACAGGGGGGGGGGGTCTTTCTCCATGACAGTCTTGACAACATTCCAGAGGTAGTGATCACCAGCTTAATTTTACATTACAGCACGAGTTTCATAAAGCCTTTGTGAAAAACACAACCCTGGCTCCAGTTTGGATTCGATCAACAATTATGAAGCTGTGTTTTTTAAGTATAGAACCTATCAGGAACTGCAGTCATATTTAAACAAAATACATTAATAATTATAACTCATTATGGTGTGGATTTCTGTTTCTGGTTCCCCAGCATTAAGGATTGAAGCCTTGTATGTGGATTTGGTTTTCAATTCCTACCTGATTGAATGGGTTTTCCCTACTTGGTTTTTTTCCCCTCCCACATCTAAAACTGAGATTTCTTCATCATCTTCTCTACACAGGTATCTTCAGGCCTACTGGTCACAGTGCTAGTCACTTCTGAGTGTCCCTTGGTTTCATTATCAGAAATTTACAATAATAATAATACACTTTAAGAGGATTTAGATGGGGTTTGTTTGCCTTCAAGCCTTTATTGAGTTGAGTACAGTAGCTTTGGATAAGAAAAAAACATGTTGGCCACACCATTATAAAGGTCTGTAGGGTGTGAAACAAATCTAATGTTATTATTTGTTTCATTTTCTTAAGTCTATGTTTTGGTCTCTTCAGTATTTCAAAAGGTGCTTATGAGTGTGTGTATATATATATAGAAATGATTTAACATTGTTATTTATTCATTTGTCAACATTGTTTTCTTTTATCATTGTTAATATTGAGTTTTGTTTATTTGGTTTCATGTTACAGGAGTGGTAATAATAATTTTATTATGTAAATCATCCGTTGTTCAAATTTCCCAAATCAATTATTCATGAGTTTGTAAATATTCATGAGCATGTACATATTATTAAGAAATGATAAAGACTGGACCATAATATCCCTATCATGTTACATTCCATGCAATTTGCTATTAATTTGTTGGTGAAGTTGATTAAAATATCAATTCAAGATGATTCCTAATCAATCAATGTATATCCATAATAACCCAAATATTCCATGACATTTAATCTTTTTATTTATAAGTTGACAATCGTCTGCATGTGACAGGGTGCAAGATATTGGATTCTCAGTCTTTATTACTCTCTAATCAATTTTACCCATTTTTGTTTAATTTAGTTTGGCTCTTTAATATAGGTCTGGGTAACTTTCGTTGGTAGAGTGCTGTGCCTCCTTTTAAAGAAATTTATGGCAAAGAATTTGGAAGTAAATGTGGTTTCTTTGGCCCTTTTCAAAACCGAGGCTTGGGCATGAGCTTGGGTTTGGGCATGGGCATGGGTTATGGTTTGGGCTTGGGCATGGGTTTGGATTTGGGCATGTGCTTAGGCTTGGGCATGGGTTATGGTTTGGGCTTGGGCATGGGTTTGGATTTGGGCTTGGGATCCGTCAGTTATTTAGAAGACATGCGCTTCCTTACGGGGCTTCAAACAGGCAGCAGACAAAGCCCAAGCCATGGTTTCATAAGGCCTTTTCACACTATGAACGTCTGATCCGTGTCGAAATCTACACGGATCCACTCCGTGTCGACTTCGTAAAATTTCAACACGGTTTAAGTCTTCTCCCTTTTCACACTACACAACGCGACACCCGCCTTGTGCTACGCGTGTAGTGTTTCGATCAGTGTTGTGCGCGATCGTTTCACACTTATCACAAACGTCCGGATCTTACACGGGTAAATCAGAAAATCCCATACTGCATTGCGCGATTTAGCTTAACAACTACAGTGCACGCACCGCGGTACCAGCTAGTAGCTTTACATGGATCGGAGTTAACCCAGAAGCATTTCACACTACGGCTTTTGACACGTGTCAGACTTCTCAACACAAAGTGGGAGCTCTCAACCCTACTACCGAGCAGGGTTAGTTTCGACACAGGGTAAGCGCTCTACACGGTTCGGTGCCGTGTTTAAATGTTGCAGTGTGAAAAGGTTCACTAGTTAACACGTGTCAGACCCGTGTCCAACACGGAGATTTTTCGTAGTGTGAAAAGGCCTTAAAAGGGTGTAGTCACTGCTTTTGAAATGTCAGACCCCAACTTGATAACTGTTTAAACAGACATGTAGAATCAAGTTGGGTATGTCCCAAGTTGGGCATATTCCAAGTTGGGCTTGTTCCATCTATAGTTCACTACCTCAAGCCTTTGCTGGGATAGGTAACAACCCTCTCATTTACAGTAACGAGGATCGTCAAGTTTATGCCTTAATAATAGTCAAAGTACCAAGCTTTCACAGTTTAGTAGGTTTTTTGTTTTACCAAACTAGATTTGATCAATGGAAATTCAAATAGGATTTGGTTTTTCACACAGGGAACAAATAATTCAAACTTCGTGTTTCACATTGCATACACAGGGTCTTGGAGTTATAATTATGTTCTAATTTAAGGGATGGTACAACTGCCTGGTTTCCAAACAACACTTGATTAAAATACGGATTCCATTTGAGAGAAAAAAAGTCAAGCAGATCATTCAACATTGAAGTCAGGTGACACACAAAGTCATTCCCATTTGTCATCATTGTGGAGATTTCTTTTGTTGTCTCTTTGTCCCTGTACGTAACGTCCTCCCATAGACTCTGCACACAAAGGGAAGGACATCCCTCTCTTTAGAATTCCCCTGTGGAGACCTGGACCCAATTTCATAGAGCTGCTTAAGCACAAAAAGTAGCTAAGCACAACAAAATTAGGCTTACCAGAATAAGGTTACCAGCCAAACTAGCATACCACAAGTAGAATTTATGACTGGTATCCTGCTCATTTCTGCTTAGCAGAAAATTGTTAAGCAATATTTTCTGCCTAAGCAGCTCTATGACATTGGGCCCTGGGCCCATTTTCATGGCTCTGCTTACTGTAAGCAAAGAATCAGCGCTTGCGGAAGCAGGGAATTCCGCGCTTACATCAAGCGTATTTCACATGTTAGTATGGAATTTCTGCTTGTGCGCGTGCGTAGTCCACGTAACTAGGCATTCTTCGCTTACACAGCTAGCGCAGAAATTTGGCGCTTGCCCTGTAAGCGAAGAATAGTGATCGCAAGCACAGAATTCGATGGTAAGTAGAGCCATGAAATTGGGCGCTGTTGCTCCTATGGTCTACGCAGCATGGGTGAACCAGACTATGAATCGAAACAAATCTATAATACAAAATACAAATAATAGTAATGACAAATAAATAATAACAAAGGCCCAAGGTTATTTGGAGGATGATAACATGTTGGTGTTGTACCGTCCCTTGAGGAAAGTTGTATAGGTATTTATTTCATGTCTTCCATTTGA
This sequence comes from Plazaster borealis, assembly GCA_021014325.1. NCBI lineage: Eukaryota > Metazoa > Echinodermata > Asteroidea > Forcipulatida > Labidiasteridae > Plazaster > Plazaster borealis. The sequence goes on from CM037473.1 coordinate 10,922,420, forward strand.
GCTTTCAAATGCAGTAAACGTATATATAGTCAAAATATCTAACCTTATTTTTTCATGATCGTGCGTGTGTTTGTGTCTGTAGAAAGTTTACAGGTTTATTTACTTTTTACTTTTAAGACAACTTTAAATCTCTGTGTTAATCAGGCTTGTTTGCACTGAGTTTCTCAAAATATTATATGAGTTATAATATGAGCCAAAATAATTGGATTTACTCTTATTTCTTGGCGTTTTTATAGCAAATAAAATATTGTATCTTCTATACATTTGTTTTTTGATGTTTTGTCCATACTGTTTAAGTTGTTAGTCCCAAAAGGTATTCATTAACTCTTTCATTCGCCGACCGGTCGCTAGCGACAGGTTTAAATACCTTTTTATAGAAAAATAGTTGTAAAACAGTTTTTCAGAATGGAAAAGAGGACTCTTGAGGATGCTATTGTGACCTCTCTTTTTTTTTCTTCTTTTTTTTCTTTTTTTTCTTTCTTTTTTTTGGGGGGGGGTTGCCATTTGCAAAAAACGAATTAACAATTAATAATAATAATAATAATAGTTAGTTTTTATACAGCGCTTTTCACGCCCGAAGGGCGTCCCAAAGCGCTTCACATTATTACCCCTGGTCACTGGGCCTTAAATCATTCCTTATGTGTCCATATGATAAAAAATATCACTAAAATAAATGGTGCATGAAAGGGTCACCCACAAGCTGCACCTGTTACAAATTGGGGAAAGTTCCATAATGGCTTGTTATTGTTTTAAGACCATTTGAGAAATAATTTGTGTGCTGATCACAATATCTTTTTGAGTATTTGTTTGCTCTTTACAGAACTAAGCTGCTTTGGTAATCCAGCTAATGAGCTCGTTATTTATATCAACTCTTGCATTTTGTTTGTTTGTATGTTGCTAATTAACTAGTGTCTTAATATGACTTGTGTTTGTCTTATCTAGAAATATAGAAAGGACATCATGAAGTAATTAATGGGGGTACTAAATGTATATATTGATGGTTTGTGTGTAAGCTTCCATAACTCCTTACTTAAGTTTTCCATCCCATAATGCTTCCCATGTGTATACATGTAGATATGATTCATGTGTTTTTTGTACATAAGCTGAGTCTATATTCAAACTACCATTACGTGTGTGTCTAGTTTTCATTATAAAAATAAAAACTTGATAATTTAATTGTATTGACCCCGATTCACCTGACGTCATCATCACAATAATTGTCTATTCTGGGAGTCAATGTACTCGGGAGTGTTATGCAGTGTAGTGCACATTTTAGGCAATGCGGCATTTACCCGCTTACCATTCACCCCCAAAATGGCGAGTGACGCGTTCATCAGTGCGTGTGACGTTGGTGCAAGTAGTCTTGATTGGCGACGTTTGTTAGAGATATCTGTATCAAACAATCATCTTCATCAAAATGAAAAAGTTTTGAACAAGATTTGTAGACTTGCCCAGTCCCTCTGAGCCAGTCGATGTTGCGCCCTCAACCGGTGACTAGTATAAAAAAAAAAACTAGCATCGCCAATCAAGACTATATGGTCAATAGCTTTACAACACAATGTAATGAAAGTGTATGCCATGATAGGTGATACTAAGGTTTTATGATGGAACGAATGTTGCAAATCTATGGAGTATTCCGTAGTCAGTACACAAGATTATTTCCAGAAGCTTAATTGTTTTTAACGATTTCTTTGAAACACGACCTATTTATGTTGTTTTGAGAACCTTGCCTGTTATTTCCCCACCTATGCTAGTTTCATATTTAAGTATTTTGTTGATAAGCAAAGCAATCTGTTTAATCATCAATACATTCCCAGAGACTTTTTTGTTTGGCTGGTGGGCATAAATTTTTAGTTTTTATGAATCGTCAGTTTCTTGAGGAATCATGATTTTGAAAAATTGTCTTGTGGCTGCTCTTAAAATGCTATAAACTGGACTTGATTAACATTTTTGATAATAAAATATGGTCAAACTGAATACACGTGTGTTATGTATTAGCTTTATGCATTTTATGTGTTAAATTGTCTATTTTTGTTTTGTGTGTGAGATACTACACCTGATCATTTTAAAAAGATGCTTCTAATTTAATTGAAGTGAGAAACCCAATATTTGTGGGTTTTAGTAGGCCCTTTTGCAAGCAGCCCTTTGCAAGCAACCCCTCGCAACCAATCCTTACCCTCGAGAAAAAACCCTTACAATCACATGCTTCGTCCTTCGGATGGGACGCTAAGCCGTAGGTCCCGTGTGTTGTGTAATGCACGTAAAAGAACCCAGTGCACTTATCGAAAAGAGAAGGGGTTCGCCCCGGTGTTCCTGGTTTGATCGGCAGCATATTGCGCTACAGCACCTTGTAAACCATTACATGGTGCTATGTAAAAGGACTTGGTCTCATACTTCAAAAACGTAGCTCCACAATACCTTGCAGGAAAATAATGAACGTTAAAGCACCTTGAGCGTCACTGAGTGACGGATATGTGCGCTATATAAGAAGCCACTATTATTATTATTATTATCTCCTACCCTCATACCTCCTCTACCATCAAACCCAACCCCTACCCTGACACCCTTCCCCCACTATTATCGCACTCAACCCCTAACCTCACACCCAACACTTACCCTCACAAACAACCCTTAACCTCACAAACAACCCACTCCCGTAAACCCAATCCTTACCATCACATCCATCTCCCCTCACACTTCTATCATCACACCCTACCCCTACCCTTATTCCCAATCTCAGCCTTGCACCAAAAATACTACCCTCATAACCAATCCCTACCCTTGGCATCCTCGTTATCAACCTCTACCATCGCAACCAACACCTACTCTTGAACTTGACCCTTACCACATATCACATCAATCTCCTGCACTCGCACATCCTTTACTGTCACACCCATCCCCTGCCCTCGCACCCTACCCTCACAACCAACCCCTACTCTAGTCTCAAACCCAAACATTACAATCACATCCATCCCCTACTGTCACACCTCCCTTTACTGTCACACCTCCCTTTACTGTCACACCCATCCCCTGCCCTCGCACCCTACCCTCACAACCAACCCCTACTCTAGTCTCAAACCCAAACATTACAATCACATCCATCCCCTACTGTCACACCTCCCTTTACTGTCACACCCAACCCATAACCTCAAACCCAACCCCAACCCTCACACCCTATGCATGGGTGTTGCTTTACACATGTTGTAGTGTTACAACCCCAGATTCATCTTTACGTAGTTAACATTGGTTTAGCTTCATGTCAGTTTGGTTTAATTGCTTGTGGGGACAGATAATCATTTATTTCATCGTTGTCCATTCATCTCACATAATTCGATGGCGTGTCGTGGCCGAGCGGATAAGAACACCGAAGTCAAGCTCTGGTGTTTCTGATCAGCAGAGTGTGGGTTCGAATCCCATTCGTGACACTTGTGTCCTTAAGCAAGACACTTAACCACATGCTTCGTTCTTCGGATGGGACGTTAAGCCGTAGGTCCCGTGTGTTGTGTAATGCACGTAAAAGAACCCAGTGCACTTATCGTAAAGAGAAGGGGTTTGCCCCGGTGTTCCTGGTTTGATTGGCTGCATATTGCGCCACAGCACCTTGTAAACCATTACATTGCTATGCAAAGGAATAGGTCTCATACTTCAACACGTAACTCCACTTACCTTGTAGGAAATACTGAGCGCTTTGAGACACCCATCGGGAGTATAAAGCGCTATATAAGAACTGCATTATTATTATTTATAATTCAAGTACATAGTTTAACGTTACATTCAGTTATACAATGACATATTTGTGGTAAAGTAGGCTATTACAATGTATATGCAATATAAATAATTGATTAATAGCAATTTTGTATGTAATAAGCGGTAGGACAACAATTAGGTTCAGGTGAAGCCGTGGCTTTTGTTCCTTAACCTTCGGACAGACGAACACAAAAATAACAGCACCAGCACATATTGTACAGACAATAGACTTGACAGACAAACACAACAACGGCTAATGTAAGGTGTGTTGAAAGATAACATAACCTATAGGCAATGCGGAAACATTCATAATCTATGAATATGCATCAAGTAGTTGCTTTTTCAATTTTCTTGTAAAGATAGGTAGAGTAATTGACTTTTTAATTGAGTCGGAGCCGTGTGTTCGCGAAAACCAACATTGGAAATTATGCGAACAGCTCTCTTTTGCAATGTAAGAAGTTTATTGCATTGTGACAAGGAACCGCCCCATGTAAGATTTGAGTAATTTAGATACGGCAGAACTAAAGAGTTATAAAATGTTAGTAAAACATAACCAGGTACGAATTTCCTTAGACGATTAATTATACCATTATTTTTAGCTATTTTACTAGTAACTTCATTGTCTACAATGCATAAAATATCATCTTTGTGTGATGAATGTGTAGTGTTTTTATAAGTCCGGAGACCATAAGAGGGCTTGACACCTTGTTTGGGGTTGCTCACTGGCAGGCTCAAAATTACTCTGCAGACTGCTTTATTCACCATTCAAAGAAAACCTGGTACAAAAATAGATCCATAAATCTTATAAATTCTTATGTCAAGTAACAACCAATGTTAAAGATTAATCTCCCATAAGTAATCATCCACCTTAGTTTACATTAAGTAAGTATGCATAACATAAGTTAGGCCAATACACCATTTCACCAGAAGTTGGGAAGTTGATATTTGCACCAATTTGGGGCAAGAAGTTGGGCAAAATTTGCCCAAATTTGTTTACGGTGTACAGTGTTTGATTGTTGTCAATATTCTTTTTCTTTTCCAGATTGCTGTTCTTGATGCCTTCTTTGTGCCTGGGGCTTCACCACTTATGGCTCATTTACAACCTTCTGTTAACGTTGGATCATGAATTGCAGGAGTATTCAAAGTGTATCACAACCAGAGAAATGTGCCGCAGTGACACTCTTGTGTTTGATCATGTACACTATTTTAAAGATCTCCTACAAGGAGCAGAACACTTGAGTTTCTGAACTCAGACCTTAGTCTAAGTTGACCATCAAGATGTATCAAGAATGCTGCGGCCATGTTGTTACGTGGCCCTTTATGGTGGATCCTGAACTATCAGAACTTTTACAAACTAAGTCCACTGTGGACTTTCAACCAAGGATAAAACATAACTTTGTTATGGCATGTGACCAGCTCAGTGCGTCTTGAGAATTCTGTGGAAGTCTGATGGTTTTGTTGAGGCAGCGTTGCACGTTACTTACACCCCTCAGTAAGTTCCAGTATTTTATTCTATTTTATAAACCTTTATCTGCCTTTTTACACATTTCTGAAGTGAGGCTGGATTTGACAAATAATCTGGTATCTTTAAGTGTAACATCTGATTTAAAGAGGGGCTCCAAGGTCAAATTTAGTTTTGTGATAATCTAATTTTCCAATAGATGAGTCCTTATGAAAGTGGGGAAAAAAATTACAAGTCTCTTACCTCACTTTAAAATGGTGTAAAATGCCATTGTGTTTTATACCCTTCCAGTGCAACTTTTGTCAACATTAACAAACATCCAGTAGTGTAACATTTCAAATATATGGCGTGTAAATTTTTTGTACAGGATATTTTGTTTAATGTTCATTCCTGACTTTTGATGATGTTCAATCAAAAAGGCATTGAATTTGACCTTTTGACTGACACAAAAATTCCTCTTTGGAATGTACAGACCCATTTGTTGTTGATATCCAATGATGTTATGTTTAAAATTTTGCTCTGGAAAAAATATAAAATAAAATGGTATTTTACACCATTATAATGCAAGTTTATATATATGTATTTTTTTTCTTCACTTTCATAAGGTCTCATATATTGGAAAATGAGTGAATCACAAAACTTATTTTGACCATGGAGACCTTTTTGAAGATATTAGACTTTTGTTGTAGATGGTATCAATAATAATAATAATAATAACCCATTTTTATATAGCGCTTTTCACTCCCGAAGGGCGTCTCAAAGCGCTTCCAACATTATTACCCCCGGGGTCACTGAGCCATTTATTTCAATCCTTAAACCATCTCAGCTCCCTTGTGAGTATACAGCCTGTGCAACAAATATGCGCTACTAAGCTAAATCAATCACAAGAACCATCTCTGCCCTCACAGGTACCCATTTACACCTGGTTGAGAGAAGCAATTATAGTTAAGTGTCTTGCTCAGGGACACAAGTGTCACAACTGGGACTCGAACCCACACTCTGCTGAACAGAAACACCAGAGCTTGAGTTCCGTGCTCTTATCCGCTCGGCCACGACACCCTATGTATCAAACAAAGTCAATCACAGCTACAGTGTATTTTGTTTTCCATAGGGATGGGGTCGGGGTAGGGGAGTTAATTGGAAGTATGGTTATATTGGTTAATTGTAATATAAACTACTTTCATTTGTATGGAATACCGTGGGTGATTCACCATATAGTGCGCCCTCTACAGTTTGCACAGGAGAGGACACTTACGCAGCATAGCATGGTTTAAAGGTCCCAAACTGTCTGTGTGCTCCTGACAGTGAGAGTGGGATTTTTGGGGGAAATGGCCTCTCCAAGGAAATTGTAGAGGGCGAACTGTATTGTCAATCGCCCGTATTTAGTACAAACAAAAGTACTTTATATTTAACTATACTCGACAATACTAATAAGGAGCTGTAATTATGTAGAAAAAAATATTGCTACTCAAACCATATTCTACAATACACTAATCTTTTAAGAAATATGTTTATGAATTGTACACATTGTATATGTTACGTATATGGTGTTTTGAAGAAGTGTTTAGAAATGTTTTCTGCGATGAAAACAAAAGCAGTGAGTGTCCTACCTTGCAGGTTGCGTAAAAAAGATCAATTTTAACTGCTCTTTAACATTGAATCATCCGTAATGAAGTTGTTTATAATTGCTAAAAGTGTATTGTTTGTTAAAAGTAGATGTCAAAATAAAAAAAAATTGTCAAGTGATATAATACAATTAGAATGGTCTATTGTTCTGGGATAAAAATATTCCTTTTCCTATGTGGAGTAAAATAGAAATATAAAACATCTTAAAATTCACCTCTAAATACACAAAAACAAAACAAAAACAAAAACAATTAAGCGTAAAATGTATGTGTACCCTAAAACAATATATACAATTAAATGCAAAAGCATATCTGAAAAGTCACCTCTAAATTATGACTTGAGAAAAAAAAAAGAAAAAAAAATACAAACAATAAAATTAAAAAAAATTAAAAAATTAAGTGTTAATATAAAAATGTACCCCAAAACAATAAATACAATTAAAAAAACATACATTTTAAAACAAATTAAAGCTGTATTGTTTAAATAAAATTAATACAGATCAGCAGGATATTAAAAACAATTATTCCTTAAAATTTAATACGAACATTAAATGAAATGCTGTTCTTCAGCTGTTTTAGAAGGACTTCAATAACAAAATTGCACACACCTTTAAGTTTGGATTGAGTAAAAATAAAAAATAAAAAACTTTTTGTTTCCAAGGGGCAATGTATATATCTTCAAAGTAAAGAAAGTAGATTACTACATGTAGGCCTATAATAAACCAAAAAACGCAAACACTTAACAAATTGTGGACTATAGAGGGCAGTATGCACATCGTCACAGTTTATTCAAAATATCATTTGAACTCCCCTTCAAACAAATTAATTTCAAAAAATGATTTAGTGACAACATTTCAACTGAAGAAAATATAAAATGTACCAATACATTTCAAATTACATAAATTACTGAAAAGAAATTAACTTTTAGTCAGAAATCACTTTTATTTAAATAACCAATTCAACTCCCCTTTAAACAAATTAATTTCAAAAATTCACTAATATATTTCACCTGAAAAGGTTGTATTAAGAAAACATTTTATTTGACATAAACTGAAAAGTGCAGATTGTTAACCTTATTTATTTAAGTGTGTACATCAAAAATCTATTTAAATATGACGTTAGACGTGCATACTGCCCTTTAAGTTAAAAAAAACAACTTGCAAAGAAATTTCAAAATGTCATTTAAACTCCCCTTCAAACAAACAGGTTGCCAACAAAATGGAAATATTCAGCTCGAGAGGGCACGATACAATAAAAAATCAAATGCGCAAATACGTTTGGAAAAAATAGTCTTGACTATAGAGGGCAGAAGTTTTCCTTTTAACTAATATAAAACACTAAAACATTTCTTCATTTGAAAAATTAGTATATTATCTTTGGGTTAAGTTATAAAAACTACAAAGAAAAAAGAAGAAAAAAAATGCGCAAATGCGTTGAACATTTTGTCAGTATAGAGGGCAGTATACACTCACCAAAATAAACAAAAAGTATTCACACATCCATATCAATATAGAACTTTATAAAAAAAAGTAAAGATTTACCGATATTAGCCATACCTCACATACGTAAGTAACGCGTATTAACAAAATCATTAACCTAGAGAAGGCAACATTGATCAGCCAAAAATCAAATACAGTTATGCAAAAAAAGGGGACCCAACATCTCAACTTCATATAGATTGATAAGAAATGCGCAAATACGTTGAACATTTTGTCAGTATAGAGGGCAGTATGCACTCATCAAATTGAACAAAAAGTCTTCAACCATGCACATCAGTAAAAAAAAAGTAACAGTTTACCGATATTTCGTGTACATAAAAAAAGTCAGTAAGCGTATTTAAAAAGCGTTAACCGAGAGAGAGCTAATTACGATCAGCCAATTACGTTAGGCGAAAAAGTCAAATACAGTTATGCAAAACAAGTAGACCGACCCAACATCTCAACTTTAAAAAAAAACTTGCTTTTTTAGTAGGCTTTCAGCCCCATCCATCAACAGCCCTTAGTCAATCCATCCCAGTGACTGCTAGCCAAGCCCTTACCCACCATCAGCCCAGTCCAACAAGCCTCCAGACCCTCAGTCAATCCATCCCAGTGACTGCTAGCCAACCCTTACCCACCCCAGCCCAGTCCACCAAGCCTCCAGCCCCATCCATCAACAGCCCTCAGCCAATCCATCCCGGTGACTGCTAGCCAAGCCCTTACCCACCATCAGCCCAGTCCAACAAGCATCAAGCCCAAGCCATCAACAGCCCTCAGTCAATCCATCCCTGTGACTGCTAGCAAACCAACCCTTACCCACCCTCAGCCCAGTCCACCAAGCCTCCAGCCCCATCCATCAACAGCCCTTAGTCAAGCCATCCCAGTGACTGCTAGGCAAGCCCTTACCCACCATCAGCCCAGTCCAACAAGCATCAAGCCCAATCCATCAACAGCCCTCAGTCAATCCATCCCAGTGACTGCTAGCCAACCAGCCCTTACCCACCCTCACCCCAGTCCACCAAGCCTCCAACAGCCCTCAGTCAATCCATCCCAGTGACTGCTAGGCAAGCCCTTACCCACCATCAGCCCAGTCCAACAAGCATCAAGCCCAATCCATCAACAGCCCTCAGTCAATCCATCCCAGTGACTGCTAGCCAACCAGCCCTTACCCACCCTCACCCCAGTCCACCAAGCCTCCAACAGCCCTCAGTCAATCCATCCCAGTGACTGCTAGCCAAGCCCTTACCCACCATCAGCCCAGTCCACCAAGCCTCCAGACCCAGCCATCAACAGCCCTCAGCCAATACATCCCTGTGACTGCTAGCCAACCAGCCCTTACCCACCCCAGTCCACCAAGCCTCCAGCCCCAGCCATCTACAGCCCTCAGCCAACCAGCCCTTACCCACCATCAGCCCAGTCCACCAAGCCTCCAGCCCCAGCCATCAACAAGCCCTCAGTCAATCATCCCAGTGACTGCTAGCCAACCAGCCCTTACCCAACCCAGCCCAGTCTACCAAGCCTCCAGCCCCAGCCATCTACAGCCCTCAGCCAATCCATCCCAGTGACAGCAGCCAACCAGCCCTTACCCACCCTCAGCCCAAGCCCCTCAGCAGGCCAACCCCAGTGACTGCCATATAGCCCTCCAGCCCTCAGCTCCAGAGCTCCAAGGCCCTTGGTCAACCCTCAGATCAGCCAAAAATCCAAGGCTCGAGCCAGGGAAAACTTTTGGTGAAATTTTTTCTAAGTCAGCCCATTCTAATATTCATCAGGTCAAAAAACGTATGATTTTCATGAAAGCTCAGTAGCAGAGCGGTAAGAGATAGAGGCTACAGAGCTAAAGGTACCAGGTTCAAGCCCTACCCATTTTTTCAAGAAATAAAAAAAAATGTCTTTTTTACTGGTAAAAAAGGGCCCCACCAGGATTTGAACCCACGAGCTCACAGCTCCAGAATTCTGGGAGCTGTGAGCTAGCCCACTGGGCCAAATCGCCGCTTGAAAAAATTTGCTCGGAACTTATATATAAACCTTAGGATGATATGGCTAAAAAAAAAAAAATTAATTATGCACGAAATATGACCCATGACCTATGACCTATGACCTGAACAAGGTAGCAGAAAGAAAATACACAAAAAATATTTAGCTGAACAAGGAAATCTTTATTGCACATGGAAGTTGCAAAATACATGTTATAGTGTAATGATTATAAAAAACAGCAAAGCAAATAAACATACATTACACGTATACAGATGTAGTTGTACCTAAATATATTCTAATAATCTTCACGAAAATTGTTAAGATATTTGTAGAACAAAACAATTATTCAAACCTGGGCTCTAAAAAGAAATACAATTTATGCACCACTTTATCTATGCAGTTTATATTTGTAAAATAATACTATAAATTATGTTAAATTAAGTCTGGAGTTTAACTTAAGTTATTTGTAATGGAAAAAGTGAATGAAAACATCGTTCCGTGTCAACTTTAAAGAAAACTGTATTTTGGCATAATTTACAAGCTATAAATGATGTAACATCTAGTTGTGATTTAAAAGAGTGGTTGGAAAAACTCTTAATTCAAACAGATATTTCAAACATTAAACCAGCACCTGATCATGCCCTGCTAAAACTTAAAATGAAGCTTGGTGTTACATTCAAGAGACTTAACAAAAGTGGTGTAAGGTGGGGGGTTGCCCCCTATTTGATAACTGAACTTTTGAGATTACAAATTACCAGAGTGAATTGTTACATTGTATAAGCTTTAACGTGATAATTTCAATGTTTTAAAAACTATTTTTCCATTAACAGGCAGACAATGCACTTGTTTTTTTACACTCACAAGAGATTATCTATAAAAGAAGAAGAAAGTAAATTGGCATAACAAGGGGCTTGTTTAAAACAAATGCAAGTGGAGACTAGTTTTAATTGGCCAGAAGTGCCTATCCCCTTGTGCCCCCCTTAAAATGTTACCCTAGTTTCGGCGCTGCTTAAAAGTAAGGCATTTCTAAGTTAAACCAAACGTGATGACACACTGCCATCGAGAGCAATCATGCACCGATAAAAACATCAGGTTTGATAGTTCAGACAACTCTACTTTATCATATTGGGGTGAAAAAGTACAAAACAACAAGAGTTTACGGGTTTAGGTGCCAGCTATCCAGCCCTCTACTTACCAATTTTTTTTTAAAAACCCCAAACTAATGCAGTAATTACACGTACATCAATTCAACATTTATTTTGCAGTACCATGAACTGATGTCATGCATCGCTGTGCAGTGCTGGAACTGCAATCAAGGGGAGGCATCTTACCATAGCATCAAAAACTAGTTTTGTCCCCAATGCATTAATTACATGTACATCAATTAAGAATTTAAATATTGCAGTACCATGAACTGATATCATGCATCGCTATGCCGAAACTGAAGGCTTGGTGATGCAAGTTTTTTTACAATACAGTTGAAGGTATAAAATACATCTGATTCAATTGTTATAGGTAGGGTCATATTTTTATCCAAAAGCCTATACTACTTTTAATAAAGATGGCATTGGTAGTAATAATTCTGCGAAATTATGTTGTCTTATGGGCGAGATTAGAAATCAATTTAGGTAGAACAAATATGAATCCCAAAAGATTGCCTTAATTTGAATCCCTAAAATTTGCGTGGTGTTCATTTAAATGCTGCCCTCAATTTGGCCAAATGCGATTGGTATTCGCTAAACGTGGATGGATTTGACATTCTTGATGAAAATATCGGGACAGGTGTTTTCTCAACAAGAAGAGACTGTATTCAGCTGAAACTTTCACAGGTGACTTTTATTGTATTTTTCTTGATGATAATTTTGCCTATAAATCAGCATTACGAGAGCCAAAACCAAACAATGATCCTACCTTTAATTGATTGCATTAATTTTAATTAACAAGGTAAGAAATCAGAATAATTTATTCAATGTTCCTTTTATTTTCATCGTGAGTAATCATCATTTTATGTAACAGCACAAAGATTGTTTAACAACCCCCTCACAGTCATTTGTCTACAATTATCATAATTTGTTAATTAAATACTTGGGGGGAGCGATATTTGTCATGTGTTTTACTTTAATAGTCTGACCTCCTCAATTACACAGGAACAAAAAGTAAAACACGGTTCATTGTGTGATACAAATTGACATTTTATTTCAGGTACTATCATGACTTGAAAGAAACATAACTGCCACAAGCAATATTTTGAAACAAGTTTATTTATCCTGTGGATACAAATATCTGTATGTATTCCATAAAAATAAAATAAAATAATTAAGTCGTTTAATTCTTTTCTACTGAAATCAAATTCAACTACAAAAGACGTGCTTTTAATGGTTGGCAGAAGTAAATATGATGCTAATCCTGTTTCCTAGTTTAAAATATAATATAATAGTTAAAATATTAGTAAAAATGTCTTGATAAATTAATTTGAGTTCACTAATGTAATTATTCATATTCATACGTATATAATTAGGTAATTTATTCAGTATAATTTTGTGTGTATATACAGGGTTCATTTGAACAAGTTATTGTTTTTTTAATTTACCATTAGATTTTACTACTTAGTTTTTATTTTCCTTTGTTTTGGGGAATGAAAGAAGTATTTAAGATAAGCAACTGTGGGTATGATGTTCTACAAATGCAGTCAACGGATTTCATTTCTGCAGGGCCCAATTTCATAGAGCTGCTTTAGCACAAGAAGTAGCCAAGCACAGAATAATTATGCTTACCAGAGTAAGGTTACCAGCCAAAATACCATGTCACATGTACAATTTATGACTGGTATCCCGCTCCTTTTTTCTTAGCAGAAAATTATTTAGCAAAATGTCCTGCTTAAGCAGCTCTGTGAAATTGGGTCCTGTTGATACGATTCCCAGAGTTCTTAGACTTCCATCTTGGATTCCTCTTGGGTTCATGGTTTCTCCTCATCAGTAAAGGTTGTCTCCTTCGACTCTTCTTAATGGACAGTGATGTTTGTGCTATTTAAAATAAAATTAAAAATACAAATATTAATCATTCAACAGAGGCAGGCATGATATTTGGCTCTTGGAAAAAAGCAGGAACATTTTATCGAGTACAAGTGCTGACCTACATGTACACAGGCTTTCTTATTTTTCCCAAGGGCAAACAGATTTTCGCCGAAAGAATTTCTATTTAAAGCATTTTTTCTCTGAAAGAATTTTGGCTGATGATGCAGTTTTAAAACGAAAAACATAGGCCTAACAAACTTTTGCCACAGACAATGCACACTATGACAAACTGTACATGGCTGATGGATATAAGATAATGTTGGGATCCTGGCAATTACTATTAGTTTTAATTAACTACCATTTATCATTTTCGGATTTTAGTGCAATACCTTAAAGAAAAAGCTAACAGCTTTCTCAAATCTTTAAAAAAATAGCCATTTAAAATTAAAGTCTAAACTGTTGGATCAAATTGAACAGGAATCAAACCTAGCATGTTTAAAAAGGGAAAAGTTTACTCAGTACTTCGGTGTAAATGTATCTGATCATTGTAAGCCTGTAAAACCTGCAATATTTCACTCAGCTAAACTAACTAAATGAAATGAAAATCAAATAAAATAACAGGAAAAATTGCATTACATACCTAGAAACACTTGTCACAGCAAATCATCTCAGTGTCCACACTGTCCCTCGAGGCTGGTACAGTAGACATCTCATCGCTTGTCAATCTGAACCCATGATACTGGCACGGTACATACTTTAAGGAACAAGCTTATTCAGGGGGTTTTCTTGATGCATGATAGCAATTTGGTAAAAAAAAGAAGCAAATTTTCTCATTACCTATGACCCTTTCTTGTATACCTTAATACATAAAATACAAAGTATAATTTGAAATAAGATGAAACATGTATTTTGACCGCTTAAAGGCAAACACAGTTTGCAATAAAGAACATTACATATGTAAAAAAGAAAATATTTCTTTGTGTAACAATAAATTTGAAATAAAACAATTAACCTTTGACATTCGATGAGAGGGGAGAGGTTACCAGCACATTCACCTTCAGCCAGTATCCTCAGCATACTGCTTTCTGTATAAGTAAGTTTGAAATGTCTCTATAGTTTTCATAACAAATTTAACCTTTGACATTCGATGAGAGGGGAGAAGTTACCAGCACATTCACCCTCAGCCAGTATCCTCAGCATACTGCTTTCTGTATAAGTAAGTTTGAAATGTTTAAAACGGCTTTTTAGTCCAACAAACGAAAACACATTTATGTTACACTGTGGTTTGGCAGACTGGGCCAGCAAGTTGGTCCAGAGGTACATTATAACATGTATATACATAAAGAGTGCAACTTGAACATTTTAGAGGGGAGAGGTTACCAGCACATTCACCCTCAGCCAGTATCCTCAGCATACGGCTTTCCTGTAACAGTAAGTTTGAAATGTCTCTATAGTTTTTGTAACAAATTTAACCTTTGACATTCGATGAGAGGGGAGAGGTTACCAGCACATGCACCTTCAGCCAGTATCCTAAGCATACTGCTTTTTAGTTCAACAAAACAAAAACAATTTTATGTTACACTCTGGTTTGGCAGACCGGGCCAGCAAGTTGGTCCGAGGTACATTATGAAATGTATATACATAAAGAGTGCAACTTCAAAAGTTTAGGGAGGGGAGAGGTTACAAGCACGTGCACCCTCAGCCAGTATCCTCAGCATACGGCTTTCTGTAACAATAAGTTTGAACTGTTGGCTTATATCTATAATTTTGCTAAACAAATTTAACCTTTATTTTCTTTGAGAGAGGAAAGGCACAATCACCCTCGAGCAGTAACCCCAGCATACGGCTTCTTAGTTCTACAAACAAACACAAATTTATGTTACTCTGTGGTTTGGCGGCAGACCGGGCCAGCAAGTTGGTCCAGAGGTACATGTTTATTATCGACATAAAGATAAGGAGTGCAACTTGAACATTCTAGAGGGGAGAGGTTACCAGCACATACACCCTCAGCCAGTATCCTCAGCATATGGCTTTTGACTTCAACAAACAAAAATACAATATAATGTTACATTACATGTATGTTTTGCAGAGGTTTGGCAGGCTGGGCCAGCAATTTTGTACAGATGTACATAACATGTATTTACACAAAGAGTGCAACTTGGAAATTTGAGGGGAGAGGTTGCCAGCACATGCACCCTTGGCCAGTATCCTCAGCATACGGCTTTTGTGGTAAAATTCAAATTCTGTCCATTATTTAAACAGTGCTCATTAAATCTTTATATGGAGGTTCACACCTTTTCTTAGACCTCAAGTTGGTCTACAAATCATTCCAACTTACATATCCACCGTATAAAACTAATAACTTTTCAATCTTGACACACTGAAAGACACATTATAAATCCTGGTGGTATTCCAATGAACATAAATCCATACAAGCAAATGCACATTAACTCCACTGATACAAAAATGGTATTCTTGATGTGAGATGTTCCAAGCACAGTCAGCCATCATCGAACGATGCATATCACTTTAGTGTTGAAAGGAGGGGAAAGCTTGCTTGGAGATATCAGCCAAAGTTGGTGATGATACACTGCGATTGCCTGGTCATTAAGAGTCTCTATCCATCCAACACATTAAGAGTCCATCCAGTGTCACCGTGCTGCAGCAATCACAAGGTTGTGGGTTCGAATCCTACAAAGCAAACTGATGATTTCACAATGACTAGAATAAGTATTGTGGTCTAGTTACTAAATCACAATTTTTTGATTTGTTCAATTTATAATCATAGATGTTAAACCAATGTTTGTATGTGAGAGATTGGCTGTTGCCAGCTTGGTAATTATATCCCCTTGTTGGAGTTTTCCGAGTTCCCTTAGGCGGGAAGATCATCTCAACAAACAAACAAACAAATAACGACACATTAGAAAGGAAGCACTCCTAACGGTATCCAACTGGCACCTTGGTGAGCTCTGTAGTTTGCTGCCTGCTCTGTACTGATAAAAAGCTGGAGTATAAATCCACTGATCAGTGATGTACCACACATTGGCAGGCACAAGCGTAGAATATTGCATATAATACTGAAGAGCTGAATCAAAGATGTCTCGCTTGAAGAGGGATGCTATCAATAACTGTAAATCCATTGAGATTATAGCAATGCGTTGCAAAGAGGCAGATGCAAAGGATAGCATTCCAAGGCAAGTTGCATACTGAAACATACTGTACTGCATTTAAATTGTAGATGTATATTCCAAGGAAAACAGCTTCTTGGCTGTACAAGGAGTGAATCAACGAAGATCAGCTGTATACTTCCTACAGGCAGTGCAAGAATAGCTCTCTCAGACCCATTTGTAATACTGAAGCCAGACACTGTGTTAACACTACCTAATAACACTGTCATCATGCACTCAATTGTCTTCTTTTACTCATGTACAACCACTTAACAAGGTTTTATAAACTTTTGTATCCCATCTTTAAACTTCAAACCACAGCAATGTACACATTTCTAAAAGTGATTATTTAAAAGACCATTGAAAGAATCTCTGGGGAGTTTTCCAAGGTACAAAATCCAGATCAAGTTAGCTTTTGCCTAAACATATACATTTACGCATATGTAATCTGCTTTACTCCTCAGTACTGAAACTTTCCTTGGAAGAAGGAAGTTTTACCAGTAAAAGGGTGAAGCAATTAAAGTGCAAAATTTTGTTTCAAAAAAAAAAAAAACTGAGTGAAAAAGTTGATAGGTTTGGAGTCATTCATAAGTCATTTATAGTAAGGTTAAATTCTTCATGGGAATGGGAAAATGTATTCATTGGGGTAATTCTAGCAACAAAAATATAACAGTAATACCATATTTTTTGTCAGGAGCCATATTAATTGCTTACTACCTTCTGTTACTGAAAACCCCCCACTTTGTTTGCCTGGAAGGAGGGCGTAGACGCCTTTTTTTATCAGGGCACACACCGATATAAAGTCTGCACTGTCCATTCTTGCTTGCAAGTGTGTCTACTGCTTCCCATTACGCAAGTATCCAGGTGTCTCACTGTAATCCACGCAGTCAATCTTTATCTTCGCTCCATGATGCATAAGCCTTGCTTTGTGTCCATGGATCCCAGAATCAAAGGGGGAACAGTTCTCCAACTCAACCCGTTATTGTTCTCTATCACTAGCCTACATGAAGTTCAACTTTTTGTCCTAATTTCTTCGCGTTCTTGTTCAGTTCACGTTACAGTTCTCCAACTCAACCGGTAAACGTTCTCTATCACTAGCCTACCTGAAGTTCAACTTTTTGTCCTAATTTCTTCGCGTCCTTGTGCAGTTCACGTTACTCTTGTATTGAATTAAAGTCCAGCCGATATCGTTATTCATTGTTCTCTTTATGTACGCCCTTATGTCAAACAAAATGTTTTACTCTTCACACTCCAGGAGGAGATCAGGATATAGTTCCTCATGGTGTAGTTTCTCTGCCGAAGTCTAATTTTGGTGTCACCATAATCCCTCACCAATGGTCATCTGCATTGAATTAAACATCAAATAAAAATTACACTTTGACAAGTAGCACAAACGTGCTCAATAAATACACCTTGCAAGTACAGATTTCATTTTTGCAAAGCTCTTATCACAAACAAATTTATTGGTAATTTTACAGTAAGAAACCTGAGATGCTTGGAGCTTCTACAACCTTCTCTAAATCCATGTTCGAAAATACCTTTTTCGAAATGTGATCTTAACACAGCTACTGCAAAATTCAACCCTGTTTCTATTTTAAAAGAGATTGGAGATCCTTAAAGGCACTGAACACGTTTGGTAATTGTCAAAGACCAGTGTTCTCACTTGGTGTATCCCAACATATGCATAAAATAACAAGCCTGTGAAAATTTGGGCTCAATTGGTCATCGAAGTTGCAAGAAAATGATGAAAGAAAAAACACCCTTGTTGTACAAATTTGTGTGCTTTCAGATAGGAATAAAAACTTCTTGCAAGAAGTTTTTATTATTTTAGTGAGAAATTACCTCTTTCTCAAAAACTACGTTACTTCAAAGGGAGTCGTTTCCTACAATGTTTTATACTATCAACAGCTCTCTGTTTCTTGTTACCAAGTAAGTTTTTATGCTAATATTTGTTTTGAGTTATAACCAAACGTGTACGATACCTTTAAGAAAGTATTTTTCTTGGCTAACTTAACTCCCAACGTTTTCAATTATACACTAAGAGAACCTCCACACATATAATTAGGGTAATTAGCCCCCCATTTTATTCCTATAATGTTTCCCAAATCTTATATATCAAGGGCAGAGCAAGTCAAAGGGTAAGCCTACATGAGTGTGGTCTCACTATAGTCATTTGTCCCATGACACCTAGCACATCAACAAAGGCACAATCTCCATGCATGTGGTATTAGCGTGAAACAAACCTTCCTGGTAAATTAAAGGGTGTACCAACTTACCAAACCAAGTCGAAACCTAATGTTATTCAACCAATGGTAATGCAGGCCTATCTAGCTGGAGGTGATGTTGGACCATGAGAAAGGTAAACAAAATCATGAATATTCCTTTTTGCGTGGAGGTTTATCCACACAGAAAGGCCCCGGAGGGTTGTCTTACCAATGAGGGCCAAAATACATCAAGTATCCCTTCAGTCAGGTGTCTGTTTGACCATGGTACAAGATGGCATGAGAGGTAGCTGTCTTGCTCAAGAGATGTCTATGCTCAGTCAATGGTATATGTACATCTCAACTGTGTGGGCTGTTTCCTCTGGCAAATAGTGACTTCTGGGTTGGAGACATCTTCCTTATAGTGGTAGTAGTAGTAGTAGTAGTAGTAGGCCGGCCTCTCAGTTTATGCCTAGAGATGGCTGCTGCATAACAAAACTTCTCCAGAACAGACAGTTTTCAGCCTTTCTGCCAGCTTCTGGTGTGGAGTGGATACCTCTGGCCCTACAGCTTGTTTGAATGGTGTTGATCCAGCGCAAGGATGGTCATCTGCAAGGTCTGTTTCCAGCTTTCTGTAAAATAACCACAAGACATTGACAGCTGAAAACCTTCTAATAACCCATGCCGTATTGCTGAAGGCTTGCTTTAGCCTACAAATAAAACAAAAGTCTGCTTGACTATCAAATTAAAGGTCATATTTCATAAGATAGCACCCCTCTCCCTGGGCCATTGCAACAACCAATATCAGTGTAACCTTTTGTTGTGTGACACTTCTTGTACTATTGTTACATTCTAGCTTTTCTTATTAGCAAGCATTTCATCTTAACTCTTCCATTCTACGAAATCCTATGCTTTTTGCATAACCTGTGGCCAACATATTAATTATTGAAATAATTACTAAAATCCCTTTAAAGAAATGACCAAATTGAGCCAATATTTTGGCCTGAGAGCAAACTGAGAGGGTGTGTGCAATCCAAAACATCAGCTTGTGGTTCACAAAGAGCTATAAACACTTTACAACCTCACCTGGTTCCTGATCTTCTTGTAGGTCCCTGGATTCTTCATTTCCAGCATCTCATCATTCAGTGTCTCAAGCTCTGAAGAAATCTTGACTGTGAAAAACCCAAAACATATAATTTTTCCTTCATGATCAAAGTTAAATCAAATTATTAAAAGCCATTTCAAAGTATATTTATATAATATGGGAAACTTTTGTAAGTTAAGAGAATATTAACAATAATTTGGAAGGCTAATCATCTTACTCGCAGACCGTGAGAAGCGAAATAGACTGTGCAAGTCTCACGCGAATTCAAACATTGCGACCATTAAAGGAACGTTACAGAACTGGTAATTAAAATTTTCTTTAATATCACAGATTTACATAAAATTTATACGGTCTAATGATGATGATAGTAGAAAACATCCCTATAAATATTTCTGTCTGAAATGCCATATTTGATGAGAAATAAATAAAACTAATTTCCGATTGGAGTTTATCGCTCATGAGCGTTTTATTCTTGCATTGTATAACACATGCAAATGTGTAATCGGTTTTTCACTATTTTCTCGTGACCCAGATGGCCTTTAAAGTGCGTAAGTTTGTTTATTTCACGCTTTCAAGCAATGTATGTGGGACCAAAGTGGTCCAAAAAATATGTTCAATATGCACAAGACTTGCACGGTCCATTGTGAAGGATGCAGCTACACGTGTTCGAGCAGCAGTCATGCAAGGGTGCCTTTGGCAGCCAGCCACATCATCGACCTATATATGACTGCAGCCTGAGATCGAAAGTGTTTGATTTTTACAGAGGGAGGAAAACCGAAGGGGCCGGAGAAAAATATTGTGACCAAAGCACCTCTGCTCACATATGGCCTTAGCTGGGAATCGAACCAGGGCCACATTGGTAAGAGGTGAACGCTTTACGCACTAGCCACCCATACATTCCTTAAATCATGAGGATTATAAATGAGCGCATGCCTGAATTAAATAAAATACACTTTGTCTTAAAGACAAACGACACTTTTTTAGTCTTACAAACAACAAATAGTGAAACCTTCCTGTTTTGAGTGGTGTCAATGCCATAGCTGTATTGTAGATCGCTAACCCAATATATGCTGTCTAAGCAAGAGTTAACAGTGAAATGTGTTATCCTTGCAACTCTCATGTTTAGCAAACATTCTTCTGAGTATAAAGAAAAGTTAAACATCAGTTAAAAACCTGGTCAAGTGAAAAGTTTCAAAATCACCTTCAAACATGAGTTATCAAAGAACAAAATGATACATCACCTCTTGCCTTCAGAAATCCTTTCTGGGCTGTCCAGAAAGAGGAAGACTCTTCCTGTATAGTTTTAATCAAAATGAAAATTCTGCAAAATCTTTTAATGGCCGACCATTTTGACCTTTGCAGTGTCTTTCTCAAAGGGTGCATAGTGACACATTCAACAAAAATGTACTGTAAAAGTATTTTTTCAAGTGTAACACTAATACATGTATACATGTATGATGTGTTTTGCTGTCATTAAGCCTTTCAGAAAGACTCTGCAAGGGTCAAAACGTGAGGCCATTTAAATAGTTTTGCATTTATGCCTCAAGTCAGTTTGCTTGGTAAAGCAGTTTTCAATAAGTAAAATAGAATAGTAAGAGTGTAGTTATTCTTCGTGAGTGGATTTGTTTCAACAACAGGGCTCGAATTTGGGGGGAAAAATCCACAAGACTGCATTGTTTGTAGCTCAAGACTTTTGCTGTACCAGAAATTTTTTCACAATACCAGAATAAACAAAAAAATATATATACACAGTGTCACGATTTACCTTTTATGTACTTATGGGTACAACTTTCATAAATACTCAACAGAATTGAAAGATATTTATCCGACTCAAAGTCAACATGATTTGAACATAATTTTAAAAAATAAAGATGAGGTGAGGTATTATTATTCAATCACACTAGACCGGTCAGTCTTCAACCGTCCATCAGGAATTGTTGGTTTGATGCCCCTCAGTCTTCATCCATCCATCAGGGATTGTTGGTTTGATGCCCCTCAGTCTTCACCCATCCATCAGGGATTGTTGGCTTGATGCCCCTCAGTCTTCATCCATCCATCAGGAATTGTAAGTTTGATGCCCCTCAGTCTTTATCCATCCATCAGGAATTGTTGGTTTGATGCCCCTCAGTCTTCACCCATCCATCAGGAATTGTTGGTTTGATTCCCCTCAGTCTTCATTTGGTTTGATGGGGATTGTTGGTTTGATGCCCCTCAGTCTTCATCCATCCATCAGGAATTGTTGGTTTGATTCCCCTCAGTCTTCATCCATCCATCAGGAATTGTTGGTTTGATGCCCCTCAGTCTTCATCCATCCATCAGGAATTGTTGGTTTGATTCCCCTCAGTCTTCATCCATCCATCAGGAATTGTTGGTTTGATGCCCCTCAGTCTTCACCCATCCATCAGGAATTGTTGGTTTGATTCCCCTCAGTCTTCATCCATCCATCAGGGATTGTTGGTTTGATGCCCCTCAGTCTTCACCCATCCATCAGGGATTGTTGGTTTGATGCCCCTCAGTCTTCATCCATCCATCAGGGATTGTTGGTTTGATGCCCATCAGTCTTCACCCATCCATCAGGGATTGTTGGTTTGATTCCCCTCAGTCTTCATCCATCCATTAGGGATTGTTGGTTTGATGCCCCTCAGTCTTCATCCATCCATCAGGAATTGTTGGTTTGATGCCCCTCAGTCTTCATCCATCCATCAAGAGTTGTTGGTTTGATGCCCCTCAGTCTTCACCCATCCATCAGGAATTGTTGGTTTGATGCCCCTCAGTCTTCACCCATCCATCAGGAATTGTTGGTTTGATGCCCCTCAGTCTTCACCCATCCATCAGGGATTGTTGGTTTGATGCCCCTCAGTCTTCATCCATCCATCAGGGATTGTTGGTTTGATGCCCCTCAGTCTTCATCCATCCATCAGGGATTGTTGGTTTGATGCCCCTCAGTCTTCATCCATCCATCAGGAATTGTTGGTTTGATGCCCCTCAGTCTTCACCCGTCCATCAGGGATTGTTGGTTTGATGCCCCTCAGTCTTCATCCATCCATCAGGAATTGTTGGTTTGATGCCCCTCAGTCTTCATCCATCCATCAGGGATTGTTGGTTTGATGCCCCTCAGTCTTCAGATGCCCCTCAGTCTTCATCATCCATCAGGGGGATGGTTGGTTTGATGCTCCTCAGTCTTCACCCCATCAGGGATTGTTGGTTTGATGTTGTTGGTTTGATGCCCATCAGTCTTCACCCATCCATCAGGCATTGTTGGTTTGATGCCCCTCAGTCTTCATCCATCCATCAGGGATTGTTGGTTTGATGCCCCTCAGTCTTCATCCATCCATCAGGGATTGTTGGTTTGATGCCCCTCAGTCTTCATCCATCCATCAGGGATTGTTGGTTTGATGCCCCTCAGTCTTCATCCATCCATCAGGGATTGTTGGTTTGATGCCCCTCAGTCTTCATCCATCCATCAGGGATTGTTGGTTTGATGCCCCTCAGTCTTCATCCATCCATCAGGGATTGTTGGTTTGATGCCCCTCAGTCTTCATCCATCCATCAGGGATTGTTGGTTTGATGCCCATCAGTCTTCATCCATCAGGGATTGTTGGTTTGATGCCCCTCAGTCTTCATCCGTCCATCAGGAATTGTTGGTTTGATGCCCCTCAGTCTTCATCCATCCATCAGGGATTGTTGGTTTGATGCCCCTCAGTCTTCATCCATCCATCAGGCATTGTTGGTTTGATGCCCCTCAGTCTTCATCCATCCATCAGGGATTGTTGGTTTGATGCCCCTCAGTCTTCATCCATCCACCAGGGATTGTTGGTTTGATGCCCATCAGTCTTCATCCATCCATCAGGGATTGTTGGTTTGATGCCCCTCAGTCTTCATCCATCCATCAGGCATTGTTGGTTTGATGCCCCTCAGTCTTCATCCATCCATCAGGAATTGTTGGTTTGATGCCCCTCAGTCTTCATCCATCCATCAGGGATTGTTGGTTTGATGCCCCTCAGTCTTCATCCATCCATCAGGAATTGTTGGTTTGATGCCCCTCAGTCTTCACTAGTCCATCAGGGATTATTGGTTTGATGCCCCTCAGTCTTCACCCGTCCATCAGGGATTGTTGGTTTGATGCCCCTCAGTCTTCATCCATCCATCAGGAATTGTTGGTTTGATGCCCCTCAGTCTTCATCCATCCATCAGGGATTGTTGGTTTGATGCCCCTCAGTCTTCACCCGTCCATCAGGGATTGTTGGTTTGATGCCCCTCAGTCTTCATCCGTCCATCAGGGATGGTTGGTTTGATGCCCATCAGTCTTCACCCATCCATCAGGAATTGTTGGTTTGATGCCCCTCAGTCTTCATCCATCCATCAGGGATTGTTGGTTTGATGCCCCTCAGTCTCCATCCATCCATCAGGGATTGTAAGTTTGATGCCCCTCAGTCTTCATCCATCCATCAGGGATTGTTGGTTTGATGCCCCTCAGTCTTCATCCATCCATCAGGAATTGTTGGTTTGATGCCCCTCAGTCTTTATCCAACCATCAGGGATTGTTGGTTTGATGCCCCTCAGTCTTCGTCCATCCATCAGGCATTGTTGGTTTGATGCCCCTCAGTCTTCATCCGTCCATCAGGAATTGTTGGTTTGATGCCCCTCAGTCTTCATCCATCCATCAGGGATTGTTGGTTTGATGCCCATCAGTCTTCATCCATCCATCAGGGATTGTTGGTTTGATGCCCCTCAGTCTTCACCCATCCATCAGGAATTGTTGGTTTGATGCCCCTCAGTCTTCACCCGTCCATCAGGAAGTGTTGGTTTGATGCCCCTCAGTCTTCATCCATCCATCAGGAATTGTTGGTTTGATGCCCCTCAGTCTTCACCCATCCATCAGGGATTGTTGGTTTGATGCCCCTCAGTCTTCATCCATCCATCAGGGATTGTTGGTTTGATGCCCCTCAGTCTTCATCCATCCATCAGGGATTGTTGGTTTGATGCCCCTCAGTCTTCACCCATCCATCAGGAATTGTTGGTTTGATGCCCCTCAGTCTTCACCCGTCCATCAGGAAGTGTTGGTTTGATGCCCCTCAGTCTTCATCCATCCATCAGGAATTGTTGGTTTGATGCCCCTCAGTCTTCACCCATCCATCAGGGATTGTTGGTTTGATGCCCCTCAGTCTTCATCCATCCATCACGAATTGTTGGTTTGATGCCCCTCAGTCTTCACCCATCCATCAGGGATTGTTGGTTTGATGCCCCTCAGTCTTCATCCATCCATCAGGCATTGTTGGTTTGATGCCCATCAGTCTTCATCCATCCATCAGGAATTGTTGGTTTGATGCCCCTCAGTCTTCATCCATCCATCAGTCATTGTTGGTTTGATGCCCCTCAGTCTTCACCCGTCCATCAGGGATTGTTGGTTTGATGCCCCTCAGTCTTCATCCATCCATCAGGGATTGTTGGTTTGATGCCCCTCAGTCTTCATCCATCCATCAGGGATTGTTGGTTTGATGCCCCTCAGTCTTCATCCATCCATCAGGAATTGTTGGTTTGATGCCCCTCAGTCTTCATCCATCCATCAGGAATTGTTGGTTTGATGCCCCTCAGTCTTCATCCATCCATCAGGGATTGTTGGTTTGATGCCCCTCAGTCTTCATCCATCCATCAGGGATTGTTGGTTTGATGCCCCTCAGTCTTCATCCATCCATCAGGGATTGTTGGTTTGATGCCCCTCAGTCTTCATCCATCCATCAGGGATTGTTGGTTTGATGCCCCTCAGTCTTCATCCATCCATCAGGGATTGTTGGTTTGATGCCCCTCAGTCTTCACCCATCCATCAGGCATTGTTGGTTTGATGCCGCTCAGTCTTCATCCATCCATCAGGAATTGTTGGTTTGATGCCCCTCAGTCTTCATCCATCCATCAGGAATTGTTGGTTTGATGCCCCTCAGTCTTCATCCATCCATCAGGGATTGTTGGTTTGATGCCCCTCAGTCTTCATCCATCCATCAGGAATTGTTGGTTTGATGCCCCTCAGTCTTCATCCATCCATCAGGAATTGTTGGTTTGATGCCCCTCAGTCTTCATCCATCCATCAGGGATTGTTGGTTTGATGCCCCTCAGTCTTCATCCATCCATCAGGAATTGTTGGTTTGATGCCCCTCAGTCTTCATCCATCCATCAGGGATTGTTGGTTTGATGCTCCTCAGTCTTCATCCATCCACCAGGGATTGTTGGTTTGATGCTCCTCAGTCTTCATCCATCCATCAGGGATTGTTGGTTTGATGCTCCTCAGTCTTCATCCATCCATCAGGAATTGTTGGTTTGATGCCCCTCAGTCTTCATCCATCCATCAGGGATTGTTGGTTTGATGCCCCTCAGTCTTCATCCATCCATCAGGAATTGTTGGTTTGATGCCCCTCAGTCTTCATCCATCCATCAGGGATTGTTGGTTTGATGCCCCTCAGTCTTCATCCATCCATCAGGGATTGTTGGTTTGATGCCCCTCAGTCTTCATCCATCCATCAGGGATTGTCAGCTTGATGCCCCTCAGTCTTCATCCATGTTCCATCAGGGATTGTTGGTTTGATGCCCCTCAGTCTTCATCCATCCATCAGGGATTGTTGGTTTGATGCCCCTCAGTCTTCATCCATCCATCAGGGATTGTTGGTTTGATGCCCCTCAGTCTTCATCCATCCATCAGGAATTGTTGGTTTGATGCCCCTCAGTCTTCATCCATCCATCAGGGATTGTTGGTTTGATGCCCCTCAGTCTTCATCCATCCATCAGGGATTGTTGGTTTGATGCCCCTCAGTCTTTATCCATCCATCAGGGATTGTTGGTTTGATGCCCCTCAGTCTTCACCCGTCCACCAGGGATTGTTGGTTTGATGCCCCTCAGTCTTCTTCCATCCATCAGGAATTGTTGGTTTGATGCCCCTCAGTCTTCTTCCATCCATCAGGAATTGTTGGTTTGATGCCCCTCAGTCTTCATCCATCCATCAGGGATTGTTGGTTTGATGCCCCTCAGTCTTCATCCATCCATCAGGGATTGTTAGCTTGATGCCCCTCAGTCTTCATCCATCCATCAGGGATTGTTGGTTTGATGCCCCTCAGTCTTCATCCATCCATCAGGAATTGTTGGTTTGATGCCCCTCAGTCTTCATCCATCCATCAGGGATTGTTGGTTTGATGCCCCTCAGTCTTCATCCATCCATCAGGGATTGTTGGTTTGATGCCCCTCAGTCTTTATCCATCCATCAGGGATTGTTGGTTTGATGCCCCTCAGTCTTCATCCATCCATCAGGGATTGTTGGTTTGATGCCCCTCAGTCTTCATCCATCCATCAGGGATTGTTAGCTTGATGCCCCTCAGTCTTCATCCATCCATCAGGGATTGTTGGTTTGATGCCCCTCAGTCTTCATCCATCCATCAGGAATTGTTGGTTTGATGCCCCTCAGTCTTCATCCATCCATCAGGGATTGTTGGTTTGATGCCCCTCAGTCTTCATCCATCCATCAGGGATTGTTGGTTTTATGCCCCTCAGTCTTTATCCATCCATCAGGGATTGTTGGTTTGATGCCCCTCAGTCTTCTTCCATCCATCAGGGATTGTTGGTTTGATGCCCCTCAGTCTTCATCCATCCATCAGGGATTGTTGGTTTGATGCCCCTCAGTCTTCTTCCAACCACCAGGAATTGTTGGTTTGATGCTCCTCAGTCTTCATCCATCCATCAGGAATTGTTGGTTTGATGCCCCTCAGTCTTCATCCAACTATCAGGGATTGTTGGTTTGATGCCCCTCAGTCTCCATCCATCCATCAGGGATTGTTGCTTTGATGCCCCTCAGTCTTCATCCATCCATCAGGGATTGTCAGCTTGATGCCCCTCAGTCTTCATCCATCCATCAGGGAATGTTGGTTTGATGCCCCTCAGTCTTCATCCATCCATCAGGAATTGTTGGTTTGATGCCCCTCAGTCTTCATCCATCCATCAGGAATTGTTGGTTTGATGCTCCTCAGTCTTCATCCATCCATCAGGGATTGTTGGTTTGATGCCCCTCAGTCTTCATCCATCCATCAGGAATTGTTGGTTTGATGCCCCTCAGTCTTCATCCATCCATCAGGAATTGTTGGTTTGATGCCCCTCAGTCTTCATCCATCCATCAGGAATTGTTGGTTTGATGCCCCTCAGTCTTCATCCATCCATCAGGGATTGTTGGTTTGATGCCCCTCAGTCTTCATCCATCCATCAGGGATTGTTGGTTTGATGCCCCTCAGTCTTCATCCAACCATCAGAAATTGTTGGCTTGATGGTTTCACGTCTGCATCCAAGTTTTTAGTGGCTTGATGTAATTCAGTATTCATTGATAAAATATTATATTTTACCACCTTGCTGCCTCCATGTGTACAGTGCATCTATGCCACCTCACTGTTTCCAAAAGCCATGCAGGGGAAACTTTTTTTCCACTTTACAATAAGATGACTACATGTAATGACCAAAACATTCACCACGCAGCACAGAATAAAAGGCAAATTGACACGCAACTGTTACTTTTGCTCAATTTATTTGAAGTACCGTATTCACAGATAATATGTGACGTAACTGAAAAGATGTTGGTAGAGAATAAATGACAAACCAGCATCTGTTCCATTAATTTGTCAAATTCAAAATTTATTCTAGCACACAACAAATAGTTGATTTAATGTACTTTATACATGTAGATACTTAATAATAGAGTAAAAAGACAAATACCAGAAACTGTACAGAAAAAAAAAGAAAGAATCCTTTATTCCAATTTGTTTGTTACAAAATTTGCATTGCATAGGAGCACAAAAAGATAAATTAATGGACACGGAGCAAACCTCTAAAATATTGAACAGTTATGAAGAGAGGGTAGGGCCTCTATGCATGCACACACTCATGCATAAGGGAATAAAAGGGGGAATAATTGTGGATTACAAACTGTTAAGAGAATAAATACAGGGGTTTATTGAGCAATACTTTTTCTCAGTCAACTTTTCGAGGCCAAGGAACTTTAGCAAATGAACAAATAAAAAGGAACTAGGGCATCCAGACTAAAATTTAGTGCATTAAAGGCAGGGTGTATTTTTGGTAATTACTATACACAACTTCCATAACAACTAACTTGGTAAAGAGCACGGCAGAGCTGTCGATGTTATAAAACATTGTTGGAAACTACCCCCTTTGAAGTAATGTAGTTTTAGAGAAAGAGGTAATTTTTCACCAGAATATTTTAATCTTAGAAAGGCTTCATTCTCAGGCATCTGAAAGCACACGATTCTATGCAACGAGGGTGTTTTTTCTTTTGATTATTTTCTTGCAACTTCGATGACCAATTGAGCCCAAATTTTCACAGGTTCGTTATTTGATGCACAAAAATTGCACATGTTGGGTTTCACCAAGTGTGGATGCTGGTCTTTGACAATTACTAAAAGTATACCCTGCTCCTTGCTATGCCCCTGAATGAGGCCAGGCAAAGTATACCTTTGGTTTTTTGAACTGTTCGGTTGTTTTAACTGATATAAATGTAGATATAATATACAATAAAACTAAAGAAAAAAAATTTTAAAAAAAAAGTAAGAGGTTTTTATTTAATATTTTAATTTTATTATTAAGAGGCATCTCTCTCTCTTATCTTACTTTTTATGCAACAAGGGTTCCAAGTTTTCCTTTTTTATTTTGATTATTCTCTTGGACCACCATTTGACAGCACAGGTTTGTTATTTGATGCACAAAATTTGATGCAAATTGCACATGTTATTGTTGTGTGGATACTGGATACTGGTGGATACCAAAAGTATACCCTGCTCCTTGCTATTCCCCTGAATATAGATGAGGCCTTAAAGGCAAAGTATACCTTTGGTTTTTTGAACTGTTCGGTTGTTTTAATCCGATATAATAATAATAATAATAACGGACATTTATATTGCACAATACCTATATGAATATACTCTACTGCGCATTCCAACATTATTACCCCTGGTCACTGGGCCATTTATTTCAATCCTTAAACCATCTCAGCTCCCTGGGCAGTATACAGCCTGTGCTGCAATATATGCGCTACTAGGCTAAATCAATCACAAGAACCATCTCTGCCCTCACAGGTACCCATTTTACCCTGGGTGGAGAGAAGCAATTATAGTTAAGTGTCTTGCTCAGGGACACAAGTGTCTTGCTCAGGGACACAAGTGTCACGACTGGGACTCGAACCCACACTCTGCTGAACAGAAACACCAGAGCTTGAGTTCGGTGTTCTTATCCATTCGGCCACGACTCACCTATAAATCACTCCCCTATAATTTAAATGTAGATATATACAAAAAACTAACCTGTGAAAATTTCATTTTAAAAAGTGGTAGCGTTTTTGATATATTGCCGAAAATCTGGAGTGGTTATGTCCACGAAGGAAGAATAATCCGTAATTGGAATACACAATTTGAGAAAGGTTTCATGCAGAAACGTTTCTCAGATTGAAATGTTTTTGAATCCCTCTCTCTAAAACCACATTCCTTAGAAGGGAATCGTTTCTCAAAATGTTACACATTATCAACAGCTGCAGTGCTTCTTACCAAGTGTAAGTTTTTATGGTCATGAATTTTTGCTCTGGAATGGCAAAGGTCGTGGGTTCGAATCCCACCCGAGTAATATGCCTGTGATTTTTTTCACAGGACTCGGGAAAGTACTGAGTATACAGTGCTTTACACACATCGGTGTACGGGTAAAACCAAATATAATAATTTTTGGAGTATTTACCAAAGGTATACCCTCACTTTAAGCGTTTGAATACGAGTAATAGTCAACAATTTGAAAACGAACGTACAATCACACCAACAATTAAGTATAACACAAAAGCATTAAAAAGAAAATAAATGCATGAAGGGGAAAAGAATGTGGGACAGAGAGGAACAGCTAGGCACTTTGAATTATTACAAAGTGTTAAAATCAGGAAAAATAAGCCATTTCTGGGTCTACAGTAATCTTGACAATGCTATTCACTAAACACAATTTTAGTTCCTTTGGGCATGAGTGCGCGAGAGTTCCGGTCGGGCAATGAAATACATGAAATGTTCGCTTCAGTTTTCCTTTTAAAAGTCAATAATTAGCGTTTGAACCACCAGTCAAGGAATAGTCAAAAAAGGGAAATAAAGTCCAACATCCATTATTATTTATTAGTATTATTTATTTGTCATCATACAAAAAGAATTACAAAACAAGAAACATAAAATACAATACCAAGAGACACTTACTGATGACAGGAACTTAACAAATGAGTTAAAGCATTTAGCTCCCGATTAATACAAGGCACTAAAATCCATTTAAATATTTAAAAATGAAATTCAAGACAAACAAAAAGATAGGCTCTAATTTGATCTAAACTTTGAAAAATTGATCCCTTAGAAGGTGGTAGTTGGATATGGAAATTTGTCCAGGAAAAATTACAGAGATATACAATAATAAGACACGTAGCTCTTCAATTAATTCAATTTTTAATTTGTCATATCATAGATAGCTAAAATGTCAGGGTTCTGCCCACGGTGGTCGGTGCCGTAAAACCCAACCAGCACTCATGATTCCCCGACCACCACGAGCAGAATTATTTTGTTTTCCGACCACCACACATTTTCCTTTCTTTTTTTGCCCATTTCCTACAAAATATTTTGAACATCGTGTAAAAAAAATTATTTACCAGTAAAAAGCTTCATCCAAAGTTTCGAGTAGCCTACTTCTTTGGTTTGAGTCTATTTTAATGATCCAGGATCGAGCATCCCTCCCGCCTGTACCATGTACATTATATCCAATGAAACTCGCATTGATTTCACAATGGTTTCCAGTCACGCTGATTTAGCTTTACGCTTGGAATAACATGATACCAGTTTCATCATGTTGCGTACCCTATTCTACAGCGTATAATACAACAGAAAATGAATTGCAGAGAAAGCACCATGCTATAAATAGTTGCTGTAAATTGTTTTCCCATGGCGGGAAAGGCGTGCGCACACTATGGAGGCCTACATTCAAGGCACAGCTGCAGGGCGCATGTGTGTAACCACTCCGTGCACGATCGAAAGGAAATTGACTTGACCGTACTTAGAAAAACTTTTTTCCGGCACTAAAGAAGTCCTGGGCAGAACCCTGAAATGTGGATCTATTTATCTTCTTTATAAAGTACAGATCCTCCAAGCATAGAGAAAGGATCTGTACAGAGAAAGGATCTGTATAGAGAAAGGATCTGTCCTTTCTCTATGCTCTAAGAAGCCTGGAGACTTCCAAGTAGCCTAATGTCTAGACCCAGTAATTGGGGCGCTGTACTCCTTTTTCGAATTTATCAGTCATACTAGCGCCCCAGCGTATCAATATTCCCCGAAGTTTCTTCAATTTGCTATAATTCGCAACAAAAAATGCCTCAGAACGACAAAAATACCCAACAAAATAGCTTTATATACGCCTAGTGGCTTCTTGATATGTCTATGATGCAACATCAGGCATTTAAATGTACTCACGATTTTGTTTTGTGCTGCAAATTTCTGATTTTTGTGAAGTCCATTTGAGCATATCGGTAAAACCGCCATGACGCCCGGCTCTCAGCTATGCAGGATCGTAGACGGGTGCCTTGCCTCAACCGTGATAACAGCGCGGTTTAGGCAGGACACCTGTCCAATTTTAGACGGGTGTCCTGCCTCAACCGCCCTGTTATCACGGTTGAGGCAAGGCACCCGTCTAAATTGAAGAAACTTCGGGGAATATACCTCGATACGCTGGGGCGCTAGTACGACCGATAATGTCAAAATTTCGAAAAAGGAGTACAGTGCCCCAGTTACTGGGTCTACCTAATGTCGTACTGTGTGTGCACTGCAAAGGGTGTGGGTAGGCCTACAGGATAATACTTCAGTTTTGCTAAAAAGTAAAAGTCTGTGTTAAGTGAGTATTTGTACAAATTGTCCTAGAAAACTGATTTTACTGCGCCAATCAAAAGGAAAGAATGAAACTGCTTCTTAGTATTAACTGTTTTTTCTGGTCAAACTAAAGTTGAAAAAAAAATTCCCACAAATATTGTTAACCGTTAAACGGCGCCCTCTTGTGACAGTGCGGTCACCACAAAGTATCTAACCCGCCACCGGTTGGACCTTGGCTCTCTTCTTCTACTGTCTTCGATTTAACAGGCTGGGAATACAAATTGCTATATGTATAGAGTCTTCGTGTTATGAACAAGCTTAATTTAAACGAAATTGTTCGTACTTACCTCTCCAATGGCGTAAATTTTGCATCAGAAACCCCGTGCAAGCGCACGACTTTCCCGCGTGTCTTTTATAAAAACCGCACACTTGCCCCACAGCGGCAGTCGCAATGCACGCTGGTCAACCGTGCCCAGCAATGTGCTTAATAAACTGCCCAAAATATCAGCATTATTGCACATGGGGATGAGCAGAAACCTCGATCCCAACGTCTGGGTCGACCTTCATCGAGCTCCTGCGGGGGCGGGGCATAAAAAAAATTGCGGGCGGGGCACAGGATGACTTGGGAGGGGTGGGGTAGGGCAGGGAGGGATGGGGGTGTCGTCCTAGGCGGAGCACAACTCTGGTCCTCCGGGGCGACAATAAACCTACCATACACCTTTGAAAGTAATGAATTATATTCCTCCACTGTATTACACCTATGCAAGTAACAATAACTATTAAGAGCAGAAGATGTTTTTTCTCGGGGATGTGTAGTACTATAGAGGTTTTACAGCTGACGTCACTATAGCCCCGCCTACCGCAACGGCAGCCATCTTGCCGGTCAGGGTTAGGATCTTGCCGCTAGTCATTGACCGGCAATATGGCGTCTCAAACACAGTCACGTCATAACATCACGTGACTGTAAAACCTCTATTAGTAGCCTACGGTCAAAGCCCTCAAAATAGCACTCACCCAGACGTTCAAAGTGAAAACTTCTTTTTTAAAAGTGCCTTATTTTAATTCTTCCTCATTTGGCAGGTCCAGAAGGAAATGCACCGCACCCCATCCCCTGCATCTCTGCTTCAATCAATTGCAACATCATTTATAGGGGCAAGAACTTCAAAAGTAAACATTATTTGCCGTTTGTGATAAATTAATGTTCTTGTACAAAGCTTGGGGGATATTATTAAGAGCCATATACCATATAACAAAAGACAACCACTCAAAACAAATAAGTTCATTCATACATTCACTTTCATATAATTCATTACTATTATTCATAATCATATTTTCACCGGAAAAGCCTCCATTATATGATGGGATTATGGTGTACATTAATTATAGAAAGTATTGCCTACGGCATACCCATACAATGTGATGTCCATTTAAACCCCCAAAACTTAGTGGCCACATTATAGAACTTTATCAAACTGCCACCTTGTTTGTGTTGTTCTCTGTGCTTCATTCTTGAAAGGGCAAGGGCACAAGGCATTTTCTCCTTTCGAGGGGTGAGAGTTAATCCCGATACAAATGTCTAAAATTAGGATCAACATTTTACAGGGTTTGTGATGGCATTTCCACCATTTGATAACCCTTGGAGTTATAAATTTCAATGAGCTTCTGTGAACAGTATCCTCGGCACTTAAGAAGTAGATCAACAGGTTTTAATTATATCTGAAGAAAATAACAGCTATTTTTGTACAACCAGGCAGACATTAAAGGAACATTACAGAATTGGTTTTTTCTAACAAAACAGTGTAAGCACTTGATATAATCCACCATATACATAAACTGACAAACCTGTAGAAGTTTGAGATCGATCGGCCATCTGGGTCACAAGAAAATAGTGAAAAACCGATTACACATTAACATGTGTTATACAATGCATGAATAAAACGCTCATGAGCGATAAACTCCAATCGGAAATTAGTTTTATTCATTTCTCATCAAATATGGCATTTCAGACAGTAATATTTCTAGGGATGTTTTCTACTATCATCATCATTAGACCAAATAAGTTTTATGTAAATCTGTGATCTTAAAGAACATTATTTTTTATTACCAGTTCTGTAACGTTCCTTTAAAAAAACACTGGATTCAGATAAAAGTCTAAAATTTCTCATCCTTGTCCTTTGTCAAGGACATCTCTATGAGGAAACTGTAAATTTCTATTGGAACATTTCAAAGGGCACCAAGGCAATGGCCACAGGCATAGAGGTAATTGCCTTGGTTGCCTTTGTGAAAGAACAGGCCTATATTGCGATAACTGATAATGATAAATGTTTCCTTCCCTTTAATTTACATGTCTCTAAAAAATGATAAAACTATATACATGTAAATGTTTTTGAAATTCGTAAAAGTATTTTCTATTTGTATATTTATGTACATATTACAATACAGCTTTATACATCATGGCAAAAAAATACATGTCCAAATAAACACCACACAATATTCAGTTCATTACAGTCCAAATACTTAGATCAAAGTTGAATACACCCGAAGTAAATCACCTTTTTTTAAATAAACATTTTCAATGAGATTTAAATTACAATTACTTCAGGAAAAAGCACTTAGAGGTTCCATAATTAGGCTTGAATTATTTTGAGAAATCCACAAGACCACATGGCTTGTAGCTGAAAATATTTACTGGACCAGAGTTGTTTTTACAAACCAGAATCAAAATGAGACAAAAACTTTCTACATATTTTAACATAAACTGTTGTCATTTGAACGAGCACTAAGACAAGTAAGGGAAGACACATCTCATTTGTCTTATAATGAAATATATTTATTAGACTCAAAAGTCAACATTTGAACATAATTTGTTTTAAGATATAGACACAGTGAGGTATTATTATTAATTGAAAAACACAAGACCACAGGACTTGTCCAGTCATGAGTTTACAGGCAAGCAGCTGATTTCATGAAACTTTACGCAACTGCGTAAGTCCACTTGCGCAACATTTATTGCGTAAGTTGTGCACCACTACTACAAGAAATCGTGCACACGTGGATATACGCAGTTGCGTAAAGTTTCGTGAAATCGGCTGCTGGCACTAAAATCATTCGCCTTGGGCTTGAGGTCAAGGGTCAATTTCAAGCCATATGATTATTCTCATAATGATCTGGTGGATATCAATTACATCATGCCCTTTAAGACTGCCTCTGCTTTAAAAATTAAATAATTTTAATAATTTTAATTTATTTTCAATGAGGATGTGAAATGGATACTGCTCTTGTTAAATAGCACAACAATGAAATGAACACACCAATAAAAATACTCTGAGCTGACAATCCAACACCAATAATCAAATAATAGTTACCCTTCTTCGACTCGAACATAAAAAGAAAATCATAATAACATTTATTTTAAACAAATATTAAAAACAAATTTTTATCATTATTTATGATCATTGTTTGATATCCACATTGGCAATTATTAAGAGTTTTTGGGGCTAATAAAAAGAGGGAAATGTTTTCACCCTTTGGGTATCAATTCCTAGATTTACAAATGTTTATTATTTTTGTCAAAATGCTCAAATGAATGTCTGTTTGTGACTGGCAGTTAGGCCTACAACTGGCACAAATTTGTCTTTTAATTATAATGCTTTACTACATGATGAAACACTGACAGCTAGAAAAGCACATACATAAACATAATTTTAAAAAATTAAAAAATTTTGAGCTTGTCAAAAACAGGTTTGTTTCAGCATTTATTTTGATCTTTCATAATAAACACTTAAAGTAATAACTATTCCGGTATACATATAATAACAGGTGGTTTTCAGAGGTGGATGTAGGGGGGCAGGTGGGAGTGGTGTATACAGCACAGGCCTCCAATTTATGATGATTTTTACTTGACCCAAAGCAATCAGAGACATATCAATTTGTAAGTGCTCCTTGTCAAGCGTACACACACACACTGATTCTCCTGCTATGGGAATTGCCATCAAAAACTGCGACCTTTGTGATTTAATGTACACAACTGAAAAAAGGAAAATCACTTTGACTTCTTAAAAGAATGCAACAAATAGTTAATGGTGTTTCGACCCTAGCAGAGTCTTCCTCAAAGGCTAAATGACAACACAACGCACACATAAACAGATATACAAGCGAACCTGTTTCTGTTTGTATGCCTGTTTATGTGTGTGTTGTGTTGTCATTTAGCCTTCGAGAAAGACTCTGCTAGGGTCAAAACGTCAGGCCATTAACTATTTTTTGCATTTCAAGCTTTTGGTTGGTAAGCAGTTTGCAACAGCTAATTCTATTTTCTTAAAAGAATATAAGGAAGACAAGATAATTCTACATCACAATGATGTAAAATATTTAGAAAAAGCAGTTACTTTCTGATGTTTAATGTTGTACTAGAAGAAGTTATCACGAATTTTAAAGAAGAGTTGTTCTGGTCGACCTTGTTATCAAAAAAGTATTCTGATTGGACCTTAGGCTCATACTTTTAGGATTGAAGAAGATGATCGCCAATCATAATCCTGCTTACATACGTTGTGAGCATTCAAGTTGTGCGTACGGTAATCACTCCCTTCCCAACAGTCTGCGTTCTTCTAACACATTTTGTTACAATCACACAACATACAAAATTGAGTGAAATCACGTTAAATAAATAAGAGCGGTTTTGGCCATAAACAAATCGATATGACTCATACAAACACCTCATGTTTTTTTGACCACAGAGGCTGAAATTGCATTGTAAGAGCATTTTCATCTTCAAAGCTGAAGGACAGAAACATAATGGCAAGCTAAGGCCCCCCCCCCTAAAAAAAATCTTTTAAACAAATTGTTTGTTTTTCCTATAGTCCGACCGACCGTCATTTGTGTCGCGACCGACATTCCTCTTTTTTTTCTTCTTTCTTTTCCAAAAGTTTTCATTAAAACTCTCCAAAAACAAATTGGTCAACAAATGTTGAAACAGGAATAAACTATAATGTAATATAAAGCAGTTTACCAACTCAAGGTGTTTATACATTCCCAACTCTTATTCTGGTGAAATTTCAGTACTGCAGAAGTGCTATGCACTCATCAGCTAGTAGCTCCGGTAAAGCATTCATCTCAACATCAACAGCATAAATTCTTGTTTAGTTGAACAGTTGTTAGTATTAATATACTATTCAAAGACATTTAATAAAAGAGTTCAACACAGTGAAAGTGTTGTGTTTTGTGTTAGGACTTAATATTTTAATACCAAAGGGTTAATATTCCTTGAGGCAGAACCGATCTGCAACCGTTTGCGCTTTATAAATCTCTCTTTATTATTATCTTTATTATTATATTCCCAAATACAATATCCATATTAACAAAAAATTAAAAAAATCGACCGACAGCCCCTACCTTTTGAGGACCCTCTATGGACAAACAAACAAACAAACAAAATTTATGGGGGGGGCCTAAGCTACATTTCATAACTATCCTCTGACAAATAGGAACCGCCATAACTTGTGTATGATGCACACGGCCACTGGATCAATATGTATTACTCCTAGCCTCAATCAGCATAGGAGGAGCGCTGGGTATTGATGCATCCTCAGAGAAATCGGAAGCAGCCGACTGACTAATAGGGGTTATCGAAGTAGTCGGGAATTTGGCAGTGCCATAAACACGATACGTCTGCTTTAATATTGGCTTCATGTCTTGTGGGGACTTGGCCATCCTGAAGCTGGTTCTAGTCCAGCCATAGACCATACAGTTGAGAAAGCCTTGACTCGGTGCTGTTACTCCCTGAAAACATAATCGGTAACAAAACAATTAAAAAGACAGAAAAATAAAAATTCCCCCGGAAAGTGAACATTTCAGTGAAATAGATAGTCAAGAAAATAAACGCATAGTCAACTCTCGTTATAACAAGATCGCTGGGACTGGCCAAATCTCTTTATAAGAGGACACAAAACAAAGAAACACAAAGCAGAAAATGAGATTCGGGAATTCAAAATGAACCCTTTATAAGCAAAACCTCTTTATGACAGTGCTCTATGACTGTATAATAAGTATTTGTTACAAGCCTGGAAATTATATCTGGTGTAGTGGAAAATCTTAGGGTATATCAGAATGATTATGAGGGCATCGATGCCAAGAACAGGGCTATGGCGGTCATTGCCTTTGGGCCGTTAGTGATATTTTAAGACAAGGGGCTTTTTCCAAACCTCGACTTAGGCTCCGTGCAAAATGTACACTGTCCCAAAATTGCTGATGGAGCCCAAGCCGGGGCCAGAGCCCAAGCCGGGGCCAGAGCCCAAGCCGGGGCCAGAGCCCAAGCCGGGGCCAGAGCCCAAGCCGGGGCCAGAGCCCAAGCCGGGGCCAGAGCCCAAGCCGGGGCCAGAGCCCAAGCCGGGGCCAGAGCCCAAGCCGGGGCCAGAGCCCAAGCCGGGGCCAGAGCCCAAGCCGGGGCCAGAGCCCAAGCCGGGGCCAGAGCCCAAGCCGGGGCCAGAGCCCAAGCCGTGGCCTTGAGCCCAAGCCGTGGCCTTGAGCCACAAACCAGACTGTACAGGGCTCAAATTTTACGCAGGACCGCAGGCCCGAGGCCAGTGATTTTGGCCTCGGGCCAGTAAACTCATGACTGGACAAGTCCGGTGGTCTTGTGTTTTTCAATGACTAAAAGTACCTCATTGTGTAATAAAAAAAAGAAAAATGATGTTCAATGTTGACTTTGAGTCTGGGTAAATATCTTTCAATTATGTTGGGTATTAAAGCATACTTAATTCTTTAAGACAAAATTAATGAGATATGCTCTTAGCGCTTGTTCAAATAAAAATAGTTTACATTTTAATCTGTGTAGAAAGATCTCTCTCTCATCACATTCTGGTCTTGTAAAATAAATGCTGGTCCAGTAAATACTGTAACCTAAAAGCCTTGTGGATTATTCCCTCTAAATTCGAGCCCTGCAGTACATGTACTTACCTGAAAGACATAAAGCCAGTCATACTCTATCACAGACACTTCATCTTGCCTTAGGAGGTCCATAATATTTAGAGCTAAAGCTACAACAAGAATGAGCAAGATGGATTGAGTTACATAATTGTAATAAAAACCAGTTTGAGGCTGTCTGTGCCTTTTTTCACTTGAAACTTTCCAATGTGTGGCTATAAATTAGACTTGATACAAGTCAGACTTGTGTGTTACAATAATGCAGCTCATGTGTACAAGTGTATCTCTACACCTAGTGCACAAGTGTAGGTAGTTATAAGAAAAGAAAAAAAACTACTTTTATTTTGAAACTATATCATTAAAGTCAAAAATTTAACACTGTAAATACGACAGTTTCAGGTTGAATGGCTTCTAGCCCTAATGTTGGCGGTCTCTATAATGGCTTCTGACTGGCACTCCCAAACAAAGTTACTGACAAAATAGGGAGACCGTTAACATTAGGGCTAGAATAGCTCAGTTTGTAGAATGCCCGGCACATTATTCTGTTCAATTCAATTTGTCTTAGTTCAACCATGGAGCAACCCAAAACTCTACATTTTACAACTTTTAGAATCCACTAAAAAAACTCATGTCCAACCCATCACTTAGTTCCATCTGTCTGATTTTGAAAGAAAAATTCGTATGTACATAAATGTCGTATTAATCATCATTCTGCATAGTAGGTAACGGCAAGTTTCCTCCAGGAGCTGGGATTCAGCTATACTTCTAGTTAGTAAATGTCAAGAAATGTCAAGGTGTTGGGCTACACTGCAAGCCAAAAGATTCTGGTGGATTGGATGGAAGGTCCGAGTCCAAATGTCAAGAGGTAAAGGGATCACTAATATACAGTCTTAAATAGCGCACGAATCTACCAATAAGGTACTCAAGGCACTTGAACAAACATTTTAAGACAGGTTTGTGTAGGTGCTCTGGTGTTCAGCAGCCTCTGTCAGAAACACTGGGGCAAACCCCTTCTCTTAGCAATAAGTGTAACTGGGTTCTTTTCATGCATTACAAAACACACGGGACCTACAGCTTTTTGTCCCGTCCAAAGGACGAAGTGATAATGGTCAAGTGTCTTGCTTTAAGGACACAAGACCCGGACTTGAACCCACACTCTGCTGATCTGAAACACCAGAGCTTGAGTCTAGTGCGCTTGACCGCTCGGCCAAAACACGCCCATCATTCCAGTAAGCCAACTACATTACGTAGCAGAGGGAAATTTGGACCAAGTTACTGTATTTTGAAAACTTCACTGAAAGCTTCCTAATTGGTTTGTTAATTTCTGTTGGGGCATACTATTCTATATACAAATTTAATGGGTTTACATGTACATGTACATAAATATACAAAGATTCCGCTGTTCATTCAAAATAATTTGGGAAATCCCCATTCCGAAAAACAATCCCCACCTGTTAATTGTTATTAATTGCAATGTAGTTTTGTCATAGTGCGATTGCCTCTGAGTCACACGCCTTAAGTAGTCTAGGCATACAGCAATGACCAGAATTGTCTTGGTACAAACGGCTGCCAACTTGATTCCAATCTGTAACGGCTGTAATTTTATTCCAACCTGAAGCTGAAGAGCCACAGTAACGTTACATGGTCACTTGAGGCTTACTCATACCCACATAACATGGTGACTCATCAAGTCTCTGCAGTCACATTAAAAGGTGCACTCTTCCAAAAAGGCAATAGTGTCACATATCTTCTGGGTTCTTTTACAAGCATTACACAGCACACAGGACCAAAGGCTTTACATCCCATCCAAAGGACGAAGCAATAATGGTTAAGTGTCTTGCTTAAGGACTCAAGTGTCATGACCAGGACTTGAACCCACACTCTGATGACCAGAAACACCAGAGCTCGAGTCCGGTGCGCTCGACCGTTCAGCCACGACACGCCTATAGCGTTCACCCTGGCGTTTCTGGCAGTGGCTGCGGAGTGCGCCACAGCACCTTGTAAACCCTTTTTAGGTGCCACATATATCATGTCTTATATATCATAAAAACTTCAAAACCTGTCTTAAAAAGTGTCTCTCTTTGTTCAAGCGCCTTGGGCACCTTGTTGGTGGATACTAGTGTTATATAAGACTACATTTTTTTTATATCTTCATAAACTTTGTCTTCAAAATTGGAGGATTAGATAATGGTGGTAGACCTTCTATTATTAATTAAGTATGTTTCCTTTATAGGGTTCTTGACACTGAAGGATTGAACAATTTAAACACTAATTCGTCGGAGTATTGGTTTTAAAATAAAATAGCTGTTGCAAACTATTTACTGACTAACATGACCAGCGGTATAAATGCACACAGTAATAAGCCTCACAGTTTGAACTTTGCAGAGTCTTTCTCACTGCTAAGGTTGAAACCTCAGGCCATTGCAACTTTTTGCCCTAAAGAAATTTCCAAAGATAAAGGAGAAAGCCAGCAGGGCAAATACGGAATGTGAGTCTTACCTGGAGTCCAGCAGACTAAAAAGACAGAAATGTAGAGGGAGATGCGTTTACAGAGATCTATTAAGGCTCGACGCTGCTTGTTTGTCCAAACTGTCAAGAAAACAAAATTAATTCTAGTAAGATTTGAAGCTTTTCTTGGTGTTGAGATAAAATAATTTAGAGCCCCTCTATTGCAAGATACACCATTACAAAATAGAGGTACAATTATGATAAAGGAAATTAGCTTACAAAGGCAAAGTATTGGTTTTTGGAACTGTTCAATTGTTTTAATCCCATATAAATGTAGACAATAAAAATAACCTGTAACAATTTCATTTCAAAAGGTGGCAGCGTTTATCAGATATCGCCGAAAATCTGGAGCGGTTATGTCTACGCAGGAAGAATAATCTGTAATTGGAATACACAATCTGAGAAAAATTTCATCTCAAAATTTCCTCTTTGTTTAGAAAAAAACTTGGTGATAAAACTGCTAAAAGTTGTTTCAGTAACATTATTTATTACAACCATTTCAACACATTAAAATACATTTTTCACAGTCTAGTTTTATAATTAATTATCTACAGTGATGTTAATGCATATGTTTCCATAGCCTGCGGATTTGCAGACCAAAATTAGCTCCATGTATATCGGAAAGTTACCATTGGAATGACTTACCATTTTTCTTTGTGAGCTTTCTGTACACTCTGGCTGATAAAACATAAAACGTCTGGAAAAAAATCAAAACAACAATCTCAATAATCATATAGAATGGTTAATAGGTGAGAGTTGTCACCCAAAGCTAGGGCAGTTGATGAATTGTTGCCTTTGACTAATTGGCTGAAAATACATAACAAATAGGTGATCAAGAACCCCCCCCCCAAAAAAAAAAAAAAAAAAAAGAAGAAGAAGAAAGTCCGAACTTGTCTGACCAGAACAACAATATTTAGTTCAAAAAAGAAGAAGAAAAAAACTTAGTTCTTACCACAATAGCAACCATGCTGATTATTAATGACGACACAAAGAAGATGGCACCATAATGTTCCCATGACCACGATTCAAATGACCCATCGGTCTGAGAAAAATCAAGAAAAACAGTGCACAACATTGGTTACATTGAAAATATATATCAAGTAATAACTAATAATAAAAATAATAACTAGTTTTTTATAAAGCGCTTTATCTACAGATGTCTCAAAGCGCATATAATTATTTATTTCCAGACAGGTTTTTGAATTTTTTGAATTATGAGACCCACTTACATGTATGTAATACCTTGTAATGGTTTACAAGGTGCTGCACAAGGGAATAAGCCACAAGGGAAACTGACTGAGTAAATTATTTTTATAGTTTTGGAGTTGAACAAAGAAAATTTACTAAAGTGGGACTTGACCCTGCGACCTCCGGATTAACATGCAAGTGCTCTACCAACTCAGCTATCTAGCCCTAATGTTGACGGTGTCCCTATTGTCAATATCTTTGTTTGAGGCCAATCAGAAACTGGCACATTTTTCCGGAGGTCGCAGATTAAAGTCACGCTCCAAAAAAAATTCTTTGATCAACCCAAAATTTGAAAACATGTTCACATTGTGGGGCAGATATTTTTTTAATTTCAAAATGGCTGCCATTGCTCGTTATTTTTATTCTACCTATATATATTTTTTTTATAAGGACGAATCTGCGACGGCCCTTTAGCCAAATATCTTTCTCATGGATGCTCATGTTCATGGTTCATGGAGTAAACCAATTACTTTTGATCTCTCGAGTCTAAAAACTGACGTTTGAAAAGACTATTGTGAGTCTGTGAGTCTGATGATCGATTTAGCTTAAACTTTCACAGGTTTGTTATTTCATGTAGATGTTGGGGCACATAAAGTGCAGATACTGGTCTTTTACAATTACCAATGTTGTCTGCGTGGTTTGAATGAATGTGAAAGCATACACAACATCGTTTGTTTGTTGGGTTTTTTAGGGTATTTTAAGAGTGCATTTATTCTGATACATCATGTAAGTAAGTTTAAGTTTTCAAGATAAAACATCGTGAAAACTAATATCATAATTCATCATGATGTTCCTGAGAAATACGAGCACCCATCACTCCCCTAAATGTTCATTTTAGCAACAATTTCACCTTCCAGTTTTGTAGCTCTCCTTCTTTTAGTCTTTATGAAAAAGCCTTTGCTATGGTCGAAACTCAAGGTCTTTTACCCCCTTATTAGCAGGTTATTTTGGTTGAAAAGCAGATAGCAAGAGCTAATTTGTTTCCCTCCCTGAAAATAATAGCCACCCCGGTCCTACTGCAATGATAATTACTCACCCCTCTGACTGATGGCTTGAAGAATAGCACCAAGCATCTATGAAATAAAAAAGGAAAATAGCAATAGCATTGCAGACTTGTCCAGTCATGAGTTTACTGGCTCAATGTTGAAGTCACTGGCCTTGGGCCTGCAGTCCAGTGTAAATTTCAAGCCCTGATACTAACTCGCATAAAAATTGGGTTTATTTAAACTGCATGAAGGGCGCTCGACACACGTCATCATTTAATTAAATACCTCTACAGCAA
Source organism: Plazaster borealis (assembly GCA_021014325.1). Lineage (NCBI taxonomy): Eukaryota > Metazoa > Echinodermata > Asteroidea > Forcipulatida > Labidiasteridae > Plazaster > Plazaster borealis. Next base: position 10,967,051 of record CM037473.1, read on the forward strand.
GATTGGTTTTTAAATTCATGAAAAATACAACAATAAAAACTTACTCTGTACATGGGTTTTGTGATTTGAGACGATTATAAACTACTACCACTGGAGTCATAACAGCAATTGGCATCAACCTGCATGACAAGGACAACAGTTAAAAACTCTTTAAAGCTAAGGCCTAAGGGCCATGTCACACGAGGCAATTTACAGGCAACCAGTTCCAGGCAATCTCCATGAAGAAAAGGCATTCACATTTGAATGTGCACATATTTTTCTTGGGGGTCGTAAGACATTGTTTGAAAATTTACTCCTGTGCTACCAAAGTGGTCCTGCAGCATGCACTGCAGTTGGTTGCCTCCAAGTTGACTCCAAAAGTTGCCTCGTGTGACAAGGCCCTAAAAGTGATCATCAAAGGAGGTAAATGCCTCCATGCTCCTGGGCTCAATTACATAGAGCTGCTTAAGCACAAAAAGTAGCTATATATAAACAAACAAATAATTTTGCTTGCCAGAATAAGGTTAAAGGCATGGTACACTTTTGGTAACGGCTCAAAATCAGTGTCCACATTTTGTGTGATTCAACATATGCATGAACAAACAAACCTGTGAAAGTTTGAGCTCAATTGGTCATCAAGATCACAAGAAAATAGTGAAAAGAGACCTTATGTGTTTTCTGTTTTTTCAAAATATCGCGCGTGATAAAAATTATTGTTTTACTCATTTCTCAGAAACTATAGCATTTTAGGCAGATATATTTTAAGGAACCCTTTCAACCATTACTTACTTTAAATCATGTAAGTTGTGTGTGAATCTGTGAACATCTCTGTTTTTTGATCTTACCAATAGTGTACAGGGCCTTTAACAGCCAAAATAACATGTCATGTGTATTGGTTGAGACTGGTTTCCTGCTTAGCAGACAAATGTTTTGCTCAAGCTACTCTATGAAAATGGCCCCTGGTCTTTACATCGACTATTAGAATGCTCCTTAAAAAGCTAAATTTTCTCGTAAAGGTTACATATAATACTTAAAGATAGGATTAATAATATCTCAGCTACATCAAAAACATTCAACACAAGGAAATAACAAATTCTTTAAAAATGTGTTATTGGATGAGGTATCCACATTGTAAATGTACATCAAAACTGCATTGTATTCAAGACAAAGTCCAAAGTACCAAGTAACTGTGTGGTGGTTGTAACAGGTAGAGTAACATGATTAATTTAGAAAAACTCTGAAAAGAAAACCACATGGTAATAATTTATCACTTGGCACTTTTCAACATGTTTACACAGTAAAACGTTTTAAATTCAATTTTGGGTTGAACAAAGACAAATTGAGTAGAGCCGGATTTGAACCTGCGACCTCCAGATTATCTTTATTCGGGGGTGCCAGTCAGAAGCCATTCAACCTGTAACTGCTGTATAGCCAGTGATCACACTCAAGTTTACGATACAACCTGGGAAGCGGCAGAACAGGAATCACCTGAAGGGGATGTGAATTTTTATTACATTTTAAATTACTTACCATGAAACAACGTAAAATAGCCGCATAATCCACTTCATTGAAGTCATCGTCTGCAAAGAAAAACCACAATATTATTCCTGGTTTAACTTTTGAAAAAGATTTTTAGGAGTACTTTTCAAAGGTGTAAACATTATTGCTGTTTCTCCATTGTATTACATTCACCAAATAGCACTCCACACTCATGACGTAAATTTTGCTCACAACACCCGGATGTCAGACAAACATTCCCCCCACTCTCGAGATCACCGCATCAGTCGTACATTAACCGACACGTGGGTTAACATAAAGCGTGGACATGTACAAATGTATGCGCGTACAATTGTGACATTTGACACAGGGTCTGAGATCCATATGTACTAACCTTTTATTTTTAGCATTAATGCAGGGTGTCATTGACAGAATGCATCTTAAATTTCTTTGGTCAAAGAGTGTTCAGCTTCATTGCACCCTCATTATGGAACGACTTATCAGTTATTATTCGTCAAGCTGAATCTTCTGATTTTCAAGGGACTTTTAAAGACTCACCTGTTTGAATCTACATCATTGTAACAAATTGCTTCATATATATACGTGATTGTTTTTATGTTTTGTGTTTCTGCATTATGCACTCCATGTATATATATGTATCGTATTATTATTATTAATAAGCAGTGCAATGCATTGTGGGTAATTTTGTAAATGCTCATATTTATCAAAATTCAATGCATGTGTTTTTAAAACAATCACAAAACAGTTTAGAAAAATGTACTTGTTGTTCCCACATCAAATCAAGAACATTTCAACTTAAAACAAGTTGTCCAGAAAAATCCTGCACGAAACCATAACTACAAATTGCAGATATGTGGTATATTATACACATTTAAACACTATTAAGGTTATGCCTTAAACTAATGAGTAAGGAAAATAATGAGCTTGGGTGACGCCAGGCTCCACAGCAAACTATTGTCTGTGAAGAATTTTTGGATGGGGACAGGTCGCCCTTGGTGTGGCCCACCTACTTCAGTGGGCTGCCCTTGTTGAGTGATCTACCCCTACCTAGCAAATCAAATGTAGGTGTACTGTTGCAAGTTATTTGATACGACGAAGCACAGGCATGTAAAATTAATGTGTTTTTTAATTTTTAAATATCTTACTTATTACACATCCAACAGCTAAATTAGCGCCGATAACAGGATGAATATGAAACAAGAAGAAATGTTCAATCAGTTTTAGATGTGGGAGGAAAACCCCAAATGGGGGGAAAACCACCGCAATCAGGTAGGCACTGAAAACCCAGTCCAAATGCAAGGCTCCGGTCTGAGGTGGGATTTGAACCGGGGTCCACAGAGGTGAAAGGCAGGGAAAGAAAACACTGAGCCAAACTGATCCCCAACTTGAAACAAAATAATACTTTAACTCTCTTTGATGATGGAATGAACATTAACAGTAACCTTTCCCTAAACAGAAGGCAGTTAGTTAAGACTGGGAGACAATTCATCACTGTTTTCATAAATGGAAGGTCATGATAAAATCATGGTTTTTTTTTACATTTTTGAGATTCTTTTTCACTTTGTGCCTAAAAACATCATTGTAGGCCATTCCAAATTATGATTAATTCTTAACTACATTAATCGATAAGTGGCCATTCATCTTCTTGTAAGTAATTGCATTTTGCGTTTTCATGAAGAAACGGGCATGTCTGACTCAAAATTGTATTAATTAACCAAATTTTGGGTAGTAATCTTTTATATATTATTAATAAGGTTTAACTCATTACAAAAACACACTGGGGGCACTTAAACTGCACAAGAAAGTTTTATTTAACTACAGAGTTTTAAGTTTTGAATTAAACACCATTTATAATGCGAACACCTGAATTCGTTCTTTTAACACATTTTGACATACCCGTCCCTTTGTGAAAACAGTGACGAATTAAGCAACTGAAAGTACACCTACATGTACTAGAACCCACCCAAGAGAGGGTGATAACTTTCGACCCTCTTCACTAAAGGCAACAAGTACTCCTGAGTGGAAACAGCAGCTAAGGATACCTCATTATCTAACTACTTTAGTGGGCTACTTTTTTCTGAGTGATGTACCCCCTTAAACCTATTTATACTAGGAGGGCGCACATGAAAGGGTAAAGTTAATTGACAATTATGGGTGCACCACTATGTACCATGCTACATGTATGTATACATGCACTGATTACAAAATATGTTGCTCCTCAGTCAAGAAGTATCTTTAAATACCAGATTTGTATTTCAGTTGTCGTAACTAATCTTCATTTTGGCAATCAAGGACAGAATTTATCAGTTTATTGAAACAAATTGAAAACACAAAAATTATTGACGCTTCAAAGCGACCAGAAAATACTCAGTGAGTTTTCCATGTCATGCCACCTGAAAATCCACCTAAAATAGATCTGTTTGATTAAAACTGTGCTGTGCATTGTTAAAAAATGTTCATGTACAGTAATTCTTTGTAACTTTGCAATTTACTTTTTCATTCAAACAAAAAGGTTGAAATTTCCCTGAATAAGTTGTTGCATCATCACTTGGCCCATTTGCCCTGCTTGTTTGTTGCCCATTAATTGCCTCACTTTTGAATTCCTAAAATGTCTCCAAAGCTTCATGTACATGTACCTGTAATCTGTACCTATAATTATGTTTGAAATCCTCTTTCTCTTTGTCGCCTCTATTTTAGCCCTAACCTTAAGTTGTCTCCTTAGTAAGTGTTTTAATATTTTTTAGAATTTTTATATGTATATAATGCCTTTTGTCTTTTAAACAATCCCTTTATTTACATTTCTCTTTTTTTAAATTTTTGGTTTTTAGTCCAAGCCCATTTTTTAACTTGTAGTTCTTGTTCTTTCCGAACGCCTCTTTTTGTGGTTGGGTGTGTTGTTTTTGTATTTTTACTCCTAGGCCTCATCATGTACTTCTTAGGACTAATTCTCAGGTAATTCTTAGCTGCTTTTGTATTTTATTATTGTGTATTTTATGTATCAAGAGCCCCCAGGGAGAACAGTTTGTTGAAAACTGATGGGGCTACCCTGGTTAAATAAGACAAAATAAATAAAGAAATAAATAGTTTTATGGTGAGTGACTTTCGATAAGAATACCTCAGCATTATTGTTCCTTCAACATCAACTCGAATCAAATGAAATAATCCAGACACTAAGAAAGATAGTGTATATCTCTGACAGGGTTGTGCATCTAAGTTTATTTTTCTAAACGGTTAAAGGTATCGTACACGTTTGGTAATGACTCAAAACAAATATTAGCATAAAAACTTACTTGGTAACAAGCAACGGAGAGCTGTTGATAGTATAAAAAATTGTAAGAAACGACTCCCTCTGAAGTAACGTAGTTTTTGAGAAAGAGGTAATTTCTCACTAAAATAATAAAAACTTCTTGCAAGAAGTTTTTATTCCTATCTGAAAGCACACAAATTTGTACAACAAGGGTTGTTCATAATTTTCTTGCAACTTCAATGACCAATTGAGCCCAAATTTTCACAGGCTTGTTATTTTATGCATATGTTGGGATACACCAAGTGAGAACACTGGTCTTTGACAACTTCCAAACATGTTCAGTGCCTTTAAACTTGTGATTTCTGTTTAACCATTGAACTGTTTCTATTGAGTCCATTCCAATTTGAGAATCGGAACTATGGTGCAGGGTGCCCATGACCAGCCATGCTAGTTCTCTATTTTCTGTGTGTATTTTGAGCCGACCTAGAAAGGAGGAGCAGATGTCAACAAACTTTCCAGGATTAAAAATAGAACACTACACCCAGTCTTGAAAGTCACAAAACCACAGTGTGGGGTACATCGTTTGTGCTGGTGCAGTGTTTTTGGCTGCAATGCAAACAATTTTTTTAAAAGAAATTGCAGGGGACTGAAAATAATGTATTTACAAATTGTATATAAGACATATTCTGACATAAAAAGGGGATGTCACTGTCAATCCTTCTCCCTGGACAGTGTCTGGGGCTAACATTTTAAAGAAATGGAAGGTTTGTTTTACTATCAACTTTGTTATAACATTAAGACAATTTTGACACGGATTTCAAAATAATTTTTAAGGTTAAACGGTTAACCGGTAAAAGGTCCCAACCCTAATATCTGAACAGGTAGTTGATGTCTTACGTGTAACAGGGTCAGCTTCTGTACTCTATTTAGCCTGTCCTTTAACCTCAGATACACGTTCAGTGCATAGTTGATGGTCAGGAAGAAACTGATGACATTGAACATCTACGCATGGAAACAAAACAAAAATACAAGAGAAAAAAGTTTGGAATTGCTGCAAAGTTTTGTTGAGTCAATTTACCTGTTAAAGTAGTGAGGCAATATTCGTGGAATTGAGAGCAAGGATTGCCAAGTCATGATGATGTTAGTAAAAAATATCCAGATATTTACTAAGGGCTCATGAGTGTCTGGAGATAGATACTCTGGCACTTCAAGTTACCTACAACAGGTGGCAACCGTAAGAAAGATTCCTCAACAAGACATTCTGTTTATGGCATTCTAATAGTGACAATATGTTCGTCAGGGATGGCAGCTCAATTAATTGTATTGTAATAGCACTCCGCACTAATGATGTAACTTTTGCTCAGAATACCCGTATGTCAGACAAACATTCCACCACTAGCTCTCTCGCGATCATCGCATCGGCGTGCCAGACCGCAGTAGTACAGTCAGTACAAGCGAGTAAATATAAAGCTTGGACATGTACGCGCCCGTACAATAGTGAATTTTGACACGTTGTCTGTCAGATCTTGGTACTGAGCTTCTATTTTTAGCATTAGCTCGGAGTGCTATTGAGACAAACACTGTACATGTGAGTTCCACCACCAAGAAATGTACCTGTATGCTCTCAGTGCTCTCATCTTCAAGTTTGGACAATAATAATGCCAAATCAAAACCAAAAACTGAATTAGAAAACAAAACCAATTATTTCCTTTGTGCTTTTTTCTATAAAATAATCATAGCAAGCATCCATTAGTGATGTCACTTTCTTATAGAATGTTTTCACTGCTTGCCAGATTTTTGATACTCTCTTGGAAACAGCAGTATTGCAAGTTGAATGCTCATCCAAGAGCTTATGTTAAAACATTCAGTCATGAGCAAGGCCGGAAATCCATGTGTCCATCATGCGTTGTGCGTAATGCGTTGTGCCTAATGCGTAGTGTGCAATCCTTTTAAAAGAAGATACACGCCAAGCAATACACATAATTTGTACGGATAATACAGTACACAATACGGACACATGGAACTATGTGCGCTGCTATGTGCTTTACTTTCATTTTTACGCATTGCGCACTACGCATTATTTAAAGGGAGGGTATACTTTGGTAACTACTCCAAAAATTATTGACCATAATAACTTACTTGGTAAGAAAAACTGCAGCTATTGATAACGTATACCATTTTGAGAAACATTTCCCTTCAAAAGAATGTGGTTTTAGAGAGAGGGATTCAAAAACATTTCAATCTAAGAACAGATTGTGTGTTCCAATTACAGTTTATTTTTCCTGCATGGACATAACCCCTCCAGATTTTCGGCAAAAACGCTACCGCCTTTTGAAATGAAATTTTCACAGGTTAGTTTTATTGTATATGTATCTACATTTATATGGGATCAAAACAATCCAACGGTTCCAAAAACCAAAGGTATACTTTGCCTTTAAGCATAATGCATGATGGATAATGGAATTCCGGCCATACACATATATGTAGCCTCACCTCTGTAACTGCTTGGAGTATTGTACAGATTTTAAAGCCTTGTGAGCCCGCTCCTTCAAATGGAATATTCCAGAGAATGGCCCCAATAAGCCAGCAGATTGCGAGACATAAATCAGCAACAGCGAGGTGGAACAATGGCCGAATCTGTCAATAGAAATCAGGAAAAATGTTTAGAGAATGTAACAAACATACATACGTACAATGCAGGGGTTTCCCATTTAACTATTTCTTTTCCACTCACCTGCCAGACTAGTGAACCTGACTTATGAGTAATCAAAGATTTTTCACTTGTGCACATGTATTAGTAAGAATTTGTCAATCAAATCTCATGTTCTTTTTTACTAATCATGTTCTGGTTTACGAGTTGTACTACACATACTTGGATGTTGAGTTATTTGCAAAATTACTGTTGTGTGGAACCATGGAGGAAGAAAATAGAAAATCTATTTTCTTCCTCCATGGATGAACCAAACGTAAAACCACATAATAGACAAAAACAAATTATCAATGCAATGTGCTCTTGTTAAGGAAAATCTGTTTTTGTAAAGTAAACCATTTTCCACGTTTATAAGTAAGTACCTCATTTTGAACTTGTGGTTCTCCTGATATTCTGTAATCCCTCACACATTTTCTTTAAATAAAACAAAATTTTGACTGTCCCTGTGGACTACAATTGGACATGTTTTGACTCGCCCTTCATTCGCATTTGGGGAGCAGGTCACAGCTAAGGTTCAACTCTGCAATGTACATTGTACATTTAGCTCTTTCATAGTAAAGCAGATGGTGACTGCTCTATATTCCGACACCCCTATATTCCAACACTCCTATGTTCCGACAACCCCCTCATGATTTACATAGGGTTAGGGTTAGGGTTAGGGTTAGGGTTAGGATTAGGGTTAGGAATAGGAAAATACACCAGGGTTGTCGGAACATAGGGGTGTAACCAAGCAGATATATATAATACACATGGTGTTACCGCAAACTGAACAAACATTGTTGCTAGTTGCTACCTCACCATGCAATGCCTCCGAACTTGTGTAAGTTCATTAACCTTACAGTCCTTACAGTCCAAATTCCTTCTATATCCACTTGCCAAAGTGCTGGATTCAGAAGGACTGTTGTCTGTAGGCCCAAATAACAATGGCTTATCACTGGATCAGGCATTCCAAACAATTTGGTGTGGAGTGACATAGGAGCTAAGAGGATATTGGAGGAATTAAGCCACACACTGCGGACCTTGAATATCATTTTTGAAAGGGCAAGCCAATTTTCAATGTGCAAAGGGCACTTCAATAGAAATATCTGATTGTAGTCTATGGGAAACTTTTGAAGGGGGCACCAAGGCCAAAATCAGGGCAACAGAGGCCATGGGCTCCATGGCCTCTGTGTAAAACCAGGCCTGCACTGGCGAACTTACTTACGGTCTGTAATGGTTAAGTTTTCATGTTCTCTGTCATGTTAAAATGACAGTCATAGAAACCAAAACTAATCCCTAGTACTTTAGCACTTCACTGTTAAGATCTAAAGAATCATGTAACCTGATTACTAAAATAAAAAAAAATGCCTGAAAACAACGCCTGACAAACTGATTTTTCCTCAAAATTGTGAATGCGCATTTCCATGAAACTAAACTCAAGATGTCAACCGCATTCATGTTTTGTTGAAAACTCCTGGACTGTACGCATTCTGCCTAAAAGCACTTTGCCTAACCCTCTAAGAATTGACACCAAAAACATAACAAGTTTACTTTTATTTTATTTTATATTATAACTCAAGACCAATATCACGCAGTTTATCTCCTAAACAAATAGTGTGTGACAAGTGTGTGACAAACTGTTGTTGTATTTTAACAAGTTTATTTTTGGGGGACATGTACAATGTAGTAATTTTCATCTCTTTCTACTTGACTGCTCCTGTTTCACCAGCATACCTGTTTATGTGCCTTGTGTTGTCATTTAGCCTTCGAGAAAGACTCTGCTAGAGGGTCGAAACGTCAGGCCATTAACTATTTTGTTGCATTTATACCATACATAGGTCCTTTTGGTTGGCAAGCAGTTTGCAATGTCAGCTAATTCTATGTTCTCAATTTTCAAACAAAATAGCTACTGACCAAATGCACAAAAACATTTTAAACGAATACGAATGGACACATGTACGTCATAGTGGTGTAACAAAAAGATATTTGAGGAACATGTTTTAACTTGGTCAACAGGAAATAACCACAGACTGTAGTGACTTATCTGATTAGTGAGTTTGTTATACCAAACCTTAAAGCTTAAATCACTAGACGTTGGCCACTGGGAAGTGCCAAGTTAGGCCCAATTTCATTAAGCTGTTAGGCAAGAAAAAATGCTTAGCACATTCCATTGCTCATCAAAAATTTAGTTGGGCACCAGTCGCAACAATGTATACTTTATGGAATATTGGCTGGTTACCTGGTTCTTTTTTAAAAGCAAGATTTTTCTGTGCTTAGCAAGTTTTTGTGCTTACAGGCTTTATGAAATTGGGCACAGACCTCATTTTCAAGCTATGTAGGCAAGCTTACGCTTAGCATGAAAATTTGTTTAAATAGGTCACCAGCTTCAGATGAAATGTTGTGTCTCATACAGGTTTTTTATTACAGCTTGATTTGCCATCAGGTCTGTTTTTTAATTTTTACTAGCCACAATTTGACCTCGGGGTCTTTTTCAGTCTCAAGAGTCACATGCATTTCTATTTTGAACTTACACCCCAATCGTCATACCCAGGAGTGGCATCTCAGTTACCTACATGTGTTAAGGATGACTCAGAACTTCCACATGACTTCTGATTAATCTCTAAAATTATCATTTTTTCTTCTATTAAAAGATTTTAAAACTATTGGTTGCCTGGAGCATTTTGAAGCTCAAAGGACGTGTACAACATTGGTTAATTTGAAAAACAACATGGTCATAGATTTGCACATACAGCAGATGTGTAAGTAACCATCTTACAAGTTGTAAAAATAGTCATGGTGGTCTTGGTGGAAAACTTTCTTAGAAATATTTTTGCCTTTTTTTTTGAAAAATGGGTTCATGGAAATCAACTTAGTTTGATCTTGCGAGACCAAAACTTGATGTTTGAAAACAATAAAAACATACAGAGGTTTTTTTCTTCATCTCAATTTTCTTGTGACTCTGATGACAGACTGAGCTTAAACTTTCACAGGTTTGTCATGTGTATGTTGGGTCACATAAAGTGTTGACACTGGTCTTTAAGAACAGACTGAGCAAGTCTCGCGCATATTCAAATTTCCGGGCCCAAGTTGGTCACAACCATATTGATTTTTACGTGTGCGTGATTCTGTTTCTTCAAATATTGTAGTTTATGGCTGTACAAATTTAGCCAGGAAATATATGGAAGTAAAAATAAATTTAACAAATCAACAATGAAAACCCCAGAATAAGACTAAAACTCTGTTTTCAGTTACTTGTAAATAATATAAAAAATTCCCTGACTGACATTCATTTTATCATTAAATCTATGTAATGGTCCCACAAATTCAGGTGTGATTGGCAAATGGGGCTTCTAAAAAATAAGCTTCCTCGTCCCAAGTTTTAATTTGGCTTCAACGTTAATTTTAACAAATTTGTTGTATTATATACAATAGGATTAATGTTTATAATATATACAGTGAAATTGTATTAATAACAAATTGGTATGGGTATTTTTATTTTTAAGAAGTTTGTATAAATAGAATTTAACCCTTTAGTCACCGTACCGCCCTGACACTTACTCAGTGAACCGCCCAAAACCGCCTGGTCATTTTAATAACATTTTAGCTGATTTTTCTGAAGAAGAAAAACTAAAAAATTAGACATAACTAGGAAGAATATCATGCCTGCTTTATACAGTTTACTGCTATAACTTACGTGGTCATGGAAATGTGCAAATCTGTGAACATTTATACTTTCAATCTTACCAATGTTAGCATATATATCCTTTAAAGGCAGGTTATACCTTTGGTAATTCCAAAAATGAATGACCATGAAAGTTTACTTGGTAAAGAGCACTGGAGAGCTGTTGATATTATAAAACATCTTTAGAAACGACCGCCTTCATGAAGTAATGCAGTTTTAAAAAAAAGAGGTGATTTTATTTTTCACCCAAAAGTTTGAATCTGAGAAAGGCTTCAGGCATGAAGCCTTTCTCAGGCATCTGAAAGCACACAATTCTATGCAACAAATTTTCCCCTGCAATTTCGATGACCAATTGAGCCCAAATTTTCACAGTTGGTTGGTTATGTTATGCATAATGTTGGGATACACCAAGTGAGGATACTGGTCTTTGACAATTACCAAAAGTATACATTTACCCTGCCTTTAATTAAGGATGATAAAGCTCTTCCAAATTAAACTTACTTCTGATGTTTTGATGACTTTCCTGCACAGTGCGTAGACGATTATTGATAGAGATCCAATGATACTCAGGGAGGAGAAGAAGGCATGAACATAATGAAGCATGTCAAGCTACACATATAGAGAAGAAAACAAACAAGGACAAGATCAAAATTCTGCTTGGTCAAATTTCATGGCAATGCTTACCACTGCATGTAGCGCTTCAATTCAACCACATGTATGTAAAGAGTTAGCAGCAAGTTTCTGCACTACATGTAGCTGGGTAAGCAAAGAATACTTAGTACTCAAAGTACTTGGTAGAACAAAAATATTGTACACAAGCAAACAGTTCCTTATTAGGATTAAAATCTGAATCCAAAATTACTGTACATTGGTGAGCAGCAGTAACATAACTGGGAGGGGGGACACAGCCCCCCCTGCTCAGAACCCTTGCCTCCCTTATTGCCCCCGCCCCCAAGAGATAAAAGAAATGCACAAATGAATGGTTTGAAACATTAAATAGCCCCCCCCCCAATTTTTGTGTGTATTTATCTTTGCCCTCGCTTGCCCCCCCCCCCCCCCCTCCTCAAAATGGAAATGTCTGGTTACGCCACTGATGAACAGGGTATCAAAATAGCTCTCTTACAATGCCTTTGCCCAACAGAACAATGTAACACAAATATTCAAATATAGGCTTGACACAAAGCACCCACTAATGGGATGGTTTGGGGTTTTTTGAAAGTTGGCAGAAATGCTGAATTTGGTCAAAACATTTGTTAACAATGTCAAATGTTTTGCTAACATTCGGCCGTCCATGCCAACCAGCCCAGTTTGTTTAAATAAAAGATAAAAAGAAGGTTTCAATGATACCCTATACATCGAATGATGTACGGTGTAAACATTAATGTATTGTTAGTCAAACATGCTTTCAGTACCTAACAATGTACCTTTTGCTTGGCGCATTACCCGCCGGGAAAGCATGTGTTCTGGAGCTGCAGCAGCAAAACCCGCAATTATTACATAACATTAATTTTGTGCATCCTTCTACGTAAGCCTGTTCCAAGGCACTTCACATCAGCTCAAGGGATAAACTGATAAAATCCCACTAATAACATTGTTTATTTTGATAGTTTACTCTCTTCCAATTGCACAAAATTAATCCATAGGGACCATTTATTTCTGTATTAAGCGTCACCATACGCCCAAACATTGCTAATCTCAGTGTATTTTTGCCCATTATTTTCAGGAAAAATTTCAGGAAATTATTAAGAAACAGAAATACGTGTACATGGTCTTGCTTTAGAATTGTAGATTCTATGTCAACATGGGAAAAATTGGTCAATTCGGTCCGATACCTTTCTTTGACTCTCTTGCTAGAGTGGAAGTAGGTCAAATCTCGCTATGGTCTTTAAAGGCACTGAAAACGTTTGGTAATTGTCAAAGAGAAGTATTCTCACTTGGTGTATCCCAACATATGCATAAAATAACAAGCCTGTGAAAATTTGGGCTCAATTGGTCATAGAAGTTGCAATAAAATGATGAAAGAAAAAACACCCTTGTTGTACAAATTTGTGTGCTTTCAGATAGGAATAAAAGGCTTCTTGCAAGAAGTCTTTTATTATTTTAGTGAGAAATCCTCTTTCTCAAAAACTACATTACTTCAGAGGGAGTCGTTTCTCTCAATGTTTTATACTATCAACAGCTCTCCGTTGCTTGTTACCAAGTAAGTTTTTATGCTAATATATATTTTGAGTAATTACCAAACGTGTACAGTGCCTTTAAAGGGTTAACAAATAAATGATTTTAATAAAAAAAAGTCATTTGCTACTGCAGCTGCAGCACACATGCTGACCTTCTGGATGGTTTTTTGGACCATGCCCCTGAAGGATTTAAACTATCAGTACACATTTTATTCCAAGCCTGGACACTGGCGAAATTTAACCCAAAGTTCCACAGAAACACTTACCACTTCTTCTTCCCGTGACGTATTGTAGCACGGCACAAAGATCAACTCCTCTGTCACCAAGGGAGCTGAGCTTGTACGCAACCGATTCATCATCGTGATGCTGGGTAGATTAAAATACTTTCATCTCAGAATCCATTTCATCTTTGAAAAATAATGCTCGTCAGCATTCAGCAATCCAAGAGGGAAAAACCTTATGAGGAAGGACAAAAAGATACTAACAAATTAATATTTCTGTAATGCCAAGCTTGATTAAATAATACAAAGCATTGAGGAGGCATTTGAACACAGCCAACGAAGCCGCTTCTCTAGCCTTGTTGGTAGCGTGTTCCACATGTGCGGTGCAGCAACTGAAAAGGCTCTATCCCCAGCTTTCCTTTTAGATCTAGGAATGGAAAGCCGGGTCAAGTCTGAAGAGGAGCGGAGACGATGTCTGTGTACATCCAGGACGTTACCACTTTGTAAATGTATCAAATCAACAAGATAAGAGAGAGCTAGAGCATGGAGAATTTTTTTAATCAGTGTGAACATTTTGAAACAGATTCTTTCAGATACTTTGTTCTTGTAGAGTCAAGGCATTTGTTCCTTGGTAAAGGGCACCTCCATGAAGGAAGTTTCAATTTCTACTTTCACGGGCATGAATCGTCGTTTCTAAGAATCTCAGCTTCAAATTCTTGAGGGGTGAACAATTATCTTTCGAAGGGAATCCCTTCTCATAATAGTTTTTACTATCAACAACTGCAGTGCTTCTTACCAAGTTTTCAAGGTGATCAATTTTTTGAGCATTTACCAATCTATGACCCTACATGTATCTTTAGATCTGAATGAGTGAAAGTTGGATACATATTGGTGTAGCATTGACCCAAAACCATAAATAACAAGAAATACGTATTGTCCATATCCTGTGTTACGCATGTACATACAGGGACGAGTCAGCGTCATTTATAGCTTTTCATACAGTAGGGGAAGTGGGCTAGGTTGACTGTTCATTAGTTTTACACTGTAATCTGTGGTTTGATGAGGTCGAGCTCTACAGCTGACTGTAATGGCAATGCCACACAGGGCAACCTTTTTCAGGCAACTTGGATGCAACCACTTGCATTGTACACAAAAGAAACACTTTGGCAGCACAAAAGACAATTTTCTAGCTGTAAATTACCATCCCCAAGCAAATGATGAGAAAACTGAAATGTCAATTAATTTTCTTATTTGAGATTGCCTGGAGCTGGTTGCCTGTTAAATACCTTGTGTGACACGGCCTTTATGCTTCTCTACATATCGTCACCGACGCCACGAAGTTGCACAGAGGTAGATACCAGTAATAAGTAACAATCGGAGAAAACGGCGTTTAAAGTTGAACGCTTTTTAAAATTAAGCTTTCCTACAAAGTTTTAGGGTATTTTCAACTAGTGTTCTTACAGTGGAGACTTGATGCATTAAACTTCATATAAACGGTGCTTTTTAATGTTTTTCGTCCGAAATTAAGAAGCAATAAAGTAAGAAGCTGCATGCTACTTCGTGACGTCGAAAATTAACGAAAATGGCCCTTTTTCGTTTTCAAGAAGTAGCACTGCCTGTATTACTATGCGTGTTTGTGACCTAGATAATCTAGGTCACGCGCACGCAACACACAAGATTGCAGTGCTACTTGGTGAAATTGTTTTTTCACTTTTGCGGTGTGTGCGCGCCACGTGTTTCAATGGTAAATTGAATCTCAGTGCTACTTCGTGGCGTCAAAAAATGTCAGGTTTGTTGCAAAGTTGCAAACCCTCATTACCGTAATTAAAAAAGTAAAGCTCATGAAGCGTTGAAACTTCATGAAGTTGTAGGCCTCGGTTAACATTGTTTAAATATGTAAAAATCTGAAATCTGAAAAAAAAGTGGTTTTGTACACTGTGTGCTACTTCGTGGCGTCGGTGACGATATGACACCCATCTTACACAAACTCCACTGGCTCCCGATTTAAATGTGTATCGCCTAAAGTTAAATCCCCTCACTTTTGCAGCTCTTCATGGACTATCTCCAGACTATACATCTAATCTTCTGCATAAATAATAATATTACAATAATATATAGTCTTCTACAGCGCAAGATCTACCAATAAGGCACTTGAACAGACAGAAACGTTCCAAATTCCTGTTCATCCTTTTCGTTTGCTGGCAAATCCTTACTGACAAAAACTACTGTTTCTACAAAATTCTATGGTCAAAGAGCCTTCAACTTAATTGCACATTTATTATGGATTGACCTACCAGTTCATATTCGTTAAGCTGACTCTGTTCTGATTATCAAGGGACTTTTAAAGACTCACTTGTTTGAATCTACATTTTTGTAACAAATTGCTTCATATAATCTCATTGTTTTATGTTTTGTGTTGAGCATACAGGCTGCTATTATTATTATTATTCTTTGTCTCTTTTCACAGCCTCCCTTACATCATTCTCTCAACTCAAAGATGTTCATGCTTCCGCAAAGTTTCCCACCTTCTTATTCTCCCTCAAGTATTAAAATGCGAAGTTCTTCAATATCTTAATAATATAATAATAAAGTCTTATATAGTGCACGTATCTACCGAGAAGGTACTCAAGGCACTTGAACAGACAAACAGGAAGTTTTTCCCGCATGTGGGGCTACATTTTTGAAGTATGAGACCTATTCCTTTACATAGCACCATGTAATGATTTACAAGGTGCTGTGGCTTAATATGCTGCCGATCAAACCAGGAACACCAGGGCGAACCCCTTCTCTTTACGATAAGTGCACTGGGTTCTTTTACGTGCATTACACAACACACGGGACCTACGGCTTAACGTCCCATCCGAAGGACGAAGCATGTGGTTAAGTGTCTTGCTTAAGGACACAAGTGTCACAACTGGGATTCGAACCCACACTCTGCTGATCAGAAACACCAGAGCTTGAGTTCGGTGTTCTTATCCGCTCGGCCACGACACGCCACATCTTAATGCTTTAAACGTTGTATTAAGTTACCTATAGTGTACCTTTACATTGTAAAATTACGTGCAGATTTATAAGATCACTTGTAAAGGTAACACACGACACAGCCACATCACACATCCTGTGGTAAGCTTAAGATAAATTCTGCTGGTCTTTCTTAGTTTCAAATTGTTGAAAATCCGGATGTTAAGGTGTCATGTTTCCGAATGTAAAAATTGGTAAACCAGTTTCTATGATATCAAACTATCATGTACATTGTGTAACATGTACATGTGTGCACGTATGTGTTGGACAACATCATGGAGGTATGTTTAGTATTTAAAGGTATCGTACACGTTTGGTAATGACTCAAAACAAATATTAGCATAAAAACTTACTTGGTAACAAGCAACAGAGAGCTGTTGATAGTATAAAACATTGTAGGAAACGACTCCCTCTGAAGTAACGTAGTTTTTGAGAAAGAGGTAATTTCTCAATAAAATATTAAAAACTTCTTGCAAGAAGTTTTTATTCCTATCTGAAAGCACACAAATTTGTACAACAAGGGTGTTTTTTCTTTCATCATTTTCTTGCAACTTCGATGACCAATTGAGCCCAAATTTTCACAGGCTTGTTGTTTTATGCATATGTTGGGATACACCAAGTGAGAACACTGGTCTTTGACAATTTCCAAACGTGTTCAGTGCCTTTAAGTTCCAACCATGTTGTACTTGAATTTTGTGATATCAGAGAGTGGCCCTTAACTTTTTTTAGCTTGTAATTTCACTAATCCGTCAGCTTTTCCAATAGTCCATTATTTCAAAAATAGGGATGCTTTTTTCAACACTGAAGTTGCCAGCCATACCACTTGGAGTTAAGTTTGTCTGGTCGAAGCTGACATCGGCCAGTGGACCATTATTAAAGGCATCGTACATGTTTGGTAATGACTCTGATAATTAATGGCAATACAAACTTACTTGGTAAGAAGTACAGCAGCTTTGGATAGCATAATGCATTTTGAGAAACTTTTTACTTCGAAGTACTGCGGTTATGGAAAAATATATCACTTTTTATCCCCCAAAACGTTTGAATCTGAAAAGCGTTAGGCGTAACGCTTCTCAGAGTGTGTATTCCAATGCAGATTATTCTTCCTGCGTGGACATAACCGCTCCAGATTTTCGGCAATATCTCAAAAACGCTACCACCTTTTGAAATGAAATTTTCACAGGTTAGCTTGATGGTATATATTTACAACTATATAGATTTGAAACAAACAATAGGCTACAACTACCAAACGTGTACGATGCCTTGAAGGGGAAACGCTGGTTACAAATCTGGAAAACGGATCTTGTGTTTGTAAGATTTGTTGTATTTATCAGACAGTGACAAGTTCATTTGAATAGAATGCTTGCTTTTGCTCAAGTTACATGTGCCTTCTTCAAGTTTCCCACTTGAAGTTTCCAATGGTATGTAATTCAACTGTGCATACAATCCTTCATTTCAAGAAATATGAGGAGAGCTACACAGCTGTTTTCCAAAATGATTGAGGAGAGCTCTTTCCATTCCTCAGAATTAAACTTTACCAATAATCTAAAAAGTGAAAGTAACTCATGATTTTTAAAAATCTGATTGTTGGTGATTTTCACCTCTGATGATTCACACTCATATAAGGTTTAAGGATTTACCTGATCAAAGCAACCCTGGTACACCATGTACACTGTCCATAGATTTGTTTACACCTCTCTAAAGCCCATGTGTTGATCACATTTCAAGTTTGAAACATTCCACCAGTAGCGCTAACACTCTGACAACTTTGAAAGTGACCGATAAATCGATCAAGGCAGAATTTTACTGCCTGGCCAACCCTAACAGGCAGGCATCAGTGGGTCATAATGCTGGTTTTCAACAAATCAGTACAATGTAAATTAATATCACAACACAATGACTACACTCCCAATTGTGCATTTCAATAAAAAACCAGCAGACGATGATGGAATTTTGTCTGCTGCAAAACGTCATTGACTTTGAGGATGTTGAGCAAATGCAACCATGATTAATAAGCCATTTGCGAGTTAGATTTGAATAATGTCTGGTACAATGACTTGCTTAGTCACAAGTTACCGCTTAAATTTGAATTTCTCAGACTATAGAGACTATAGCGTTGTGAAATGGTTCGGGGCACACTTTTGTGTAGCAACCTCCAGGTGAGCAAACCCTGGTACCATTGTGCAAAACACATTCATTCAAAATTGTGTAATGGGTGTAGGCCGTCTCTTAAGTAACTATGCAAAAGCTTGCCCCGAACCATGAGACATAGCAACTGTCTCTATAGTCTGAGGAATTCAAATTTAAGTGGTAACTTGTGATCAAGCAAGTCATTGTACCAGACATTTATTGTACCAGACATAAATCTAACACGCAAATGGCTTATTGATCGAGCGTGAAACCAGGCTTTCTGCTTGTTCTCACTCGTACACTCTTGCTTTGCTGAGATGTAGAACAAAGAGCCACTCCAACAGCTTTATTCCACATACTGCATATCTTTGGAACTCCCTGCCTGGTGCATGTTTCCCTCCATCCTACAATCTAGACTGTTTTAAGAGGAATATCAATTCCTACCTTCAGTTACCTTCAATTCCTACCCCTGAGTTATTTTTATCTTAAATGTTTTCTTAAGTTGTAGCCCCTTATCAAGAGAGGCTTTGAGAATTGTTTGGGGCAAACTTGCATAAAATGATTTTTTTTTAAAACCCAGTATGACGTACTCAGAGTTGAATCACTTCATTTGTGATGGCTAAGCTACATGTAAACTGTACAACATGTACAACATGTACAGTTTACACATGTACTATGGGAAATTTAAAAACATTTTTTGCTGCATTTTAGGGACCTTGAACACCGAATAATTTTTTTATTTTAAATTTTGCATTACACATCGAACAGCACAATTAGCGCCAACAGGATGAATAGGAAACAAGAAGAAATGTTCAGTTTTAGATGTGGGAGGAAACCCACGATTTTGGAAAACCCACGACGTCATGTAGGGACTGAAAACCCAATCCACATGCAAGGCTCTGGTCTAGTCTGAGGTGGAATTCAAACCGGGGTCCACAGAGATAAAAGGCAGGGAAAGAAACCACTGAGCCAACCTAATCACCATATAGAAGAGTGTATCACCTCATGTTTTACTTTTTTTCAAGGTGCAAGTTCATTATTTGTGTCTTTAATTTTGTAAACAATAAGAAAATATTTTTTTTGTGAAAACCCAACTCATCTCAAAACTGACAGAGGCCTGAAATTAAACAGAGGCCATGGCCTCTGTTGCCCTGGTCTTGGCTTTGATGCCCCTTCAGAAATTCCCATAGACTTAAGGTTTTGCAATGGAAGTGCCCTTTGCAAAATGAAAATGGCCTTGTCCTCTCAAAGATGAAATCCCAGGCCTGCAAAATTATTTGATATTTTGAGGCAGACAGACACATCCTTATCTAGAGAGTATGTATAAGCATGGAGTCTATTCCTACCTCCATGGTATAAGCCAATGTCCAAGCTGACAATGAAACAAACTAAAGAAGCCAACAGCCTTGTTTAAGTGCAACAGTATCATAAAATAAACAGCTAAGTAGTGTGGGAGACACATCACTCTAGTCCATTATGGTTCAACAAATAACAACAGTTTATTTTTCACAAAGCTGGCAATTTGGCCTTGGGGTACGATTAACCACATAAGGTGTGAAAAGAAGGTGAGGCATACATATGGGAAAATTTCAATTTGTATGCACACCTTGTACAGTACACAAGTAGCATGGGAGATTTTGAGGTAAAAGCATTATAAACAACAATGAATGTTTTAAATTAAGATCTAAAACCCCCCAAAATGCAAGTCATTGAAAAGTACAAGTGCACAGGCCTACATCATGCTCTGATCAAATTATGATTTGCAGACAGTGTCCCGAGTTTGATGGATGGGAGGTTAAAAATGACTGATGGAGTTTGCCCCTCAAGAAACAAACTCCAGCCCCTCCTCCCAAAAAACGAAAACAACAACAAAAAATTAATAAATAATAATAATGACAAATTTAGATTTGAAAAAATAAAAATATACAAGAGTTATATAAGAATAATACAATATCATTAAAAGAAAACACTAAATCAAACTTTCCAAACTGTACACTGTAGGAAAGTATCATACCATAGAGTGGTCCTTGCTCTATGATCATACTGACAATATAACAAGTTTTTTTAATACCCAGGGTGCCATAAAGCCCAAGGTTCCACTGGCTACACAATATACACTATAGGGGCCCTACCCAATTGGCATATATTCAGACAAACAGTGTTGAAGCTCTGTGGACTACGAACAATGACCTTAAAGATTCATTGGCAACTGATTCCAATTTCCCCTCACATAACTGCACCAGAAATGGCCAATTATTACAAACTCTTCACAAACATTGTTAAAAGAAGGGTACGTACACGTACAAACAACATTCATGTTGAGTCCTTGCTTTCAGGTGTAGAGTACCAGGGGTCGATTTCACCAAACTCTTCCTAACTTAGGACTAGTCCTAGGCAATGCTAAGAGATAGGACTAGTCTTTAGTTAGGACCAGTACTTAAGACTAGTCCTATCTCTTAGCATTGCCTAGGACTAGTCCTAAGTTAGGAAGAGTTTTGTGAAAATGGACCCCAGGTCTTGAATTTCTTCTTAAAGAGGGAAATGTTGCCATTTTCATTTTACAAAGGGCACTTCCATTACAAAGTTGTAAAGTCTATGGGAATGTTTTGAAGGGGCACCAAGGCCAAGACCAGGGCAACAGGCCAGAAATTTCATTTTTGAGAGGACAATGCCATTTATCATTATTTTTGCAAAAGGACACTTTAAATTTTGTTAAAGCCTATGGGAAACTTCTGAAGGGGCACCAAGGCCAAAACTAGGGCAACAGAGGCCATGGCCTTCATTGTCTTCATGTAAATCCAGGCCTGGTGTACAAGTCCAATAAATGCACATCACACTAATTATTTTGCACACTGGTACTGTCCAACAAAATTGATAAATAAACAGGAATTTGTTACCCAACCATGAGTAATTATTTTCTGGAATCCCTTCGCAGACTTTTTGTAGAATCCCATGCTAAATATCACTTTTTATGAAAGAATGTTGAAAAATGTTTTTCCTTAAATAAATAATAAAAATTCATAAGAAAACAATACATTTATTTCAACACCTGTCTTGGAGTGCTTTATAAGATTTCCAGCCAGTTCATTCCTCCAGGCACGTGGGTGTCCAATGGGCAGTTTATCTGTGTACATGTAAACATGTTCAATACATGGTGCAAGCTTGTTTGGACTAATTGACCATTAATTGTTTGGTAAGACTACCTGTTCAATGACATTCATTTCATTATTACATTGTTCATCCTCAATAATTCATCAGTGCATTTTTCTAAAACTCGGAATACAAAGCAGCCATGAACAACAACAAACCTTGAATTACATGGCAGCACTTGCCCTCTCAAAGATGAAATTCCAGCCCTGTTTTTGTTTGTTTTGTTTTACAATAATAATTATATAATTTGGGAGGCTAATAATCCTTAATTGCAGGTGAGAAGCTGAAGTGCGAAGAGTGCGGCTACATGCAAGGGTGCCTTTGGCAGCCAGCCACTTCCACCCATATGCACTGTATGACCATGGAGCGCAGCCAGAGTTTCGCAAGCGTTAGATTTTTCCGTTTCATTTGAGAATATAATTTTTTCATAACTGTTATCTCAGTTGGCATCATTTTTGACACTTGGAGTAGTTTGTCAGCGAGGTTGTATTATTTACTTTAATAGTCTACATAATCTCATGATAACACATGATAAAGTAGTCCATTTAGTTTTCTGATCCTGAACACAATAACTACATGATGTAGGCCGACAGCACGTCTTTATAAACAACCTTGATAGGCTGAGTATCACTTCCTGTGTTTGTTAACTACAAATTTACCTCCAGTCATTCCAGTAGCCCCACTTCGCAGGCATGACTCCCTTAAAGGAAGTCACATCATTTAGTTGAAATGTCTATGGCTCTCTGCTTCCTGGGTATGACGCACAGAAGGGTACACAACGTGACCTTTGACTCTTTGGTTCAAAACAATTTCACAGCGCATCCCATTGTTTGCATTGTGTTACTGTTGATATGTACTGTACTGTGTCTGGGTGCCTTTTGAACTTCAAGTGTATGTTTTGTAAACTTAAGAGTCAAAGTGCACATATTACATTTTTCTGTAAAGTGCATTTTTTTGTGCAACGATATGCGAGTGACGCTGGAATGGCCCATTTGTATCATAAAACAACCAAAAGGCTGCCACTATTCAATTATGTTTACAATTTAAAAATTGATGAGTTCCGCACACTCGAGCAGCTCCTTGAATGAAAAGACATTACCAACATTGATGGTATTCAATTCTGTTTTATTGTCACACATACATATACAGTGAAATTTACTTTGGTTTGCGAGTCTAAAAATATCAAAAATTACAAAATAAAACAGAAAACAAAAAACCCACAAAAGGCATTCAATAACAAATAAACAATATGCAACAGTAAGATAACAACAGTAAACAATAGCAAACCCCCGAAAACAAAATTAAAAAGTATTAATCATTCAGTAACCTAATTGCACTGGGATAAAAACTGTTACGAGTACGGTTGGAGTCAGCTCTGATCGCTCTATACCGCTTACCTGTTCTCATCAGTTCAAATAAACCATTCGCAGGGTGAAATTCATCTGAAATAATGGATCTCGATTTCTTAAGAACCCGTGCGGCATAAAGTTTATCCAAAGCAGGAAGCTCGTGACCAATTATAAAGCTAGCAGTGCTGACTACACGATTGAGGCGTTTTCGGTCATCTGCCGTGGTGTTGCCGTACCAGACAGTGATCGAGAGTGTCAAAACACTCTCTACCACAGCCCGATAAAACTTAATCAGCAAATCCTGGCTGACACGAAAACTTCTCAATCTTCTAAGAAAGAACAATCGTTGCTGGGCTTTCCTAACAATGGAATCAACATGAGTCACCCACTTAAAATCGTATGATATGTGCACTCCTAGAAATTTAAAAGAGTCAAAAATGGTATGCTTTACTTTTGACCACCTCCAACCCCCCCCCCCCCCCGGATTTACTCAGATAAGTTCCTTCTGAAAGTGTTCTGTAGAGGAGTACAACCTATTAGGAAGCACCAACATGTGATTGTTTTTATACTTGTAACAAGCAACAGTAACAAAGGTCCTCGGTAATGCATGGGCAAAAAAAAATTGGGGGGAAAAATGTTTTTTCTATTTGCATGAGTACACTGCACATGAACGTATTTTACGTTTTTTTTTTCCACGCAACCATGTAACGTCCGTAACATTTTGGTCATCTTTTTCCTCTAAAACAAAATCTAATAAAGATTTTTTTTGTATACCACATATTCAAAGCTAAGTTTTGATGGGTAACTTTATCCACAATGAAATTTGAAAATCCAATAATTAGAACTAGGCTAACGAGCGTTACGGACGTTACAAAATTTTGTTACGGACATTACGTTACGGACGTTACACATTTACAGTGCACAAGTACATGGCAATAAATGTACACACCCCTATTTAACAATGAAAAGACCCTGATGCACATAGAACTAGGTCAGTTGAGTATAAATTGTATCAGTTTTATGCCTTTTGGTGGGAATGTTAGAAACACATGTCCAAGGCAGGCAGTATACAGCATAATGATCTGGGGTGCGTTTTGGCGATGGTAACCAAAAATTGTTTCGGTTGTTGGTCGTTGGTTCTGCTGTTCAGACTGAACGATAACCGAGTTGTGAGCTCGGTTACCATTTTGGTTATGACGTCAGAAACATATATTGGTTACAGCCGCCAAAACGCACCCCTGTTCACCTGGCCAGCCGGGGAGGAACAGATTTTCAGCCACCCAAAGGAGGATGTTATAACAAAACTCGAGCAACCCAAAATCATAATGCTGGGGAGCCGTATTTACTTTGACTTTGATGTCAGCAAAGCTGAAATGATTTTTAATCATTCTTGAAGTTTTCCAATTAATTACCTAAAACTTAAAGGGACACGTTGCCTTGGATCGGACGAGTTGGTCTTAAAAAAAGCGTTTGTAACCGTTTGTTATAAAATGCACATGGCTAGAAAGACGTTATAAAAGTAGAATACAATGATCCACACCAATATGCCTCGATATTGCGCGGTTTTCCTTTTACTTCGAGAACTAACACGGTTGGCCATTTTGTGTGTGGAGTCAAAAAGTTGACTCCACAAAATGGCCGACCGTGTTTGTTCAC
Organism: Plazaster borealis; assembly: GCA_021014325.1. Lineage (NCBI taxonomy): Eukaryota > Metazoa > Echinodermata > Asteroidea > Forcipulatida > Labidiasteridae > Plazaster > Plazaster borealis. The sequence goes on from CM037473.1 coordinate 10,991,870, forward strand.
GATGTAAAAGGAAAACCACGCAATTTCGAGACCTTTTTGTGTGGATCATTGTATTCTACTTTTTAAACATCTTTCTAACCATGCATTTTATAACAAACGGTTACAAACGCTTTTTATAGACCAACTCGCCCGATCCAAGGCAACGTGTCCCTTTAAACATTCCCTGTTTGGCGACAATGCCTCGTCATGAACCTTCTGTCCTGGACATTTTGTCCTGGACATTCTGTCCTGTACATTCTGTCCTGATTTGGTTATTGACAGTTGTTCAGTGTTTATATGAAATAATTGTTAAAGTGAATTGATTATTGATTCAATGCAGACACTGATATTCTTAATGTGATTCCCAATTTGTTTTCCTCAGAAAATGAGTAGGCTAAAGATTTTTAATTATTCTTGAAGTTTGCCAATTAATAACCTAGAATTTAAACGTTTCCTGTTGGGCGACAATGCCTCTTTATGGGCATTCCGGCCTGATTCTACATTGTTTTTTGACAATTGTTCAGTGTTTATAAGAAGAGTTTTTAAAGTGCACATCCTGATTGATTATTGATTCCATTAATGCAGGCATGATATCATTCCTATTTGAAAGTAATTTTTGCCCTCAAAAAATGAGTAATATTTTATTAAATAGCCTCAAAAGCCTTTCAAAACATAAACCACATATGTATAGGCTAGTGGCCTTTGGATTACCATGCCTTTTTTTTCAAGGTTCAAATATCATCTCTGATCAATGTCCAGATGTCTGTAAGGCTTATCTTACATTCAACATTCAATTTAAAGCCGAGAAAATCATTATTCTTGAGTTTCTTCCCACGTTATTTCACATCCGTAACGTCCGTAACGCTAAAATGTAACGTCCGTAACGCCAAAATGTAACGTCCGTAATGGCAAAAACTTCATATTTGTCCATTATCAAAATGATTTTTTTCTAAATTGTCAATTATGTTTGTATAGAGGGAACTTATATCTACTACTGCATAGTTGTTTTAAAAACCTCTGCCCAGAAACTTCACAGAGTTTTACCAATATGTCAAGGAGCTTGAAAAGTCTCGTCAGAACATGTAACGTCCGTAACGCTCGTTTGCAGTGATTATATCTAATTAATAAACCAAGCTAAGTACAGTTTCACTATGTCATGTTATACACTAGGGCCTATAGTAATGATGTGCAAAATAAATAAAATCTACTTTGACTGCAAGTATGTTACTTTGTTTTCTAAAAATTGCTAGTCACCCCTGTATGTAACGTCCGTAACGGTGGAATTGTCCTATTAGTTTAGTACAAATCGAACATTGCAGCCCAAAGGCTGAATTGTGTTCAAGGTAGAGTGGTTTTCCGGCAGAATGCTATAGACAAAACACAATCACGATTGCATATTGTGGGGCTACATAAAAATGTAATTTTTTCTCCTGTCGACAATTTTCTCAATTGTTTAACCCTTTAGAGACCATTCATTTCTGTATAATCATCACAAAACGCCCAGACATTGCTAAAATTATTCATTTCTTTAATCAAATTTTGTCATTAAAAATTTCAACAGAAATAACATAAAACAGAAAATTTAGGTGTGTGTTTAGAAATTGGGATACTATGTTTTACATTGGACAATTTTTATATATATTCGGACATGACCTTTACTTTGACCTCTTTACAGTGTATGTGAATGGAAGTAGGTCAAACCGTGCGGCCGTTTGCGGCCTCTATGGGCCTTTTGGTACAAGCTGCTTGGGCCGCTTTGGTCTCTTAAGGATTAATTATGGATCTCGCATCAAGCGCACTTTCAACAATTCCTACAGATTCCCTGAAGATTTGCAGAGCCATCTTAAGCAGTACTTTGAACATACTGTAGGGCAGTTCTACAAGACAACAAGACAACTAAATGGCGTGTCCAGGGTTCAAGAAAGTCACTTGGAATCATGATGGAACCGTTTCGCTTACTCATAACAAGCTGATCTAGTGATGTGTTAAGTGCATGAGAAATGATATCACCTTGGCAAGGGTCCTTTGATATATGGCACAATTTGGTTACATGTAGGTGCCAAGTGTCAAACCAGGGTTTGCCTTTAATGTATTCAATGACTAGCCAGCTGGACCAGTACGCTTGTCTTTTTACTAGTCTGTCAGCCGTTTCACTAGCCATCGTATAAATGCTTTCAACACTGAACTAGCCAGCCGGACCACTTGGAGAGAACTTTGACTGACCAGTGGACCACTGTTAAGGGAGAAGATGGGAGCAGCTTACCACAAGCTGGTCTTGCTGCCCTGCAGATGAAAGTGTCTGATTCTCCATTTCATTTCATTCAATTCAATTCAAAATTCAATTCAACCCAATTCTTTTATTCATCATGCCAGCATGAAAATCATCTCCTCAGTTTTACACATAAAAATACAACAAATAAATAAACAAGTATACAACAAAATTACAATAACATTTAAAACATCAACAACAACAAAGGGTACTAGACAATAACCAAAAAAACAAAAAAAGTAATCCAAAGCAGCAAAGAGGCAATGAATGACTTGGGCAGAGGGTGGGGATGGGACAGGTGGAGGGGAAAGGGGAGGGAAAACACTACACGATAACAGGGAAAAGGCCAAGGGGAAAATAAAATTAGGAAGATGGGGAGGTGGGGAAAGAAGGGGGAGGGGAGGGAAAAAACACACAAGAACAGGGGAAAGGCCAAGGGGAACATAATTTGAAAGAAGGGGAGGTGGGGAAGGGGGGAGGGGAGAGAAACAAAATACACAAGAACAGGGGAAAGGGCAAGGGGAAATTGAACTGGGAAAGGGACAGGAAAGGCAAAAGGAAACCCATTCCCCCCAAATACATGTAGGTACCAGTAATTATAGTCTCGGATGTCAAATGATTATCTGAACCTGCCGTTTCTGCCCATGGATGCTTGATCTTTCCAAAAGAAATAAGAATAGTAGTTTTCAACATTGATGACTTCTGCTAGCCAAGAAATGCAGCGCTGTTTGATCTATGGTGAATCGTGCAACCGGAACCCCATGGAATAAGGACCCAGGGACATGTGCGGGGACAGTGTGAAAGTGTGCTTGGTAACCATTGGTTGGGTAGAAAACCTCCCGGGCGTCCCCAAGGCTATTATTCCACGGGGATAGAGATAAGTGTAGTTTACTTTGTACAGGAGTAACAATAGCAATTAGGGTTTGCCCTTAACTTTTTTTTATTACTGGCCAGCAGGACCAGTTAGCATGTCATTTCACATGCACTGGTCCATCACCTTTTTCACTGGTCCATATTTCAAATGAAATATGGACAAGCCAGTGAACAAGCCAATGAACAAGCCAGTCGGAGCACTTGAAATGAATTTTGACTGGTCCTCAGGTGTTTTAACTGGCATTTGGCAAGCGGACCACTAGTGTAAGGGAGAACGCTGGAAATTTGCATGCAGTCCACTCTCAATCCCAGGCATAATGACTATTAATCTGAGACTAAGACTAAAGCCCAGTTCATACTTCCTGCGAATGCGAATGCGATGCGAATTTTGACGTCAACGAGTGTTGATATGTGATCAACTCTTTCTAAACATTTGCATCGAAAACAGAGCTGTGTGACGTCAAATTCGATAAGCACAAAGCATTCGCAGGAAGTATGAACCAAGCTTAAGTTAAGACTCTTAATAAGAGAAGGCATTAAATTTGGAGTGATCTACATGTAGCCCATATGTTGAGATGGTTCTCTAGCTCTTTTTTTAACATCAGTCTCATATTCATGGTGAGTGTATGAGACCGATGTAAAAAGGCTAGGAAGGAGTGATCATGCATGGATGACATTGGGTGGTACTGCATTCTATAGTTACAGAGAAAGTTAGACATTCAAGGGCTACAGTCTATACTGAATACTTGGCACATGGTGACACTCCGTTCACCCACGCATGGCCGGCCCAGGGACAGCACAAACACCCCCGCCACAGCTGCACAGTCATGATGGACAGTCAAAGTCAGCGCAAATCACTGAGTACTTACTCAGAGTCAGTGAAGCATGGTGAAGAAAGTTACTATACAATAACTTTAACCGATTAATGTGAATGCCTATACTTACCTACACCTGTAGTATTTCCCAAACTTGATCGTGAGCAGGGTTTGCATTCGCCACTTCAGTAAAACAATCGCATTTTGGGTTATCAATCCACACTGCGTAACTGCTTCTCAAAACTGCTGCCAAGAAAACTTAGCACACAACAACTATGTGTGCATCATGCACACTCGCAACAAACCCACCCTGCAAACTTTTTCAGGTACATTTCAAATGGGGGCGCCGTTTCGAAAAACCAAGAAACGTTTTGAAAAAAAAAGAGGGCGCTGGTACAGTTTCCTGTGGGTGTACCCAATATAATAGAGATCAATGGGTGTACCACACTTAATAAACTCCCATAGCAACCAATGTTAAATGCTAAATATTCAAAAATACATTAAACAAAATACTTTAAAGTCTCTTGGCCCCTTGAAAACCACTCAAATGTATTTTAAGACAACTAAACTTCAGATTTCTTTTCAATTGGCAGGGCAGCAGTTTGGAATGTTTGCTAATTACCGTACAAAAAACACTCCCGAAAAATTAATGTGCTTTTTCCAAAACCGACTTGCTGGCAGTTTTCATGAATCTCCAATTCCAAAGCCAAATAGGGCTAGGGAGCCTAACTTTAAAGCCTAAATCTATCAAATCTCCTCAAAAGTTGAAGCACAGAACCCCCAGGTTGTGATCGAAATTGTCCTAACTACACGATCTATTAATTGCACGACCCCCAAAACGTTATTATTCAAAATAATTTGAGGGCATGCAAATTATGATAATCAGTCCGGGCGCATGAATTTTTGCCTGTTTTTGCACCTTTCCCCAGTGCCCTCCATACGTGGGTTGCAATTTTCGGCAGAGTGGTCTCAAAGGTGCCAACTTCGATGGCTCTATGAAAATAATTGTTTTAAGGTCATACTCTGTGTTGTTGCGGACTCTCTTTTTTACCGTGAAACTCTCTCATTTATTATACGGTTTTTGTCTTTCTAGTGGAGTTGAACGTCACTGAGAAACATTTTGAACATAAGAGCTAAACATCTCACTGAATTAAGCCATATTGTACAATCGAGAAGTAAAACCTTCAAACTCTGCTGTATGGACCGCTGGTACCTAACCTCAATCTGAAGTGGTTCAACCTTATATCAATGATTACGTAGGCCCCCCTATGAACAATTATTTAATTAAGTAGACACACGATTAGGTAAACCCGTATGAACCTTTTTATTTAAATTTTAGAAAGGCCCGGGAGAGGGAGCAATGTGTACTAATATTATACGTAAAGGTGATGGCAGTGATGGTTAGTTCTAGATTTACAGAAATTTGCAAATAAAATAATTCTGAAGTGGTTCAACCTTATGATTATGCCAAGTATGAATAATTATTTGCTAGACACACAATATTAGGTAAACCTGTATGAACTTTTTATTTTAATTTTTAGAAAGGCCCGGAATAGGGATCAATGTTTTTTAATATTGTACGTAAAGGTGGCAGTGATTATATTGGTTAGTTCTATAGACTAAAGTTTACAGAAATTTGCAAATAAAAAATAAATGAAATAAAAATAAATAAGTAAATAAAATCGGACCAACGCGTAATAATGCGGAATGAGACATTGTTATTGTTTGTTTACTTGTTACTCTTTAGGTCCTACTTTAATTTACATATCCTGAACTGAAGTTTATAGGTGATCCAACAAGTCAAAATCTGTCCTCACCCTAACAATTCAGAATTTTACAAATTCATACAGTAAACTTTCCATAAACTGAAAACTTGTTGATGATCAGATTATTAGCGACAGGCTTTGAGAAACACATAATTGCACATAATTTTCTGAAGAGAGTTTCCGTTTCCAATATGCCATTAAATAAACTTCACATAGCTATAGAACAACCCAAATGACGAAAATTCAGCAAAATGTTTGTAGGTGTGCGGGTGTGTTTGTCTTTTGTACAAACAAATCGATTTACTAATTGATATACATTACTAATGTTTACAGCACATAGTTTTCTGTAGACAAAGACTCTATAATAATCGGCCTTACAGTAAAAATAGAACCCAAACATTGATGAATGTTTCAACTGCATCAGTGAAGAGCAAATTATTTAACTTCGGCTGCATTTGTTTACCTTCAGTGCAAGAATCAATAATCGTCCACAAACTTTTCAACTTTCCTCATTATATTACTCAGCCTAAAAAAAAATCACAATTTCAAGCAAATGCCTATTGATTCTATGGTGTTTAATTTTAGGTCGAAAAGAAGAACATTAATTAGTTATTATTTGCAAAGTTATTAACAATGTTATTACATTACCATATAGGCCTACTTTACGTTTGAGTTCAACAGTCATTTATAAAAGTTCACTTGATAGAACTATAGTCATTAAAAAGGGACTGGTAAAGATTTAACAAAACAAAACGAAAAAACAACAACAACAACAACAACAACAACAAAACAAACACCACACCCAAGCCCCTCCCCGAACCCCCCCCACCCCCTCCAGAAAAAACAAACCACACAAAACAATACGAAACAAAACAATCAGGAAAGGTTTTAATTTTGGTATTCCGTTCCCTCGAAATAATGTTTCCATTCCCTCGAAATAATGGTGTAAGGAACGAATTGAGGAAATTAAATAATATTTCGAGGAAACGAAAACAATTGTTTCGAATGAACATAATATTTTGAGGAAATGAAAAATGTTATTTCGAGGGAACGAAATAGTACCGAGCCCTCAATATGCCAATTGTTTTTTCGGGATATGAAAACTGTTATAAGATTATTAATTGTCCGAATTATCTTTTTTTTAAACTGAGTTGTATTTCACTGGCTCTCATGAGCGAAACAAAATAATATCAATGCCAGAAGAATCTAAAGCGATAGGTTAACTCGAGAAATGCGAACAACACAGATTGGCAGTGTTTATTATAATCTAACACAATGAACGATCTAAGGTATAGCTGGCCGTCTAAGGGCATTGTATCGAACAGTAACGCATTCGTGAACAATCTGAACATTATTCAAGAGTCAGATTTGTCTGGAACCAATAGCAGACATGCTATGAAAGGACTACACAAGCCCACAATTGGTTCATTAAAGGCACTGTATACGTTTGGTAATTACTAAACATATATATTAGCATAAAAACTGACTTGATAACGAGCAACAGAGAGCTGATGATAGTATAAAACATTGTGAGAAACGACTCCCTCTGAAGTAACGTAGTTTTTGAGAAAGAGGTAATTTCTCACTAAAATAATAAAAACTTCTTGCAAGAAGTTTTTATTCCTATCTGAAAGCACACAAATTTGTACAACAAGGGTGTTTTTTCTTTTATCATTTTCTTGCAACTTCGATGACCAATTGAGCCCAAATTTTCACAGGCTTGTTATTTTATGCATATGTTGGGATACACCAAATGAGAACACTGGTCTTTGGCAATTACCAAGCGTGTACGATGCCTTTAAATGAAAATGTCACTAGCCTGCTCAGAGCCGTCGGAGTTTACAAGCTTCAGTCGAGTTGAAACAAGAAACAAACTTTTCAAATCAAAACTACATCCTATATTTAACTAATATTAGGCTTATTATTATTTTTTACATTATGTTTCACTAGATGTCAATGTCTTGCCATCAAATTTGAAACTAATTCTGAAACTGATATGTCCCATAGAATATTTATATCAATGATGAGTTGTGTTGATAGTGTAAATTTATATTATTATAATGTTTGTGAATTTTGATCTGAATTGTGTAATAAAACTGTAATGTTATTTAGTGTCATGTCATTCTTGTAGGAATTTGACCAATGACCTTTGCAAAAAAACTATAAAAAAAACTAAAAAAACAAAAAAGGAACGAGGGATGTTCAATGGCCGATTTGGGGGCACAGGGGATACTATGGTTTTGTGTCGTTTCATGCAACACACACTGATTGGACGAACTTTACCCCATTCCAAGATTAATTGTTTAACCACACGATCCTATTAAAGGCAGGGTGCACTTTTGGTAATAACTCCACAAAAGGTTAATGACCGTAAAAAACTTCCTTTGTAAAGAGCATTGGAGAGCTGTCGATATTATAAAAACATTCTTAGAAACGACTCCCTTTTAAGTAATGAAATTTTAGAAAAAGAGGTTAATTTTCACCCCAAAACTTGAATCTGAGAAAGGCTTCAGGCATGAAGCCTTTCTCAGGCATCTGATAGCACACCATTCTACACAAAAAGGGTGTTTCATTATTGACTTGCAACTTCGATGACCAATTGAGCCCAAATTTTCAGAGATTTGTTATTATGAATATATTGGGGTACACCAAGTAAAGATACTTGTCTTTGGCAATACCAAAAGTGTACCCTGCAAAGTGACTACAGCCCCCCTCCGGTTACTGTGTTGTTAGCCATCGTCTCATGCAGCCACCTAACATAGGGAGCAATTCGAGTGTAGACGCCTGGGCGGTTCACTCCGGCACAGGATACTCCCCAACTCGTCGCCCCAACTAGGTAATACCGAGCCCCTCCAGCAGGTGAATCGGACGCTGTGCAAGCTAAGGGTCCACCAGAATCACCCTGTAGTTAACGAAACATAGAAAGAAGACGAGAATAACCTAGAAAGCTAACCGCTGATTTCACAATGGCTAGATTATCGCCTAGTTACTGAATCACAATGTCTTGATTTGCGCAATTCATAATCATAGACGTTAAACCAATGTCTGCATGATAGAGGTTGGCTGTTGCCAGCTTGGGTGTTTATCCCCTTTACTTGTGGGAGTTTGCCGGGTTCGCTTGATGGGAAGATCATGTAAACAAACAAACAAACAAACAAACAAACAAACAAACAAATTTATTTGCATTTTCACAGTAAATCGATGATTCGAGAGGTATGAGCTTAATAATTATTGATTTAAGTTTGCAATACTGCCAGGGTGTACTATGCTTACAAGCTAGTTAAGTTGTATTGTCACCGGAGGGCGCAAAATCGACTGGCTCGGAGGGATTGGGCATGTCTACCTATCTGGATCAAAACAGCTCGTTTTGATCAAGATGTTTGTGTGATACAGATATCTCTTCTCCAGTAATTCGTATTGCGATATCGGTGACTACGTTAACAAAATGAACGTCGCCATTCAAGACTAAGTCCAACAAATTAATCGAATCAAGTCTTTTCTAGGAGTTAGAAGAGACAGTATGACTGATATAAGGGAGAAAAATGCATGCAAAACAGACATCCATCAGCACCATTTTTTGTACGGTACAAGAAAACAGCACTTTTAAATAGATTTTCCAAAGCATTTTACCTGACAGGAGTCTACTCCACCTGCTAAATACCCAGCACACTGCATTGAAGGCAACACCATGTCACCATATACTTCATCTTTCGAGCATTCACCATGTGGTATGAGAGGCACGTTGGCTTCTTGTAGCGTACTGGCAGTGAAGCCTTGATCTACAACACCAGCAAAACATTATTATTTTGGATAAAATGAATGAATTATTATATCTACCCTTCCCTCGTGGTTGATTGAATATGTACCAGACACGAGGATTAATGTCAGAATGTCCAATGTGGACTCAACATGTTTCTGTGGAATTCACTGCCCAAGCAAGTTGTTGAGTCACCAGCCAAGGATGTCTTCAAGAACAGACTAAGCGGTGTCATCTTCAGATAATCACCCATCCCCAAACAAAATGCTAAAATAAATAACTGCTTTTACTTGCTCGTTTGCACTTCAACCAATGAGTGAGTACACTCCGGAGGAGGTTTCTGCACAGAACGGGAAGATGATGATGATGATAATGCGCAGATACATGTAGTCCAACTATATAATGGCTTAACCAATGTTGAAGTTTGAATTTTGATGGTCCAAGTATTACCTGAAGCCAGTAAGCGTGAGCTTTTTTTTTCAATTTAACTTCCACGTAGACCTCAAGACATCGTAATCGTCCTGATCTGATTCTCTTAAGAAGTACAAATTCAGAGCCCCATCGAATTTGAATATTTTATCTCTATAATGAGGCCTCATACACTTCGGACGCATGGAGGGAAAATTATTAAAGGTTTCACACTCACAAGTTGTATGTCCCCATCCAGTGATGAAACAATTGGACTCATTCCCGAAGCTCCTCTCTGGTCCTTGTTCGTCCTCGGTGGGCGGGAGGCACACCAGGTTGACGGTCCTGGTTAACTGTGCGGATTCGCTCAGCACCAGAAGGGCCAGATCGTTTTCGGAGGTGCCGCTGTTGTAGTCCTCATGGAGAATGATACTCGTGACGTCAAACTCTGTACCACCTGCATGCTGTTGATGGCGACCGAGGACGACCTTCCAGTTTGAAGGGTCGTTTGTCCTGGGTTGGATGAAGGTGGTCGGGGAAGTACATTAGCAAAATAAATGATGCACAACTGTTCAGTCCAACTTGTAGATAAACCTACAGTAAGATATTTCCATTTGTCAAACAAAATACACGAGCAGAAACCGTGAAGAGGATTCTATTTCATAGAGCTCCTCATGTGCACTCAGTTTTGCTGAGCTTAACCAAATTTTTGCTCACCAGGAAAGGTTTACGAACCCAAATGCCATGCCAAGTGCACTGCCTCTCACTGGTTTCCTGATTCTTTTTTTTTTAGCAGAAAATGTTGTCAGCAGTATTTGTTTTGCTAAATAAAGCAGCTCTACGAAATTGGTTCCACAGGGATAGGCGCATGGGTGTGTCCCTTTGCAATTGTCCGATGGATCAATACAAAAATATGGCAATTAGTCAGAGATGATTAAGTACTACTTCAAATTTATGTATGCTCAGTCCCGCTTTAAACCTTTCAAACAACAACAACAAAAACCAACCCGAGGAAGCAGTGAGCCGCCGACACCACAAACCTCCAGCCAACCAAAGATCCTCCACATGCAAACTGGAATTCCCCATCGCCATCGCGAACACGGAGCTGTGCCTGCCAGGGCCACTCTCCAGGGTCGGCAGCCTCACCACCGACGATCCGAGCCGCTGAAAAGGAACCCATCGTGGTGTGAGTGCCGCAACCGGAAGCTGAAAAAAGATCAAGATATAAAGTGCTTGTTTTGGGTCCAGGGTTTGGGCAAAAATAAAACAGTGCTCTTACTGACGACGGACAGAGTATACTGTTCGAAATGTCGAGTCCACCGGTTCTTTTCGGAACCACAATTACTAAAAAGCGAGATTTAACCACATGATGTCACCGCAAATTTCTTATGTTATTGTCTTTCAACCATGCAAACATTCAAGTTTTATAAATAGTACTCTTACTATTATAATAGATAAAAGTGTACACAAACATTGTAATACTTGAGTCGAGGCAAACTACTGTAAAGCTGACATAGTTTTTAGGTTGTGACATTGACGTCAATCCATATTGTGCAAACGTATATTATTAGAATCTACAGTCCTGTCGTATTGGAGGGAGGATGCGGGATATTAGGAAGAAATGCCAGGGCCAATGTGAAGCTTGTGCCTCGGTCTTTCAACTAGCAAAACCAAACCCTGCAGACGAGAGCAACCTCTACATACCTTGTATAATATTCATCAATGCAGCATTGAAAAGTAAATTAATGGTTCAACCCTACGGGACCCAGATCCGGTCACTTCTGACCCGGGAGGTTTTTTTTTAGAGTGTAGCTGCTGCCGAAACATTCATTCGGATACTGCCTATAATTTCATTTTATATATATTTTATTATGAGAAATCGCCTAACATCACAAGCCCGGACGGCCACTTCAAGGTGAGGGCTACACTTAACTGATTTGGGCTATCGACCCAAATCAACTGCCACCAGGGGCACGTTGCCGACTACTCATGGGGCTGAAACAGGGTTACCCCATTCACAGTTTGTAAAGGATGTAGGCACTAGGAGCCTGGCTGGTAGAGCAGAATGCACTACCATCCCAATATTTGTATGAAGCAATTGTGGTTAAGTGCCTTGCTCAAGGGCACAAGTGTCATTACCGGGATTCGAACCTACACTCTAATGCTGACAACACCAGAGCTTTGGGTCCGGTGAACGTGACTGCTCGACCATAATACTCACTTGCAGGTGATGGACAGTTCTGTAGCGGGCACATCTTGTATTGGACATCGGAGTTAACAGCTCCATCATAACGTTTATCACAGTTCCCGCTTCCGCACGGGCAGGAACGTGTGCGATGTCTCCGTTCTGCGTAGCAGATATTTGGTGTGCATTGGGTCCATGCATTCCAAGGAGACCACTCACATGATACTGTAAAGAAATAACATTTATCGCTAAACAAAAAGAAAAATCATAATTTATGAGTAAGATGACTTTTGCCTCATTGCCTGAAAGATTGTGAACACTCCATGTCTACCTTTGGTAACTCACTTTATGTTTGTAGCGGGCAAAGTAATAGGCCCTATTCGCGCCTTTTTCGTTGAACAAAATGGAAAAGCTGCATTCACTTCATTATTTGTTATTTTATTTATATGTTAATTCATTAATCAATTATTTTCTTACTAAATGAATTATTTAAATGATTATTTCGCAAGAAATGAAACCGTGCTAATTGACTCTTTTGGTCTCCTGGTCATTTTCACGGATTCATGTATGGAGTCAAACTACAGAGCAGTTAAAGCCGTATCCGAGTTGGCGGCTACGGCTACATGTATACGACTGTTGCTGTAAGGGTGTTGCAAAGGACGATATTCAACGGATGATGACGCGGCGACCAGCGTCATTGCAGCCGTTGTCGCAAATTCGGACACAGCCAATCTTTCATAATTATTATCAATGAATAAGGCACATTTGGCCCTCATGGGTCCCAATGTGTCCAACCATGGTCCAACAGAGATTTGAGAAGAGAAGCAAACTACAGTCAGTCTTTTAGCCACAGGAATACGACCGCAAATTGATTATTAAACTTGACTGGCGATCAAAACCGTATTGACTGGGCCCACCGAGGTCGTAATGATTTCTAACAGTTGGCATCCATCTCTTGCAAACAAAATAAATCTTCCCCAGTGCAAACCTAAAGTAGTCGGTGCGTTTGTGGTTGTGGTGACTTCTGTTTGAGTTGTGGTAGGCTCAGTAGTTGCCTGTATAGCCTCTGTGCTGCCGGTGTTACTTCCACCGTCATAAATCCCGTTGTATTCACCGTTAGTGCCTGATGTGGGGCAAGGGAAGAAGATCAGATTAAAAAAACCGTTTAAGTGCAAGTCTCGCACGTATTCGAACATTTGGATCCGTTAAAGTGCGTGAGTTTGTTTCCTTCACGCGTTAAAGCAATGAACGTGCGGGATCGACCAAAGTGGTCCCAAAGATGTTCGAATACGCGCGAGACTTGCACGGTCTATTGCAGGCATGATGGAAAATCTTATTTAAAAAAACAAGGCTAAAAGCCACTCTTGATAAGGGGCATACGAAGAAAGCATTAAGATGAAAACAACTCAGGGGAGCTGAAGGCGGGAATTGATTTTCCTCTTAAAACAGTCTAGATTGTAGGATGGAGGGAAACATGCACCAGGCAAGGAGTTCCAAGGAGACAATAAGGTTGCAATTATAACAAGGAGGCAGTCTGAGGAAATTGCCTGTATGGAGCTTCAGCCTTGAAACCTATATAGTTTTGTGAGAAAATCGTCACCTTGAAACCTTTTTTGAATTTGAAATGAAGTAAATTAATTTTCAAAATAAAACCATTTAATTTTTTTTTACAATATATTTCATCACTCCGATCCAGGCAGTCGATGTAACTATCACATGCCCAGTCACGCGGTATGCATCTTCCATTGATCTTGCAGGCAAACTCGTTCTCTGCGTCACATAGGCCACCTGAAATATGGAAAAAAAACCCTTCTATAAACAATTTTGGTTTTAATTAAAGAAGATTTTGTTTAAACATGTGTCAACTACAGTTTTGAAGTTTCAGCTTAGGTTGGTGGATGGGTAAAATCCCGGACTCTTCTTGGGCTTGCTGGCTTTTTTCTAATTTCTTCTTCTTTAGTTTTTCTTTTCAAGCAAAACTTGGGTTATGCATTCTTAGCAAAATAACCTCTGCAAGATAGAACTTCTCTGAACAATTAACTTTATAGATGGATTGCACATGACGTCATTGACCGCCATCTTTGATGACAAACAAAACACGCGTGTACGCGCTGCGCACGACTGTCACTATATCAGCCAATGATAGCCTTTCACGCGTGCACATTTCATCAACGATTGCGGCCAATGCGAGAGGTCTGTAGACCGTGCAAGTCTCGTGCGTATTCGAACATTTTTGGGACCACGTTGGTCCCAGCACGTAAATTGCTTTAACGCGTAAAGGAAACAAACTCGCTCACCTGGTCCAAATGTTCGAATACGCGCGAGACTTGTAGCGATCTATAAAACAAGAAGGCATTACAAAAATCTTTCTCTGCTTACACTGTACGAAGTTTTCGTCACTTTCGTCTCCGCAATCATTGTACCCGTCGCACCGATGCCTCTCAAGAATACAACCACCGTTGTCACATTCAAACTCATGAGAGTGACATTGGCTACCTGTAGAGAAGGTCACAAACAATCAGTGACGATTCTTAAAAGCACTACACTAGTATAAAGATAAACGGCTTTCGTAGTTACAGCCCATAGTCTATAGACGTGGTGCACATGACGTCATCGACCAGTGCAGTCTTTTTGGTGATCACACCAGTGTGCATTTGAGTCACGTATGTAACTGCTACAAATAGCTGGCGCGCTAGCAAGACGCAATATTGAGCCAACTACTACAAAACATTATCTTCCGCGTTACGCTTATGTGCATAATGCAGTTGTGCATCAGGCTGACACACGTTTTGAGAATAAAACCTATTTTTAAAGCTCAAAATACATAGGCCTAAACATTTATTATGAAAGATTGGTACATGCATTCATAAGGGGACATGGCCCTGTTTCAGTTTCCGGAATGATAACAAAAATCCCGCTCAAATCTGTCAAATATTTGGATACAATGGAAACGGCTACGGCTCGACTGTTGCTAAGGGTGTTGCTAAAGACGCCATTTACTTCAACGCATAATGATGACGCGGCGATCCAGCCGTAGCCCGTAGCCGTAGCCGCCAATTCGGACACGGAAACATTGCACTGCCATGCACTACTTGACGTCACAAGGTTGCAAGGAAACGGTGCCCAGATAAAAGTATTCACTAAACGCGGATAAGTGGACAATACATTTGCCTAATTTTTTATCAAAACCTACATAACTCGCACTTAAAACAAACATACCATGACTTCTTGCATGAAAACTACCAAGTCAGCAGGAGCATTCATAATGGGAAGTTACCTTGACGAATTAGGAATCCTTAATTGGGTAGCGTGAACAATATTACGTCAAGCGCGGTGTGTCATGCCTTGTAGGACTTCTTGCATGAAAACTACCAAGTCAGCAGCAGCATTCATAATGGGAAGTTACCTTGACGAATTAGGAATCCTTAATTGGGCAGCGTAAACAATATGACGTCATGCACGGTGTGTCATGCCTTGTAGACCAAACCAAATACTTACATTGGAACTCGTCAGATCCATCCCCGCAATCATTGTAGCCATCACAACGCCAGGACTTACTGATGCACAGATGGGAAACGGTACAGGCAAAGAAGCGGTAACTGGGACATTTGACTTCCAGTTGACTGCTTGAGCTGATGGCTGAAAAAAATAAACGAAATCTCTAAATGAGTGAGTCTTCATGCCCCGAGTCGGTCATCCACACTTGCCTAAAACTCAGTGTGCAATCAGCATGGGTTTGTTCTGTCAAAGAGTGTCGTTTTAAAGGGTGTGTACAACATTGGTAATTGCCAAAGACCTGTACCCAAACTCGATGTGACCCAACATAATATACATGATATAGCAAACCTGTGAAAGTTTAATCTAAATCGGTCTTCGGAGTCATGAAAAAACAGTGAAAAAAAACCTAATGTGTTTTAACTTTTTTTTCAAACATCGGAAGTTATCCTGCAGGATAAATACTTTTATTTTACTCATTTCTTAAAAACTATGGTATTTCAAGCAAAACTATTTCAAGGGAAGTTTTCTACCATGGCCATCTTATACCATGCGAGTTATGTGCAAATCTGTGAGCATTTATATTTTAATTCTTACCAATGTTGTACACACCCTATAACACACTCTGTTTTGATATTAAATTTGACTTTACATCTGGCAATATTGTTGTAGTTCGGTTTTGGGGGCATAGCCTTTTTTGACAAAAGAGGTTGAACCTGACCTTAATTAAGTCCTCGCAAACCCCAAGCAACCTCTTAATCCCTACCCTGGAGAAAGAGGATGGGATGACTGACCCACAGCCTAAATACACTCCAGAAACTACATGGTCAGAATAGACCGTGCAAGTCTCGCGCGTATTCGAACATTTTTGGGACCACTTTGGTCCCACGCACGATGCTTTAACGCGTGATATGAAGGAAACAGACGCTTTAACGGGTCCCAATGTTCGAATACGCACGAGACTTGCACAGTCTATTGACCCAGGTCAGGCCAGCCATCAGGGTCACGCTGACCCAGAAACTGGTTGAAAAATGGGATTTTAGCTCAGATTCTGCCAACCCCAGTTACTACTTTATTTGCCCCCAATTTGCTCCCAAACTCCCGCCATCAATTGTTTCCCTGGTGGCCGAAATTGAATTTAACCCCAAACCATTCCACCCACTCACCCACATTAATGCAACTATGTTCGCTTTAATACCCAAGCTCAAGAATAACGTGTAAGTCTGTCTTTGTGGTAAGTCAATGCTTTTTCAGCAGTCTACAAAATTACATTAAAATTCAATTTTTAGCTAGGATCCCTTTGCCCCCCCCCCCCGATAAACAGTTCTGGTGCCGCTGCTGTCAGGAACACATCATACAAACGGACCTGTGGAAAATAAATTAGGCTAGCCTGAACTCTTAAAGAAAGTTGGGTAACGGAGGTTTACCTTTCATCAAAGTTTACCTTAGTTTATTCAACCTCAAAAAGGTTTACCTTTGCAATGGGATTTTGTGCACGTTCTTTGAGCTTATTTCGATATGCGAATAGAATGCTGGTTGGCATTTTTTTCATGCTCTTTGCAGTTTTTCAAATGGAAACATTTCAAGCCAATTGTTACTGGCTTTGTTGAAAATGGTTAGAATTGAGGTGTGTTTTTACCATGTTGTTGCTCAATGTGGGGCATGGTGTACCCCTTTTGTGTCTTCATTATGTGCTTGGAATCTTAGGAATTCTTTAGAGGTTTTGTTTTGTGGTGGTGGTGGTGGGGGGAGGGGTATACTTCTGTAAAAAAGGAAAAGATTGTGTTTAAAGTAATTGAACATTTGGGGGACACCCTCTGCCTGGTCATGGTAAAGACATTTTTCATGCTCTTTGCAGTTTTTCAAATGAAAATATTTTAAGAACAATTGTTACTGGTTTTTGTGGAGAAGGGTGTTTTTTTTTACTCACGGTAGGAACGGCCCTCGAGGTCATGTTCGTCCCCGTGTGGACGGGTGTGGCTTGACCTAGCCTTGTGCGAGCTGGCGTATTCCTTTTTAAGCCTGGCACTGCTTAATTTAGACCCGTGGAAACGCTCAATTCCACGCCCTCTATCGTCGAATGTCCTGCCCATTGTACGTGTGACAGTCTTTAACGATGTTTTGTTTACGGATAAAGAAAAGGGACACAAAATTTATGTTGGAGCTTGTTAAGTTTTATTATTTATTTAATTATTTGTACTGACGGAAAACATTTATGACGACATATCTGTACTTCACATACCAATCATGCTCCCATCACTCTATCAAAATAATCATTCACTTCAGAGAGCCACTTATCGCTTCCACTTCCTGAAAACGAAACTGTCTGGATAACAAATAAAGTGCCGTTATTCAAGAAAACAGATGATTTGATTATGTTGAAATTGAATCCATAACTGAAACCGAAACCAGCACCCACCTTTTGGAACCATTTCCAGCGTGATGGAAACCTCCTCCTCGCCGTGACTCCGTTCACTAAACTCAGCAACGCCACGCAGGCGATCGTTACCAAAATTAAGTTTCCTCGAAGCTCCATAATATGACTTTATGGGCGGCAATTCTTGGACTTTCCCCTATATTCCCAGAGAGAATCTGTGTTGTCTGTGAAGTTTTACTCGCACAAAAATGGAGACATTGATGTGGACTTCACGGCATGATGACCGTACAATAATACCGGGTACTAATTAAAGAAGAGTCTTTTAATTATCATATTATACTCTTGTCACCAACAATGACACAATGGCCTTGTTGCTGCCCTACTTCCCAAAACAAAGGAACCCATAACGAGAAACTGAGAACCACTTTAATTAAGCACGTGTTTATGTTACTGCGGAATAATCCCCACAATGGCAAATTTTACTACAAGGCTGTTCAAAGCACATGTCATTATGCGAGTACACAGCGTGTTTTTGATGAGGATGGTTCAACATAGAGCAAGGATGTATGGTTGGAGTGATCACAGAATGACAGGTCCTGTTGTTTTATGTTTCTGTTCATAATGAATATGAATATTAATTCTCTTTCTATAAGACTTAAAGGCACTGTACACGTTTGGTAATTACTCAAAATATAAATTAACATGAAAACTTACTTGGTAACGAGCAACGGAGAGCTGTTGATAGTATAAAACATTGTGAGAATCGACTCCCTCTGAAGTAACGTAGTTTTTGAGAAAGAGGTAATTTCTCACTAAAATAATAAAAACTTCTTGCAAGAAGTTTTTATTCCTATCTGAAAGCACACACATTTGTACCACAAGTGTGTTTTTTCTTTCATCATTTTCTTGCAACTTCGATGACCAATTCAGCCCAAATTTTCACAGGCTTGTTATTTTATTCATATGTTGGGATACACCAAGTGAGAATACTGGTCTTTGACAATTACCAAACGTGTACGATGCCTTTAACACGACCAGATGTAGTTTCCTGAGTTGTGGCCAAAAGGAATCATAAAGGGGGTTCCCAGTGTGTCCCCCGCCCCCGGCAGCGATTGTTTTCCCAAATAGGTTTGCTCTTACTAATTTCATTTGTTATGGTTTTGTTTTCCATCCGAATGCGGATTTTGGAAATATTTGTATTAATATTGTTTTGTATTAATATTGTTTTGTTTGGGGAAAAGAAATTCGCCTCCCCCGGTAGTAATACAAAACTATTGAATTAGTATCTGACATCATCCGGTGATTTAATGCTTTGTCCAGATGCGATGCTTTTTCACTGTGTTTTTGGAAGTTTGCGGAAAAATGATTGAGCTCACCGTCAAATATCACTACCGTGTATTTAGGCCTACCTGTACTCATAAGAGAAGGAGTCAAAGTGCAGCCATTGGTAGACAACTGCGGTCACATGTCAATTATTGGAGGTTAGATTTTTTAGTGCCTTTTTGAGTTTGTACTCTTACGGTTCATTTACATAATTTCATTTCAAAAGGTTGTAGCGTTTTTGAGATGTTAATGAAGGTTAATCTGCAATTGGAATACACAATCTGAGAAACGTTACTGTCAGTAACGCTTCTCAAATTTGTTTGGATAAAAAGTGATATATTTGTCCGTAACCACAGTATACTTCTACGTGAAAGGTTTCTCAAAATGCATTATACTATCCAAAGCTGCTGTACTTCTTAGCAAGTAAGTGTTTATTGCCATTAATTTTCAGAGTCATTACCAAACGTATACAGACCCTTTAATGAGTAGACTATTTGCCTTTTTCACACTCAAGGGGTTTATGGGCAAAAGCGGCAGTGAGTTCCGGTTTCAATAGACCGTAAAAACATCACCCAAATATGCACGTAAATGGTACATCAATTGCAAGGCATAATGTCAGTGTTGGCCTACGATGGCGTACGTGACTGTGGGCAGCGTTTTTTCCCAGAAGTACTGAAGCCTTTGGCCTTCAGTAAGTCGAGACTGAATGCACCCTGGTAATGGATATTGCAATGATTGTTTGGGAAAAGGTCAAGTTAGAATCATCTACCCATACCAGTTTGAGCTTTCAAGAAACAACGAGAGAGATTATGTTGCAATTTAAAAATAGTTGTGTAAGCTGCGGTAGATTACAAGAACAAGTGAGTATCTATAGAGGCATATATAGAGGCCAATTGACTGTGTAAATCTCGCACATATCGAAAACGAAAAAACAACAACAAGTCAAACGAAGACTATTACTATATTCTTCTATGAAATCAAATCTTCTTTCAAAATTATCCTAAACAAAATTCTTGAAAACAAAAATACCAATAGTAATTTGTTGTAAATTCAATTTCAATGTTTGTACAATACAAATAATGTGTTAAAATTAACATTGAAATAAAATTAAAACTTGGGAGAGGATGGTTATTGTTTTAGAAGCACAATTTGCCAATCACGCCTGAATTTGTGCGACCATTACAAAATGATATAACATGAACGTCAGTTGGGCAAAATTGTATTGTTTACAAGTATCCGGAACGGAGGTGAAGTCTTATTCTTGGGTTTTAATTGTTGGTTTATTGATAAATTAATGTTGCTTTCATATAATTCATGGCGACATTTTACTTGACAAACAATAATGATATATTTTTTATACCAATAAACTAGGCTACTATACATTAAATTTAAGTATTTGAATAAACAGAATCGCACACACGTATAAGGAACCAAGTTCGAATACGCGCAAGACTTGCACAGTATCCACAACACAACAAACCCCTATCGTAGTTAAATGCTTTTCGGTAGAGTCAGTTGAAACTAGATTCTTCTCAATCATAGACTTTTTCGCAAATACTCAGTACGCGCTCATTTGCCGTGGAATGAGGTGCATGCTGGTCTAGTTAGCGACACATTATTTGATCGCTAACTAGACAATAGACCTTATGCACATGACGTCATTTCAGTAGGGCGCCCTCGCCTAGAGGTCAAAAGGAGGTTGTTCATTGGCCAATCCTGTGCGCAGCGCGTACAAATCTATGCGTTTCGATTGTTTCGTCATCGTTTTACCTCTAAGATGGCCGCTGGATGACGTCAATGCATAAGGTCCATTGATCTCTATTATATTGACTGGATAGGACACGTCGGGCGCGTTTGTACACGTTCGATGATCCACGGTGCGGCACGCAGTGTAGTCGCTCTAGACGGTTCACAAGTGAAAACACGCACGCGCAGGGGACTTGCTCACGCATAAACGTACATGAAACCTAAAACAAAATGTCTATGCCTATTTGTGGTAAAGTTTACGTAACGTCTAATGATCACCCCCTTAAAACAGAGGAGTTTGCTGGATAAAATACACATACGGAGAAATCTATTCCATTTCAGATATCGTATGCGATTAGGATCTTACAGTGATCAAACAGATCCGGCTAGAAGACAAAAGACTAGTGTTAAAAACAGTCAAAGTATAACGTTAAGCAGATAATCAATACAGACTAAAACACTTACTTGGTGAATGGAAATTCAAATTTTCTGAACATCTGTGCGTGTGGCGTTCTGACACCCGATAACTGCGCAATAGTTCACCATTGTTATGTGTGAACCTTTGGGTTTTATTTAGATTACTTTCACATCTTGTTATAAAACTGAGTAAAAATGAGTCAATTTTGTTGCAAATAAATTTGCTCCGGCATGAAACTTCATATGTTTGCGTTGCGTGCAGAATGGTGTGACGACCCCGCGTTTCAATTTTCAAATCATCTTGAAAATACGCGCGCGTTGACGCATGGCGGCGCAACGTGTCCTATCCAGTCAATATAATAGAGATCAATGATAAGGTCTATATGCACCTCATTCCACGGCTAACGCATGCGCACGGAGTATTTGCGAAGTAGTCTATGCACAGAGTGCCCCAAAATACGATGTAAGTTTAATTTGATAACTTTTGCATACAATACACAATACATTATATGAACTTTAAAAAAGTGTGCAAGAATAATATATTTTTTATCAACCATAACTGTTTATTAGCACCAGATACGCTACAACTTTAATATCTATTAGCAGGGTTCTCAGAAGAGGGTTAGGGTCAAGATAAGGTTTGAAAAATGTTGAAACGTGCTTGAAAATGTTCAATAAATCATACTGACGCGTGTATTTCTTCGGCTGTTATAAAACTTTCCTCCATAAAAAAATCATTTAAATACCGATAAATCCTCGAAATTCACAGAGCAACTGAATAACCCGTAATCAATGGTCTTTCTATACAACCATTTAAAAATATACATACAAGTCAGCGTTATAAGATAAAAGGGCAAAATAGCACAATAGTAACAGTGACTTCATTGAACAATCCAATACAATAACATCAATATTATATACAGCACACAGAGATCCTTCGTTCCCGACCCGTTTGTCCAAAGGAGGCAAGGTCGTGTCATACCGGACTGGTGTCGACATGGAGTCATCCACATTGTTTGGATTTTTATTTTATATACAATGTTCATAGTGTGGGATGGACGAGTTCCCATGTCTAGTTTGTGTTTATTGCGAGAAAACAAATAAAATGACAAGGATCTATGTGTGAGTTTATATAAAACAAAATATTGAAAGTATATTTCGTTCGCGCCTTGTCGCAGAATACAATCACTCAGTGAAATCTGGCTTTTCCATTTCACTCGGCTTCGCGCATCTCGTGCCAGATTTTACCTCGTGATTATATCCTGCGACAAGGTACTCACATTGTGCTACAAATATATTGTATATTATGTGCATGTATATACCCTTAATAATGATGTGTCCCAAGAATAACAGATTTGAATGAACGCAGGCTACAATGCAAACATTAATGGTACAATTTTTATAACCCCCTTTAAATAAGTTTGTTATAGATTTGCATTTATTGTATTAAACCTCCCGATACTTGCGCAATATGGCCGTTATCGGTGAGAAAACGATTGACGCAGGTGACCACTGCAATGAGTACCGTAGTTCTCGAAAGATTATATATTCAGTTCTTGAAATATGAAAACAATAATAATAGGCCTATATCAAAATAAATCCGGTCCCTTCCCCCATTTTCAAAAATCAGTCTCGAAGTAGCGCACACGTATCGAATGGTACTGGGTAACGAGTCAACCCGACCCTTGCCTCAAACGTCAGCGGTGGCGAGTCGTCTGGCTTCCTGAAGGTGAATTGATGCATGAAATACGTGAAGAAAATGAAGAGTTCCATTTTGGCAAGGTGCTCGCCAATGCAGCTGCGTCGACCTTTGGATTTAGAAATGTATAGAGAAAAACAAAATTGCATTAGCAATTACACTGGTATTGACTCCACGATTTTCCCACAATGTCCATTTAGTAGCCTCATTCACACTCTAAACTAGACTTGATTGATGGTAGACACGACCAGCCATTTATGCACTAAGCAGCACGATAAGCAGCATGTATTATCCTAGCAAAACGAGTTTTTAAAAACAAATATTTTATTTTTTATTTAATGAGAAATCGCTAGGCCAGGGCCAGATGAGGGCTACACTCAACTGATTTGGGCTGTCGTCCCAAATCAACTGCCACCAGGGGCACGTTGCCACCTACTCCTGGGGCTGAAACTGGGTTACCCCCTTCACAGTCCGTAAGGATGTAGGCATGGGTATCATCAACTAAGGTGCCTGGCTGGTAGAGCAGAATGCACTACCTTCCCAACTAAAGGTGATGGTTTTGGATGATCTAGGCATATTGGATTGAGAGATATTTGGCACTGAGATTGGGCATATCATGGTTGGTTTGGCTATGACATCAACCCAAGTCTGGAACAAGTGGAGGGTGGATTAAAAAGATTTGGGCGTTGGAGTTGAGAAGAGGCTGAGCAAAGTTTGTGAGCTATTCAATACTGATTCTACCAGACTCTGTTAGGGGAAGAATGCTGGTGATCTGGATTGGGGAGGAGTGAAAACAGGCCTACCTATACTGAATGGAATCAACTCGTCCGGCTTAAGCGCTTTGCCGTTCGTGTCGAGAAACCTCTCCGGTTTGAATTTCGCTGGTTCAGGCCACACTTTCTCGTCTCGAAATAATGCCCACAGGTTTGAGATGACAATCATCCCTTTATGAATTGCAAAGCCCCGTACTTCAGTATCAGCCGAGGCGGCATGAGGCATACCAAGTGGGACAACAACAGAGATCCTCTGGATTTCCCACAGGACAGCCTGAGTGAAGTTCAGCTCGGGCTTGTCGGCCATTCTCGGCAGGCGGTTGCGACCGACCACGGTATCGATCTCGTCCTGGACTCTCCTCTGGATGTCCGGGTACGCCATCATGTACACAGTTGCCCATAACAGCGTCGTGGCTGTAGTCTCCATCCCAGCCGCAAAGAGGTTCCCGAGAGTCCCGACGATGTTGTTGTCATTAAGATGAGGATGTTTTAATGTCCCGCAGTGTTCCGATACGGACGCCTGTGAGAGTGATTTGTTTGCCACCTCGTTGTGGATGATCTCCATCAAGTACGCATCAGTGAAGTCTTGTACATTTTCCAGATCGAAATTTAATCGGTGTGACGCAATGACGTCCAGCAGGAAGCTTCGGAACTCGCCGAAGGTAGAGAAGACGTCGGCTTTGTTCCGGGTAAAAACACGCATTGCCGGTATGGCGTTTTTGAGCCCGCCGGATCCGATGTGATTCACAATGCGGTGTATGACCCGCATCAGGTGGGAAAACGTCGGGTCCGAGTACTCGTACCGCTTGCCCACGACCACGGAACAGATGACGTTGGCTACGGCGTTGCCGAATATGAGCTTGGGGTTGAATCCCTTCCCCTTATGACTTGATATCTCCTGCATGAGAGCTCTGGCCTCGGTGCCGATCTGGTGCTCAAAGGTGGCCTTGCCGACCCCGAGACTACGGAGCACAGTGAGTGAAAACTGCCGGAGATCTTTCCATTTCTTCCCGGATGACATGGCGACCCCTGCAGGACGAGTTTAAAAAAAAATCCCATTTAACACATCCTTTGTAACTACTATTCTTGTGTAAAAGGCAACACATATAAACTAACAAACAAACAGACAAACAAACAACCCAAACACCCCCAGCAAACAACCCATCAAACAGATATTTAAAGAACATTAAAGTGACGCTTTAAATGTGTTTCCTTTCGGGAACGGTTCGTTTTAATACGTAATCACAACAACAATTCCTTACAAAAATTTCAAACAGTTAGGCCTATCTCACTGAAACCTTCCTATCCTCGGGAATCCCGCACCCTTCATCTCTGGTTACTATATAGAACTTATATGTATTTCCAACCAACCTCGCCCGTTATCTTCGCAGAATATTATGAGATCCCTGGTGCAATGCCTTTCTCACGTGGTTCCAGGGGGAACCTTTTTAGCCAATTTAACCTTTGCTTCCCTGGGCAGAGCGGGAACCTATGCGGTGAATAAATAAATACCGTAGCTTTTTTTTCTTCCTCTCGAGCAGAAACTTCAATGACACTCCATGGGTGCACCATGTTTCTCCTTTATGATTACTCTTTCTGTTAATAGTGTGATAACACCAGACAAACGAGCTTTTGCTTTGCTTCACGGGGAGCCAGGATAAAGTTGTGTGAACCATAATATGGGTGAACCAAAGAGTCTCGCCATCCTAACGCGTACAGTTCTCAATAAGAGCACGTGGTGTTTGAAGCTTTGCATGGTGTTGAAAGTAAGAAGTAAATATAAATAGTAGTAAACTTGCGGGTACAACCATGTGTAAAATCTCTTTTGGGAGGAGTGTTGGCTCTGAAAAGAACCGGTTTGGTCTCGACGTTTCGAACATACTCTGCTCGTCTTCAGGAGAATGCTGGAATGCTGGTGGTGGTGTTGCAACTTATAAGCATTAATGTGATAATTTCAAATAATTTAAAAACTATTTGTTCATTTGCTTGCAGACAATTGTATTTGTGTTTACAGTCACGTCAGATATAGGAGACCCAAATGGCGTAATAGGAGCGCTGAAATGGGGCTCATATGTTTTTGAAAAATGTAAACGGAAATTACAGTTTTAATTGGCCAGAAGTGCCCCCTAGAAAAGTGTTTAGATAGAGGGATTAAAAAACATTTCAATCTGAGAAACGTTTCTCTCAGACTGTGTATTACAAGTACGGATTATTCATCCTGCAAGGACATAAACCCTACAGGTTTTCGGCAATATCTCAAAAACGCTACCACCTTTTGAAAGGAAATTTTGACAGGTTAGTTTTTATTGTATATATAATTGCATTTATTTAGGATTAAAACAATCGAACGGTTAAAAAAAACCAAGGTATAGACCTATTTTGCCTTTAACCTTCATTGTACAATACTCTCTTCGGTTCGAGTATGCTGCTAAATGTAGAGCGTATTTTGGTGTTGGTCTACCACTTTCTTCATCCACGCGATAACCCAAAAGAAAGAAGCTGAACACCCGATGAAAGTGGTCCAACCACGGTCCAACCATAGAGAAAGGACCGTGGTCCGACCAAGGAGAAAGTTTCTATGACCCAACCAAGGTGAAGTCCATTGTACGTGCGTGGGCTGGGCAATAACCTTGTATTCAAAATAAAGCACACACCCTAACGATGTTTACACAGCGTGTGTTTCCGTTCAACCATAGAAAAGATTTGACACGGCACGTCCTTGCTCCTAATAGTGTAACGCCTAAAAAGCCTAGCCCAACCCATTTACGTTGAATTAGTTAAATTGTTTATCAAGGGTTTTTTTCGGCTTGTATTTTTTTTTAAATCTCCAGATCCTCATTTTGAAGGACGGGTGGAATTGCTCTTCTCCGCGCCCCTTAACTGCACACAAACACTCTAGCTGTTAGCTGACAGTAAAATATTACTAATTTAGTTGATAACTGTATGAAATAAAGTCCCTTTTCCGGTGAAAATTTCGCGAGGTTTAATGCAGAATTCAGAGAGGAGATCCAATAACATATACTGCAAAAACTGGGATGTTAAAATTGACATCATGAGTGTTGTCACAACACTAATTTCTGCCAACACAATTACATTGGTGTTATTTTAACACCCTATGATGTTAGTTTTGATTCTCTGTTGGGTAGGCCTACCTATGTGACAACACCCATGGTGTAAATTTTAACACCCCAGTTTTTGCAGTGTACAGACGAACAAACACCACAGAAAGACACTATTTGGCTGATTATAAATAGATGTATAATAACAATACACAAATGGATACATACAAAAAAAACCTCAATTTTTCCTACCTTCGCTTTTCATTGCCTGGGCTATCAGCGTGTTCGATGGCCGGTCGCTCAAGTGGGGATTCTGGAAAGCTTGTTTAACAGAAGTGTAATCGTTCAGGATCACAAGTGTCTTATTCACAACTTTAAAGCGAAAGATTGTGCCGAATCTCCGCGTAAGCTTGGCGAAGAGAAGATGCGGGTGCGACCCGCTGCGTATCTCGAAGAGGATCCGGGGTAGAAGTCCGAGCAGTGGCCAACCCCACGGCCCCGGTGGGAGCTTCTTGGACTGACGGTACCACCAGAATGTCAGGGTCGCTAGTAAAACTGTAATGCAGAAACTGATGTCGAGATGCGACGCTGAAACTAAAAGAGCCCGCAGACTTCCCGTTATCAGAGTCATTGTACACGCTGTGCAGTATGAAAATGCTTAAACTTTGTATAGGCAAAATGCATGTAGTCCAACATGTAAAATGCCCTCTTCAGAGCTAGCGAAACAGTAACCACTGGTGCTCACAAACTATGTGATGAGCATACTGAAGATCTCAGTAGGTCAGCTTCATAATTATAGCCTACCTCTAAAAATGATAGGCCCCACTGTATCGTTTTTATCTTGTGAGTGAATTATATTTTGCATGGCTGCACAATAGCGAACACTCCAGTGCCAGGTCAAAGTACGGGGCCAAAGAGGTCTTAGTATAGAGAAAGCGGACGCGAACGAAAAGGAAACTAAAAAGAGGCCTCGGGGTGAAACCACTTTCACTGTTTAAAGGTATGTGAAGGCAAGTATCTTCGAAGGACAAACAAACAAATAATATTATTTTCCCCGATGCAAAATTACATTTTTAATAATTTGAATAGCCAAGCTTATCATCCAATCAAGGTTCGTTCGCTTACAGATGCAGAAAGTGATCAACAATCGTGAATAACAGTTTCCAAAAAACAATTGCTTGGTAAAAATGCTGGTTTGTTTATGGGTGCGAGAGCGATTTCCATCGGTGAAATTTTGTAGTTTCGAAAGAAGAGTAAATCTGCTTATATTTATTTTGTTGCTGACACAATTTAATTAGGCGTTGTTTTACGCTTGAAGTCTACTGCACGCATAAGTGTTTGATAAAGTGTAAACCCTTACATAAAGTTTCCTCGAAGTTTGATTGCCCTTTACTGTCGAATCACTTTCCTTGCAAGTAATTATTGAAGGGCTTGTAAATTTAAACTTCAGTTGAGGCTAAATTGAACCTATAGTCTTGGCAGGAAATCAATGATGCAGTACCCCTGTTTTTTATACCTTTTCTTATAAAGCAACGATCGTGCACAAATCATTACCTTGCTGTTTGTAAAACAAAATCAAAAATGACATTATAATAAGGGGCTTATTAAGTATTACATTATGTATTGCATCTGGATGAATGCAGTACATAACCTGTCAACCTAAAGGTGGTATACAGGATTGGTAAAGATAAGAAACATCATTGTTTAATTTAAATCTGAAAACTTACTGATTATGAAGTTCATTCTAGAACCATTTTTTTTCTGTAAACTCTCTGAACGAAGTCATTCGAAAAAACTGTATCTGAAAACCTAAACAAAAACCGCAACAGCTGATTTCGGTTGAAACAACCCAAATTTAGGACATTGTGTTTACATGCTGAAAATTGTGCATGTTTTTTCACTATTTTTCTCCTGTCTCACACAACGGATTAAGCCCAAATTTTCACAGGTTTGTTATTTCATTATGGTTGATCACACAAAACATGAACACTGTCTGCGACTATTTTTGTCAGCTCTACCAATCCTGTATAATAGACCTTTATCATTCTGCCACCATTTGGTCATGTTCCCTGTATCCAACAGCAGTAATGGATGTTAATATTCATTGTACAAAAAGGAACCAGATTGTTTGCCTTTCCAGCCTCGGTTTGGTTACATTGATTTGAATTGGAGATAATAAAGATGGCTGCCCCATGATAAAGGTCTATACCTTTAAAACTTTACAAATGCCGAACCCTTCCTTTAAGTTGAGTCAGACATGGATAAATAAACTAAATAAAAAGTTCTTGACATTGAGGATTGATCGTATTACTGCAACCCGAAGGGCACCGAGGGGCACTGAGACCACGTATAACGTGTTGTCTTACTATGGGAACACGCGTCTAGAATCTGCTGCACGTGTTCTTGCACACAGTGTAATGCTAATAACCTATCCAGGGCCCAGCTTCATAGAGCTGCTAAGCACAACAATTTGCTCAGCATGAAATTTCTTCCAAAACAGGATTACCAACCAAATTTCCACGTGATTTTCAGGATAAGCAAACAACAGCTGAATACCAGTAACAAGCAATATGCAACACATGGAAATTTGGTTGGTAATCCTGTTTTTATCAAGGAAGAAATTTCATGCTAAGCAAATTGTTGTGCTTAGCAGCTCTATGAAATTGGGCCCAGAACGCTAGCTGTTATATTCCAAGACTAACCCGACATAGCCTTTAGTCAAGGCGCACGCGGCACCACGAACGAAAAAAGACGGGGTGCCGCGTGCGCCTTGACTGGAGGCTATACCCGACACTGACATGAGCTGTATTTAATAAAACTATTACTATAAGCATTGATCATTGCCCACAAAATAGATAAACATTTATCTCTGTCCTACGAGAACCGTGCCTAATTAGTTGGACCATTGTCCTTGCTCAATGGTTGGACATGTCATTGACAAAAAGTCCTTGTTTGTGAGGTCAATAAACTTTTTAAAGTTCCAAGTCTGTTCCAGAATCAATTCTACATTATCCCTATTTTGTCAATATCTTTGTTCGGGGTGCCAGTCAGAAGCAATTC
The DNA here is from genome assembly GCA_021014325.1 of Plazaster borealis. Lineage (NCBI taxonomy): Eukaryota > Metazoa > Echinodermata > Asteroidea > Forcipulatida > Labidiasteridae > Plazaster > Plazaster borealis. The sequence continues at coordinate 11,021,871 of CM037473.1, forward strand.
AACCTGTTACTGCCATTTGGACATGTCATTGACAAAAAGTCCTTGTTTGTGAGGTCAATAAACTTTTTAAAGTTCCAAGTCTGTTCCAGAATCAATTCTACATTATCCCTATTTTGTCAATATCTTTGTTCGGGGTGCCAGTCAGAAGCTATTCAACCTGTTACTGCCATTTGGACATGTCATTGACAAAAAGTCCTTGTTTGTGACGTCAATAAACTTTTTAAAGTTCCAAGTCTGTTCCAGAATCAATTCTACATTATCCCTATTTTGTCAATATCTTTGTTCGGGGTGCCAGTCAGAAGCAATTCAACCTGTTACTGCCATTTGGACATGTCATTGACAAAAAGTCCTTGTTTGTGACGTCAATAAACTTTTTAAAGTTCCAAGTCTGTTCCAGAATCAATTCTACATTATCCCTATTTTGTCAATATCTTTGTTCGGGGTGCCAGTCAGAAGCTATTCAACCTGTTACTGCCATTTGGACATGTCATTGACAAAAAGTCCTTGTTTGTGAGGTCAATAAACTTTTTAAAGTTCCAAGTCTGTTCCAGAATCAATTCTACATTATCCCTATTTTGTCAATATCTTTGTTCGGGGTGCCAGTCAGAAGCTATTCAACCTGTTACTGCCATTTGGACATGTCATTGACAAAAAGTCCTTGTTTGTGACGTCAATAAACCTTTTAAAGTTCCAAGTCTGTTCCAGAATCAATTCTACATTATCCCTATTTTGTCAATATCTTTGTTCGGGGTGCCAGTCAGAAGCAATTCAACCTGTTACTGCCATTTGGACATGTCATTGACAAAAAGTCCTTGTTTGTGAGGTCAATAAACTTTTTAAAGTTCCAAGTCTGTTCCAGAATCAATTCTACATTATCCCTATTTTGTCAATATCTTTGTTCGGGGTGCCAGTCAGAAGCTATTCAACCTGTTACTGCCATTTGGACATGTCATTGACAAAAAGTCCTTGTTTGTGACGTCAATAAACTTTTTAAAGTTCCAAGTCTGTTCCAGAATCAATTCTACATTATCCCTATTTTGTCAATATCTTTGTTCGGGGTGCCAGTCAGAAGCAATTCAACCTGTTACTGCCATTATATAGCCAGGGATCACATCCAAATTTACTATACAACCTGGGAAGCGGCAGCAGAGGGATCACCTTGCGACTTTTTTTATTCCACATATCAAGTAATGATAAGGGAAACTGACTGGGTAATTTTTTTTAAATTTTGTGTTGAAAAGAAAAATGCTTTATTCAACCCAGAGGTCTAGAGCTTGAAAAACCACGCTGCTTGAGAATTACACCCTCAAATTCCTTTACACTGAACAAACTGTGGTGTTAAAATATTGACACCATGGGTGTTTTCACACATAGATATAAAACAAAGAATCAACATTTACACCAAATGGTGTTAAAATAACACTAATTTCTGCAAAAACAATTATATTGGTGTTCTTTTAACACCGTAACCACGAAGCGTCCAAAAAATATCTCGCTCATCCCACCAGCCTCACTGGAAGGCACTTTTAATTATAGGGTATTTAAAGGCCCTGTACACTATTGGTAAGATCGACAAACACAAATGTTCACAGATTCACACATAACTTACATGATTTAAAGTAGGTAATGGTAGAAAGGGTTCCTTAAGATATTTCTGCCTAAAATGCTGTCGTTTCTGAGAAATGAGTAAAACAATACTTTTGATCACGCACGATAAAAACTCGATGCTTGAAAAAACAGAAAACACATAAGGTCTCTTTTCACTATTTTCTCGTGACCTCGATGACCAATTGGTTTGTTTGTTTGTTCATGCATAATATGTTGAATCACACAAAATGTGGACACTGATTTTGAGCTGTTACCAAAAGCGTACAATACCTTTAAGTCTGTTTGGGGGTGGTAGGGTTGGGCTGGGGATGGTTGTTGGACTGGGCGGGGGAGTGGGTGGGGAGGGGGGCGTACATTGTATTAGCCTGATGATAGATACATTACAATGTGTTGACTGCAGATCTTATCTCATGTACGCATGTCAATGGGGGGGGGGGCTGCCACCAGCAAACTTCAAAGGGTCATAATGAACCATTAGTGAAACTCAACCCATGGACGACTTTACTATCTAAAAGGGGTGGTTCTAATACAGGATTACAAACAGTTTGACCGGATTTGACTAAACGGTTCTTATGTTATTGACAAAAGAAAACAATGTGCCTTCCGCTACAGCCATCACTTTGGCTAGACGCAGGGTGAAGATGTTAATTTTGATTCTCTCTTTGGTATCAATATGTGACAACACCCCAGTTTTTGCAGTGTACTGTCTTATGTTGGGTTTGCTTTCACCAGGCCTGCCATGTTCTCTATAAATATATTGAGGTACTGGAATTGCAGCAATGGATGTCAAAACCCTGTCTGAATTGAGCAACATTTTAGCAATGGCCCTTTCTTTTGTTGATATACAATCGATCCGCGCTTGTTGGCACGGCCGGCCGAATGTTAGCAAAACTTTCAATCTTGTTAAAGGCACTGAACACGTTTGGTAATTGTCAAAGACTAGTGTTCTCACTTGGTGTATCCCAACATATGCATAATATAACAAGCCTGTGAAAATTTGGGCTCAATTATTGGTCATCGAAGTTGCAAGAAAATGATGAAAGAAACTTAACCCCTGTTGTACAAATTTGTGTGCTTTCAGATAGGAATAAAAACTTCTTGCAAGAAGTTTTTATTATTTTAGCGAGAAATTACCTCTTTCTCAAAAACTACGTTACATCAGAGGGAGTCGTTTCCTACAATGTTTTATACTATCAACAGCTCTCCGTTGCTCGTTACCAAGTCAGTTTTTATGCTAATAGATATTTTGAGGAATTACCAAACGTGTACGATACCTTTAACAGATGTTATGACCAAATTCAACATTTCTGCAAACAAAAAACAAAAAAACATACCACATCACATGATTGGTTGCTTTGTTTCCAACAAATTCAACACACTATTTTTGAACATTTTGTGTGTAACAGTGTTACAAACTGTGGTTATCTGTTTTGCTTTGCATGTATGGCTTCCCATATAGTTTTCCAACCTTGGTTGGCAAAAACTCGGGCTGTGCTGTTGTAATAGAAAGGTCTATTCGGCAGTAAGTTGATGATCAAACCAAAATTGATTAACTACAGGGTAAAAGTAATCGTTAGTCATTGACCACTTACATTGGCCGCCATCAATGAGGTCAAGCAATGGAAACATGCACGCATGCACGCGCTGCGCACGCACAACTCTCATCCAATGACAGGTCTTCATTGACCTCAGTGTGGGCTTTGACGTCATATTATGCAATTGCTCTATTCGCCGTATTTTTGACCGCGTGAGGGCGTTTGTGGACCAATTTGTACGTGATGAAAAAACAAGTAAACAAACGGTTTGTTTTCATTTTTGCTATTATTATGTTTATGTATTTCGTCAATGATGCTAGAAAACTACATACAGGCAATTAAAATAAGATGTCTTGTACTATTACATGTTTCTTTCTCTGTTGTGTGTTGAACAGTGGAAAAACCAATTGTTGTTCGAAATTTGAAAAAGAATGGCGGCCATCTTGAAAAAAAACCTCTCCCGCTTCCTTTCTTTCAGGAACCCGGGCGCTAAACATGTTTTTATTTTTACTCAACCAAACACGAGTTACGCAATGTACATGCATTACGCAATGTGTACACACAAGCCACCTTACGTAAAATCGATAATACGATTTCATTTATAGTCGAGTCTACAAACTTAAACGGCACACAATCTCAAGTCATGATGTTGTTCCTTTTTGCTGCCAGTTTTTATTGAGGCACTCCTCTAATTCCCAAGCCAAATAGGACCAACTTTAACGCCTATTTTTTATCAAATCTCCTCAAAAGTTGAAGCACAGAGCCCCCAGGTTGCATGACCCCAAAAATGTTATTATTCAAAAGATGTTGAGGGCCTACAAATTATGATAATCAGCTTAGGGTGCACCACACTAAATAAACTCACATAGCAACCAACGCTAAATGATAATTATTCAAAAATACTTAAAAAATCGTGTAAGTCTCTCAGCTCTTGAATACCAATATTTCCAGGAAACATATTTCCGGACAACTAAACTTCATAATTCTTTTCAATTGTTGGCAGGTCAACCGTTTGGAATTTTTGCTAACTACCCCAGAAGAAAAAAACACGATTTTTTTGTTTTTTTTTCCAAAACCGACTTGCTGCCAGTTTTCGTGAAGCACTTCTCCACTTCCCCGGTCAAATAGGGCCAACTTTAACGCCTAAATTTATCAAGTCTCCTCAAAAGTTGAAGCACAGAACCCCTAGGTTGTGATAGATTCTTATATTTACACAATCTATTATTTGCATGACCCCCAAAACGTTATAATTAAAAATAAGTTGTGGGTTTACAAATTATGATAAGTAGCTTGGCGCATGAATTCTGGCTTATTTAGTGTGGTGCACCCCTTGGCACATGAATTTTGGCCTATTTAGTGTGGTGCACCCGTAGGTTGTGTAGGAAGTCACAAGACCTAAACAGCTCCCTCACTGAGGTCAATGGAGACCTATCATTGGCTGAGAGTTGTGCGCGGCGCGTACACGCGTGCACGTTTCCATTGTTTGACCTCAGCGATGGCGGCCAATGCAAGGGGTCTGCCGCAGGGGTGCATTTTTTTTTTACACTGCAGCGAGGGGTTTTGTACTGTAGTACTGCCAATTCTTGTCTTGAGATGAGACTACAAACATTTATGCCTTTATAAGGGTTAGGTTTAGGGTTAGGGTTATGGTTATGGTTATGGTTAGGGCTATGGTTATGGTTAGGGTCAGGGTTAGGGTCAGTGTTTAGGGTGCGGGTTAGGTGTAGGGTTAGGGTTAGGGTTTAGGGTTAGACGTAGTCTCCTATCTCAAGACGGAATTGACAGTGTTACAGTACAAAACCCCTCGCTGCCGTAAAAAAAAAATTCCCACGCCAGGGTATGAAGCTATACTCTCATTATAATCAAGCCTAAGACGCCTCAGAGGTGCTAGAGATGTTTTTAAGCAGTAATGAAAACGGACATAATTTCCAATGTTTGTATGGGTAATTAATTTGCTAATTACAGCCGTCATAAGGCCCCCTGCTTAGCGTATACATTACAGTGGCTGCTGAATGCGCCGCAGCACCTTGTTTACACTTACAAACAAGGTGTTATACATAAATGGTCCCATAATTCGAAAAATTCAAAAACCCTGTCTGGAAATAATGATAATGATAAGCGCTTTGAGACTCCCGTAAACAATGCGCTATATAAAAACTAGTTAATATTATATTATTAATAGTAGTATGTCAATTAAAATTAAGTCGTTAATTTTCCTCGGTAATTAAAATCGTTCCCAATTGTTATTTTTATTTTTATTCGATTAGTTATGGAACTTATCGGCGGGAAAAAAAAAGTTTAAAAAATGAAGAGAAAAAAGAAGAAGAAAACCCCTAAACAATCATTACTCCTCGGCAAGAGATTATAAAGAAAGAAAAACAAAACAATGCACTCATTGGGAGACGCAGTACGTTACTCAGGCTTGGCTAAAATAGTGTTGAAACACCCCTCTATTCACACTGTTTTCCGCCCCGTACGCATATTTTTTTGTACACCGCAGTGAGGGGTTTTGTACTGTACCAGTAATACTGCCAATTGCTGTCTTGAGATGAGACTACAAACATTTATGCCTGTAGAGGGTTAGGTTTGGGGTTAGGGTTAGGGTTAGGGTTAGGGTTAGGGTTAGGTTTAGAGTTAGGGTTAGGGTTAGGGTTGGGTTAGGGTTAGGGTTAGGGTTAGGGTCAGGGTTAGGGTTAAGGTTAGAGTTAGGGTTAGGGTTAGGGTTGGGTTAGGGTTAGGGTTAGGGTTAGGGTTAGGGTTAGGGTTTAGGGTTAGACGTAGTCTCCTATCTCAAGACGGAATTGACAGTGTTACAGTACAAAACCCCTCGCTGCGGTGTAAAAAAAAAATGTGCCCCGCACAGAATCATACACGCTTTGTTATGACAACAACCAAGCTTGTTTTAAAGCTCACCACCCTCCAAATCTTTCACGCCCCTAACCTAGATTTGATTGCATAACAAGTTTCATGTTCCGCACTGAAGTGGACGGATGTAAACAATGGATACTATATTGCACCAGGGAAGTTATACCTGGGTTAGAGAATAAATTAGTGCTATACGCTTATTCAACTTTATGTTATAATGGTAATAATGTATTTTATAACAATTTATTTCGTTCCCTCGGAATAATATTACGAACTGATTTCAAGGGAACTAGATAATATTTCAAATTAACGATATTTCGAGGGAACGAACTGATTTCCAGGGGACGAAATAGTATTTCGATTTTCGAGGTTATGAAATAATATTTCGATGTAAAGAAATAATTTCGAAGAAACGAAGTAGTATTTCGAGGAAACGAAATAGTATTTAGAAGAAAGGAAATAGTATTTCGAGGAAACGAAATATTGTTTCGATGGAACGAAATAATATTTCGATGGAACAAACTACCTTCCCTGATTAGTTTTTGTCATACTTTGCATTTTTCTGTATCTGTGTCGTTGGGGCTTCGCATTGTTGTAATACTTTCCACCCAAATTGTGAACCTGCTGCCCCATGTAAATTCATACAAGTTTTGCAACTAATAGAGAGGACTACGAAAATAAACTGTTGGCTTTACTGGGAGGAAGGAGACTTTTCCTCCATGTTGGATATAAAAAGTGTTAAGTTACAGAGAATCCAGAGTCCATAGTTTGAAATTGACAGTTTCCCAATGTACCTACCGGTAGGGACTAAAAAGTATCTCTATACCACTTTTCGCCATTAGACTTTAGAATGGTTCATCAGCCGACAGGGTATTAAACAAACTTATATTTAAAATCCATTTTGAATGCGGCTTGCTTTATGAGCAATAGTTTGTAGAATAAAGACCGTATCTATAGTGGCTTGGTTACAACCCACAAACTATAATAATTCAGAAGGGGAAAACCGATTTTAATTATTGAACATTTTATATTCTTAATTCACTATCATTGTTTAGGCATATAGTAATGTACCCGGTACAGTTTATCACAGCTAGGTATGTGTTAACAGCAAGCCTTGTGTGTGTCAAACTTGTTTTCGGTGTGCCGAAACACACCCGCTCACTACACATTGTGTGCTTTGCAGAGTAACATTATTCATAGTTTGAACCACCCACATACCAAATGCTTTGCTACATCCTAAAGAGGGGGTAAGAATAATGTCAGGATAATAATATGAAGGAATACTTAAGTGTCTTGGTTTATCTGTAAAGGCACAGTACAGATAATTTAATACACTTGTTCAAAACTTCAACAGCCCGATCTCTCAGGAGGGTTTTAGTGGTCCAGATCTAACTACACCACTTCTTCCGATGAGTAAAGTATATCACGTAATTATAAAATCCGTAATCATGTCACCCAATGGTTGACGCCAGACCATACTGATATGTTATGATGATAAGGCATAATCTCGGGTAGGCCTAATCACATTAATTCATTTATTAGAGGATTTTAGGGGGTACTTCTGTACAATATGATAATAGTGTGTAAAAAGTGTTGGAACATTGGGGGAAATCCTCTGCCCCATATCGGGCATGGTATAATAACACACGGCAACTGCCAACTCGCGGTACGAGACTCCGACGCTGGAGTATTTACAGAGTTTTTTCTTAAATCAAAATAATGTTTTTCACATGCTAATTTCTAACTTTGCAGGCCAAATGATACTATAGAATAACCAATCAGGCATGCATCATTGCACCCTGGGTCCCAAAAGTGGGCGGGAATATCGAATTTTAAGTGTAAAAACTATAAAATACTAATTTCCCCAAATGGGATAAACCAACGATTACAGCGTCCCCAACGGTGACCCCAGTAATAAAATAGAATATCAAGTTATGGATTATGTCGAAATAACGAATTTTGAAAATATCTATAGCATTTGGACAAATATCCCCCCCCAAAAAAGCCCGTTCCTGATAGGGTTGAACAGCTCTGTGAACTGGGGCCCATTACGAGCCTCACAAGCCTTTAACATGCAGTTCTTTTTGTTAAATACAGCGCGACCTTCAAGTTCAGTATTTGATGAATAGGGCTTTGATACGGGTCACGATCTCAGTGTTTGGAGTTCAAGTTCGGCAATGGCGTACAAATACGATACATGTACAATATACATGTAAAGTTAATGGTGCCTCGGCCCTGTTTTCAGTAAGTCAAGACCGCAAACAATCTCAGTTCCTTTTTGCGAGACACATCAATAATTGAAGCATGTCCCTTCTGCAAATCTCCTTTTTGTCTCTGGATATTCAGACAGCACTCTTCGGTGTGTTTGTCCTCCTCGTACTAGTCTGGATGACAAGGAAGCCGAAAAACCTACCACCCGGGCCCCTCCGAGTGCCCATCATCGGGTCGGTCGTGGCTGTTGTATGGGAGGCGTTACGACGGGCACGGATCCCCACATTGTCTTCGCCAGGCTCGCCGAGAAGTACGGGCCGGTTTTCCATGTGAAGATATTCCACAAGACCATTGTTGTCCTCAACGACTACGCGTCTGTTAGAGAGGCATTTGTGAACCCAAAGCTGAGCGACCGACCCAAGTTACTTCTTAGTGACATTTTTAAGAGTGAAGGTAAAACGTAGGCCTAAAAGTATATTCTAATACAATTTTACGTTCACAACTAAGCAAAAATAAGCAGGAAACCAGTCACAGTTTGGCAGGAAACCTTTTTCTGTAACCAAATTCGTTTTTGGTTTTTTGCAACTCTATGAAATTAGACTCTGGTGGACCGAGAACCTTCCTGTTTCGGAAATGAAGGGGAAGGGAGGTGGAAGAAGCTCTGGCGTAAAGTGCCGTGAAAATATTTTTATAAAATTGTAATAATAGTAATCATAAAAATTATAACATATTAAACATATTTATATCGCGCCATCGATGCATGTATTTAACCATTCTGAGGCGCAGAAATGTATAAAGAATGTAAAAATAGGTTTGCTAAAAGTTTTTTGGATTATGGGAATCATTAAACTCATTGTAAATGTTTACAAAATAATTATGCAGTGAAATCTGATGCCAATAATGCCAGCCAGAATCATCGGGAGAAATCCCTTTTGATGACCCGCCTCAGTATTCCAAAATCAACCAGCGGGAGGATTTATTGGTTTTGCACGATTGAGGCAGGTTTGCAAATTATCTATTGGATGCACATAGCGGAAGTTGATTTCGGATGATTAAAGCAGTATGGATCCTTGCACTTGCCGGTTGATTTTGAATGAACGAGGAAGGTAGGGATCCCACATTCAGATTAACAGGTTGATTTTGGAGGATTGAGGAAAGTAGGGATCCTACATTCAGATTAACAGGTTGATTTTGGAGGGTTGGGGAAGGTAGGGATCCTACATTCAGATTAACAGGTTGATTTTGGAGGATTGAGGAAGGTAGGGATTCTACATTCAGATTAACAGGTTGATTTTGGAGGGTTGGGGAAGGTAGGGATCCTACATTCAGATTAACAGGTTGATTTTGGAGGGTTGGGGAAGGTAGGGATCCTACATTCAGATTAACAGGTTGATTTTGGAGGATTGAGGAAGGTAGGGATCCTACATTCAGATTAACAGGTTGATTTTGGAGGATCGAGGAAGGTAGGGATCCTACATTCAGATTAACAGGTTGATTTTGGAGGATTGAGAAAGGTAGGGATCATACAATCAGATTAACAGGTTGATTTTGGAGGATTGAGGAAGGTAGGGATCCTACATTCAGATTAACAGGTTGATTTTGGAGGATCGAGGAAGGTAGGGATCCTACATTCAGATTAACAGGTTGATTTTGGAGGATTGAGAAAGGTAGGGATCATACAATCAGATTAACAGGTTGATTTTGGAGGATTGAGGAAGGTAGGGATCCTACATTCAGATTAACAGGTTGATTTTGGAGGATTGAGGAAGGTAGGATCCTACATTCAGATTAACAGGTTGATTTTGGAGGATTGAGGAAGGTAGGGATTCTACATTCAGATTAACAGGTTGATTTTGGAGGATTGAGGAAGGTAGGGATCCTACATTCAGATTAACAGGTTGATTTTGGAGGATTGTGGAAGGTAGGGATCCTACATTCAGATTAACAGGTTGATTTTGGAGGATTGAGGAAGGTAGGGATCCTACATTCAGATTAACAGGTTGATTTTGGAGGATTGAGGAAGGTAGGGATCCTACATTCAGATTAACAGGTTGATTTTGGAGGATTGAGGAAGGTAGGAATCATACAATCAGATTAACAGACGGTTGATTTTGGAGGATTGAGGAAGATAGGGGATCCTACATTCAGATTAACAGGTTGATTTTGAAGGATTGAAGAAGGTATGGATTCTACATTCAGATTAACAGGTTGATTTTGGAGGATTGAGGAAGGTAGGGATCCTACATTCAGATTAACAGGTTGATTTTGGAGGATTGAGGAAGGTAGGATCCTACATTCAGATTAACAGGTTGATTTTGGACGATTGAGGAAGGTAGGGATCCTACATTCAGATTAACAGGTTGATTTTGGAGGATTGAGGAAGGTAGGCTAGGGATCATACAATCAGATTAACAGACGGTTGATTTTGGAGGATTGAGGAAGGTAGGGGATCCTACATTCAGATTAACAGGTTGATTTTGGAGGATTGAAGAAGGTATGGATTCTACATTCAGATTAACAGGTTGATTTTGGAGGATCGAGGAAGGTAGGGATTCTACATTCAGATTAACAGACGGTTGATTTTGGAGGATTGAGGAAGGTAGGGGATCCTATATACATTCAGATTAACAGGTTGATTTTGGAGGATTGTGGAAGGTATCATTCAGATTAACAGGTTGATTTTAGAGGATTGAGGAAGGTAGGGATTCTACATTCAGATTAACAGGTTGATTTTGGAGGATTAAGGAAGGTTGGGATCCTAAATTCAGATTAACAGGTTGATTTTGGAGGATTGAGGAAGGTAGGGATCATACAATCAGATTAACAGGTTGATTTTCGAGGATTGAGGAAGGTAGGATCCTACATTCAGATAAACAGGTTGATTTTGGAGGATTGAGGAAGGTAGGGATCCTACATTCAGATTAACAGGTTAATTTTGGAGGATTGAGGAAGGTATAGGGATCATACAATCAGATTAACAGGTTGATTTTGGAGGATTGAGGAAGGTAGGGATCCTACATTCAGATTAACAGGTTGATTTTGGAGGATTGAGGAAGGTAGGATCCTACATTCAGATTAACAGGTTGATTTTGGAGGATTGAGGAAGGTAGGGATCATACAATCAGATTAACAGGTTGATTTTGGAGGATTGAGGAAGGTAGGGATCCTACATTCAGATTAACAGGTTGATTTTGGAGGATTGAGAAAGGTAGGGATCATACAATCAGATTAACAGGTTGATTTTGGAGGATTGAGGAAGGTAGGGATCCTACATTCAGATTAACAGGTTAATTTTGGAGGATTGAGGAAGGTATAGGGATCATACAATCAGATTAACAGGTTGATTTTGGAGGATTGAGGAAGGTAGGGATCCTACATTCAGATTAACAGGTTGATTTTGGAGGATTGAGAAAGGTAGGGATCATACAATCAGATTAACAGGTTGATTTTGGAGGATTGAGGAAGGTAGGATCCTACATTCAGATTAACAGGTTGATTTTGGAGGATTGAGGAAGGTATAGGGATCATACAATCAGATTAACAGGTTGATTTTGGAGGATTGAGGAAGGTAGGGATCCTACATTCAGATTAACAGGTTGATTTTGGAGGATTGAGAAAGGTAGGGATCATACAATCAGATTAACAGGTTGATTTTGGAGGATTGAGGAAGGTAGGATCCTACATTCAGATTAACAGGTTGATTTTGGAGGATTGAGGAAGGTATAGGGATCATACAATCAGATTAACAGGTTGATTTTGGAGGATTGAGGAAGGTAGGGATCCTACATTCAGATTAACAGGTTGATTTTGGAGGATTGAGAAAGGTAGGGATCATACAATCAGATTAACAGGTTGATTTTGGAGGATTGAGGAAGGTAGGATCCTACATTCAGATTAACAGGTTGATTTTGGAGGATTGAGGAAGGTAGGGATTCTACATTCAGATTAACAGGTTGATTTTGGAGGATTTGAGGAAGGTAGGGATCCTACATTCAGATTAACAGGTTGATTTTGGAGGATTGTGGAAGGTAGGGATCCTACATTCAGATTAACAGGTTGATTTTGGAGGATTGAGGAAGGTAGGGATCCTACATTCAGATTAACAGGTTGATTTTGGAGGATTGAGGAAGGTAGGGATCCTACATTCAGATTAACAGGTTGATTTTGGAGGATTGAGGAAGGTAGGGATCATACAATCAGATTAACAGACGGTTGATTTTGGAGGATTGAGGAAGGTAGGGGATCCTACATTCAGATTAACAGGTTGATTTTGGAGGATTGAAGAAGGTATGGATTCTACATTCAGATTAACAGGTTGATTTTGGAGGATTGAGGAAGGTAGGGATCCTACATTCAGATTAACAGGTTGATTTTGGAGGATTGAGGAAGGTAGGATCCTACATTCAGATTAACAGGTTGATTTTGGACGATTGAGGAAGGTAGGGATCCTACATTCAGATTAACAGGTTGATTTTGGAGGATTGAGGAAGGTAGGCTAGGGATCATACAATCAGATTAACAGACGGTTGATTTTGCAGGATTGAGGAAGGTAGGGGATCCTACATTCAGATTAACGGGTTGATTTTGGAGGATTGAAGAAGGTATGGATTCTACATTCAGATTAACAGGTTGATTTTGGAGGATTGTGGAAGGTAGGGATTCTACATTCAGATTAACAGACGGTTGATTTTGGAGGATTGAGGAAGGTAGGGGATCCTATATACATTCAGATTAACAGGTTGATTTTGGAGGATTGAGGAAGGTATCATTCAGATTAACAGGTTGATTTTAGAGGATTGAGGAAGGTAGGGATTCTACATTCAGATTAACAGGTTGATTTTGGAGGATTAAGGAAGGTTGGGATCCTAAATTCAGATTAACAGGTTGATTTTGGAGGATTGAGGAAGGTAGGGATCATACAATCAGATTAACAGGTTGATTTTGGAGGATTGAGGAAGGTAGGATCCTACATTCAGATAAACAGGTTGATTTTGGAGGATTGAGGAAGGTAGAGATCCTACATTCAGATTAACAGGTTGGTTTTGGAGGATTGAGGAAGGTAGGGATCATACAATCAGATTAACAGGTTGATTTTGGAGGATTGAGGAAGGTATCACTCAGATTAACAGGTTGATTTTGAAGGATTGAGGAAGGTATCATTCAGATTAACAGGTTGAATTTGGAGGATTAAGGAAGGTTGGGATCCTAAATTCAGATTAACAGGTTGATTTTAGAGGATTGAGGAAGGTAGGGATCCTACATTCAGACTAAAGGGTTGATTTTGGAGGATTGAGGAAGGTAGGAATCCTACATTCAGATTAACAGGTTGATTTTGGAGGATTGAGGAAGGTAGGGATCCTACATTCAGATTAACAGGTTGATTTTGGAGGATCGAGGAAGGTAGGGATCCTACATTCAGATTAACAGGTTGATTTTGGAGGATTGAGGAAGGTAGGGATCTTACGTTCAGATTAACAGGTTAGTGTTTGAGGATTGAGGAAAGTAGGGATCCTACATTCAGATTAACAGGTTGATTTTGAATGAATGAGGAAGGTAGGGATCCTACATTCAGATTAACAGGTTGATTTTGGAGGATTGAGGAAAGTAGGGATCCTACATTCAGATTAACAGGTTGAATTTGGAGGATTAAGGAAGGTTGGGATCCTAAATTCAGATTAACCGGTTGATTTTAGAGGATTGAGGAAGGTAGGGATCCTACATTCAGATTAAAGGGTTGATTTTCGAGGATTGAGGAAGGTAGGAATCCTATACAAACAGTTTGATTTTTGAGGATTATTTGTGCACGTTCTATGATACGACTGACTTTGAATGGCTCTCGTCACCAGATTTTTAAAAGATTTTTAACTGATTGAGTTCAACTGTATTTCCTCGTATACAGGGGTAGGTACTGCGTCAGGGGAGCGATGGGTGGAGCTTCGCCGTTTTTGCCTGACTGTTCTACGGAGTTTTGGAGTGGGAAGGTCAAGCTTCGAGGATCAGATCGGCACCGAGGCTGAAGCTTTGATGGATGAGATGGTCAAGCTTGACGGGAAGTCTTTCGACCCCAAACCGTTCCTCGGCAACGCCGTATCAAACGTAATCTGCGCCGTCGTCTTAGGACAACGCTACGAGTACTCCGACCTCAAATTCCAAGAGTTGCTCTCCCTCCTGAGCCGTAACATTCAACTCCTTGGGCCAGCGGGAATCTTGAAAATGACATTTTTCTCGCGCCACATTCGTCATGTTCCTTTCTCTGGGTTGGATGAGCTGACAAACAATTTTGAAAGTCTCGCAACGTTTGTAAAGAATATCATCGATACTCATCGTGAGAACTTCGATGCTGACAATGTGAAAGATTTCACCGACGCGTTCCTGCTGGAGATCCAAGGTTCCCCTGAAGAGAAGGCGACTGACGGCACATTCAATGGGACTGCCATTCACAAATCAACAAAAAAATGGCATCTCAGCGAACGCAACTTGATTGGAACGATAGTTGGTCTGTTTGCGGCCGGCACGGAGACAACAGCCTCGACACTCCAGTGGAGCATCTTGTACATGTTGGCTTACCCGGACATCCAGAAACGGGTCCACGCAGAGATTGACGCCACAGTCGGTCGCAACCGGTTGCCTCGACTGGCCGACAAGCCAGAGCTAAACTTCACCTACGCTGTCCTTTTAGAGGTGCAGCGCATGGGTTCCATTGCACCCATTGGCGTCCCACACTGTGCCAGCGAAGACACCAAGATCCACGGTTTCAATATACCAAAGGGCACCCTCCTGATTCCAAATCTGTGGAACGTCTTCCGAGACCCGAGTCTTTGGCCTGAACCAGAGAAGTTCAAACCCGAGAGATTTTTGAACGCTGAAGGCAAGGCCGTGAAACCCGAGGAGTTGATACCATTCAGTACTGGTGAGTGAGCTGAATTTTCACAAATTAGTCATTTTCATTGTTTTTTTTTCTTTCTTCCAAATTAACTTTCTCACTATTTATTGTTTACAGGGACTATATTGTGCTGTTATGATTCCGTCATCACACCATGTGCATTGAATTTGTAAGAATAACTTAGGCCCAAAACAAATACAGGCGGGTTCGAGTAAAGAGCCCTGGACAGGAGGATGATAAAAAGTACAAGGAAGTTGGAGGAAATGGTGTGGCTTTATAATGAAAAATGAAAACGTTAATACCAAAAAGTTTTCTATTCAATTAATTTATATTTATTCATTGATGATCTAGGTCGGCGTAGCTGCGTCGGCGAGCATCTGGGCAAGATGGAGATTTTCGTCTTCTTCTGTTACGTCATGCATCGGTTTGAGTTCAAGAAACCGGACAACTCATCGCCGCTGAACCTCAATGCCCTACCCGGATTAACCCGCTCTCCATTCCCCTTTGATACATGTGCCATCAAACGTGACTGAGGATGTGAACGCGGCTTGCTTTACTGAGCAATAGTTTGTTGAATAAAACCGTATCCATAGTGACTTGGTTACAACCCACAAACTGTAATAATTCAGAAAGGGAAACTTAGTTTTAATTCTTGAACATTTATATATTTGTTGTCTTAACTCCCTATTATTGTTTAGGCCATGTAATATTGTAGTACAGTTTATCACAGCTCGGTATGTGTTGACAGCAAGCCTTGTGTGTGTCCTAGCATGGAGGAAGGAATAGAGGGGGTAAAATGTCAGGGTAATATGACGGACGGAATAATTAAGTGTCTTGGTTTAGTTGTAATAGCACAGTACAGGGATTTCAATAAACCTTTTAAAGTTGCAACAGTCCGATCTCTCAGGAGGGTTTTAGTGGTTCAGATCTAGCTACACCACTTCTTCCAATAAGTAAAAAGTATATCACGTAATTATAAAATCCCTAATCATGTCACCCAATGGTTGAAGCCAGACCATACTGATGTTATGATGATAAGGCATAATCTCAGGTAATCACACACCATTGAAGTCATTGAGGTAGAGCACACACCAATAACTCACATTGGTGCTCTAATTCTACCTCCATGATCTGGGGGTACGGTGTACCCCTTATTGTGTCTTCATTGTGTGCTTGGAATCTCAGGAATTGATTTAGAGGATTTTAGGGGGTACTTCTGTACAATATGAAAATAGTGTGTTAAAAGTATGGGAATAATGGGGGAAATCCTCTGCCCCATATCGGGCATGGTATATAATAACACACGGCAACTGCCAACTCGCGGTACGAGACTCCGACGCTGGAGTATTTACGTGTTTTCTTCTTCAATATAGATAATTTCTAACTTTTCAGGCTAAGAAATACTATAGAATAACCAATCAGGCATGCATCATTGCACCCTGGGTCCCAAAAGTGGGCGGGAATATTGAATTTTAAGTGGAAAAACTGTAAAATACTATTTCCCCCCAAATAGGGTAAACCAACAATTACAGCGTCCCCAACGGTGACCCCAGTAATAAGATAGAATATCAAGTATTGGATTATGTCGAAAGAATCAAATTTGAAAATATATATAGCATTTGGACAAATATACTGATATTATGGAGGAAACACCTTTTTTTACATAATATTTGGCAAAATATACTCAAAAATGTTAATGTTTAAAATTTGTTTTACGTCATCATGTAGACCATGGTGAAATGAACATTTGTGGTAAGTTTCATAACAATCACCCGAGAACTTTGAGTGTGCCCCCTCCCCCCCCCCCGAAGAAAAAATCCTGGTCCTAATAGGTTTAATAAGCTCTGTGAAATGGGGCCCTGGTTTCATTAGAGCCTCAAGCCTTTAATGCAGTTCTTTTCTGTATCTTTGGTGTGACGCTGAAAGTAGATAAAACGCGACCTTCAGTCTTTGATGAATAGGGCTTTGGTACGGGTCACGATCTCGGTGTTTGGAGTTCAAGTTCAGCTGTGGCGTACAAATACGATACATGTACATTGTACATGTACATGTACATTCATACGTTAATGGTGACGGCCCTGTTTTCAGTTTTAGTCAAGACCGCAAACAATCTCAGGCCCGCTCATGTTTTTCCTTTCTGCGAGACACATCAATTAATGAAGCATGTCCTTTCTGCAGATCTCCTTTTTGTCTCTAGACATTCAGACAGCACTCCTGGGTGTGTTTGTCCTCCTCGTACTTGTCTGGATGACAAGGAAGCCGAAAAACCTACCACCCGGGCCCCTCCGAGTGCCCATCATCGGGTCGGTCGTGGCTGTTGTATGGGAGGCGTTACGACGGGGCACGGAACCCCACAGTGTCTTAGCCAGGCTCGCCGAGAAGTACGGGCCGGTTTTCCATGTGAAGATGTTCAACAAGACCATTGTTGTCCTCAACGACTACGCGTCTGTGAGAGAGGCATTTGTGAACCCAAAGCTGAGCGACCGACCCAAGTTACTTTTTAGTGACTTTTTAAAGAGTGAAGGTAAAACGTAGGCCTTAAAGTATATTCTAATGCAATTTACGTTCACAACTAAGTAAAAATAAGCAGGAGACCAGTCACAGACGGTACGCGTGATTATGGTATTTTGGCAACACTTTTCTGGTAAGCAAATAAGGTTGTTTTTTTCCAGCTCTATGAAATTATACTCTGGTGGACCGAGAACCTTCCTGTTTCGGAAGTGAAGGGGAGGGGAGGTAGAAGAAGCTCTGGCGTTGAGTTCCGTGAAAATATTCTGACCAAATTTGAAATATTATATGGGAATCATTAATATAAAAAAAATATAAATATGATGCCAACAATGCCATGCAGAAACACACGGAGAAATCCCCTTTTCTAACCCGCCTCATCAGTACTCCAAAATCAATCGGCGGGAGGATTTATGGGTTTTGCACAATATTTGAGGCAGGTTGAATGTATGATCCCTACTTTCCTCAATCCTCCAAAACCAACCTGTTAGTCTAAATGTAGGATTTATTGGTTTTGCACGGTTGACGCAGGTTTGCAAATTAACTATTGAATGCACATGGCAGTTGATTTCAGAGGATTGAAGCAGTATGGATCCTTGCACTTGCCGGTTGATTTTGAATGAATGAGGAAGGTAGGGATCCTACATTCAGACAAACAGTAACAGGTTGATTTTGGAGGATTGAGGAAGGTAGGAATCCTATATGAATAGGTTGATTTTGGAGGATTCTCTGTGCACGTTCTTTGAAACGACTGACTATGAATGGCTCTCATTACCAGATAATTAGATCAGCTTTTTAACCGACTGAGATTTTTCAACTGTATTTTCCTGGTATACAGGGGTAGGTACTGCGTCCGGGGAGCGATGGGTGGAGCTTCGCCGTTTCTGCCTGACTGTTCTAAGGAGTTTCGGAGTGGGAAGGTCAAGCTTCGAGGATCAGATCGGCACCGAGGCTGAAGCGTTGATGGATGAGATGGTCAAGTTTGACGGGAAGTCTTTCAACCCCAAGCCGTTCCTCAGCAACGCCGTGTCCAACGTAGTCTGCGCCGTCGTCTTAGGACAACGCTACGAGTACTCCGACCGCAAATTCCAAGAATTGCTCTCCCTTCTGAGCCGCAACATCAAACTTCTTGGGCCAACGGGAGTTTTGAAATTGACTTTTTTTTCGCGCCACATATTTCGTTATGTTCCTTTCTTCGGGTTTGATGAAGTGACAAACAATTTTGAAGGTCTCGCAACGTTTATAAAGAATACCATCGATACTCATCGTGAGAATTTCGATGCTGACAATGTGAAAGATTTTACCGACGCGTACCTACTGGAGATCCAAGATTCCCCTGAAGAGAAGGCGACTGACGGCACATTCAATGGGACTGCCACTCACAACTCAACAAAGCAATGGCATCTCAGCGAACGCAACATGATTGGAACGATAAATGATTTGTTCGCGGCCGGCACGGAGACAACAGCCTCGACAATCCAGTGGAGCATCTTGTACATGATGGCTTACCCGGACATCCAGAAACGGGTCCACGCAGAGATTGATGCCACAGTCGGTCGCAACCGGTTGCCTCGACTGACCGACAAGCCCGAGCTGAACTTCACCTATGCCGTCGTTTTAGAGGTGCAGCGCTTGGCTTCAATTGCACCCCTTGGCATCCCACACTGTGCCAGCGAAGACACCAAGATCCACGGTTTCAATATACCAAAGGGCACCCTCCTGATTCCAAATCTGTGGAACGTCTTCCGAGACCCGAGTCTTTGGCCTGAACCAGAGAAGTTCAAACCCGAGAGATTTTTGAACGCTGAAGGCAAGGCCGTGAAACCTGAGGAGTTGATACCATTCAGTACTGGTGAGTGAGCTGAATTTTCACAATTATTCATTTTCATTGTCTTTTTCAAAATGAACTTTCTCACTATTTTGTGTTTACATTACTCTAGGCCTATATGGACTATTGTGCTGTTATGATGCCGTCATCACACAATGTTCATTGTATTTTGTAAGAAGAACTTAGGCCCAACACAAACGGAGGCGGGTTCGAGTAAAGAGCCCTGGACAGGAGGATGATCATGTGAATTATGGAAGTTGGAGGATGGTGGCCCTGAAGGGACATCAAACATATATATTTACGTGAATATTTACGTAAATATTCACGGTTTTTGCTCCAATTCGTAAATATCCACGTAAATATTTACGTGAATATTCACGATTTGTGCCCCAATCGCAAATATTTACGTGAATATTTACGTGAATATTCACGATTTGTACCCCAATCGCAAATATTAACGTAAATATTTGCGATTTATGCATCCAATCGCAAATATTGACGTCAATATTGACGTAAATGTTCGCGATATGTTCACCCAATCGCAAATATTGACGTGAATATTTACGTAAATATTTGCGATTGGGGCACAAATCGTGAATATTTACGTAAATATTCACGTAAATATATATGTTTGATGTCCCTTCAGGGCCACCGTAGAAATGTGTGGCTTTAAGATGAAAAATACAACATTTAATAGGCCCTATAAAGAGTTTTCTATTCATTCAGTTTGAATTTTTCCATTGATGATCTAGGTCGGCGTAGCTGTATCGGCGAGCATCTGGGCAAGATGGAGATCTTCGTCTTCTTCTCTTACGTCATGCATCGGTTTGAGTTCAAGAAACCGGACAACTCACCGCCGCTGAACCTTAATGCCCAACCCGGATTAACCCGCTCTCCATTCCCCTTTGATACATGTGCCATCAAACGTGACTGATGATGTGAACGCGGCTTGTTTTACTGAGCAATAGTTTGTAGATAAATACTGTAGTGGCTTGAATATTACCCACAAATTATTTCTAAAAAATTATTGAAAAAATGCTTTTCATCTGATGAAGTAGTTGTTGCTACGAAAGCTTATGTAGTTTTGTATGTAGTTAGTAGTCTTTAAGTGCTACCACTACCTTCCTTGTTTTACCAACAAACTTTAATAATTCAGAAGGGAAACGTGGTTTTAATTCTTGATATCTTTGTTTTATTAATTCGCTATTATTGTTTAGGCCATTTGTACAGTTTATCAAAGCTTGGTACTTGTTGACAGCAAGCCTTGTGTGTGTCAAACTTGTTTTCGGTGTGCTGAAACACACCCGCTCACTACACATTGTGTGCTATGCACTTAAACATTATCCACAATTTGAACCATACCCAAGGCTTTGCTACATCCTAGAGGGGGTAAAATGTCAGGCCAATATGAAGGAATAATTAAGTGTCTTAGTTTAGCTGTATAAATAGCACATAATACAGAAATTTCAATAAACTGCAACCGCCCGATCTCTCAGGAGGGTTTTAGTGGTTCAGATCTAGCTACACCACTTCTTCCAATGAGTAAAAAGTATGTCACGTAATTATAAATTCCTTGATCATGTCACCCAATGGTTGACGCCAGACTATGCTGATGTTATGATGATAAGGCATAATCTCAGGTAATCACACACACCAAGAACATACATTTGGTGCTCGATATGGGGCATAGTGTACCCCTTATTGTGTCTTCATTGTGTGCTTGGAATCTCAGGAATTGATTTAGAGGATTTTAGGGGGTACTTCTGTACAATATGAAAATAGTGTGTTAAAAGTATGGGAACATTGGGGGAAATCCTCTGCCCCATATCGGGCATGGTATAATAACACACGGCAACTGCCAACTCGCGGTACGAGACTCCGACGCTGGAGTATTTACGTGTTTTTTTCTTCAATATAGATAATTTCTAACTTTTCAGGCCAAGAAATACTATAGAATAACCAATCAGGCATGCATCATTGCACCCTGGGTCCCAAAAGTGGGCGGGAATATTGAATTTTAAGTGGAAAAACTGTAAAATACTATTTCCCCCCAAATAGGGTAAACCAACAATTACAGCGTCCCCAACAGTGACCCCAGTAAAAATAAGATAGAATATCCAGTATTGGATTATGTCGAAAGAATCAAATTTGAAAATATCCATAGCATTTGGACAAATATACTGATATTATGGAGGAAACACCTTTTTTTACATAATATTTTGCAAAAAATACTCAAAAATGTTAATGTTTAAAATTTGTTTTACGTCATCATGTAGACCATGGTGAAATGAACATTTGTGGTAAGTTTCATAACAATCACTCGAGGACTTTGAGTGTGCCTCCACCCCCGAAGAAAAAAGCCCGGTCCCAATAGGTTTAATAAGCTCTGTGAAACGTAGACTTGATTTCAAGTCTGAGCCTGCGGTTATTTCTCTGCATCAGCCACGCAGAATTCCCCCGCAGATTTGCTATCACGCGCTCTACTCGCAATCTCAGACTTGACCCTCTTGTGTATACGGGATATTCATTTATTCACAACTGACATTTACATAACAACACTATGCCAGAGAGATGACCAATCAGGAGACCACAAAACTCCCGTTGGCTGCGTCTATTCCAAATAGGATGAAATCGCTTCAGCATTTTCTGTAAAATCGAGCCATTGCTTTTATTTTATAGTGCTTTGTTGTACGTACAGTACGCTATAATTTATACATAAAGTAACACAAGATTTAATCTCAAAATGTTGAAAAATAAACATGACAAACAACCTGATCCTCCTAGACGAAAAATTATGATACCTTTGATTTGAATGGTATCGTCCAAAGATTTTACCAACGTTTTTTTTTACGTATTTTGAATAAAATAACTAGAATCACTTTGGGTTTTTTGTGTTTCCAAACTGTAAGTTGAATCACCGAGCAGAGACAGATTAGTTACACGTGCATCAATGTTGTATTTCCTACTATATCCCGTGGTATAAACGGTTAAGTTTGAATGTGCATTTTATTAAAGGCCTCGGAGATTCTGACCAATCAGAGTGTTCCGTCCACTTTTGGACTAATTCGCCATAGGGTGTGTACAAACCGACGAACAATGTTCCCAAGTTTGTGATTGTAGGTTCAAGACGGAGGTTTATCCACAAGAGGGCGCTGTTTCAGCCAATAGTGTATCGGCTATCAGGACGACTAAAACCCACAATCACAGACTTGGAACCAAGTCTATGTGAAACGGGGCCCTGGTTTCATTACGAGCCTCAAGCCTTTAATGCAGTTCTTTTCTGTATCTTTGTTGTGACGCTAAAAGTAAATAAAACGCTACCTTCAGTCTTTGATGAAGGACTTTGGTACGGGTCACGATCTCAGTGTTTGGAGTTCAAGTTCTGCTGTGGCATACAAATACATTACATGTACATTGTACATGTACATGTACATGTACACATACGTTAATGGTGCCTCGGCCCAGCCTCGTCACCATGGTTTACTTGATTTCCAACCATGTTTACAATAGTAAACCCTGGGAGGGAAACTCCTTACTTGGACCCTGATTGGACAACGACTGGTGTACAAAAGTGTATTCAGTATTCACCAGGTTCACAGCCAGACTATTCTCATTTGCATACGTATCCAACAAGTGTGGATATGCAAATGATCCAATACCAGGATGAGAGAGCGGTCAACCTCGTACACCTCGTACTGCTCGACACACCCTTGGGACGAGGTTGGCCTCGGCCCCGTTTTCAGTGTTAGTCAAGACCGCAAACAATCTCAGCCCGCTCGTGTTTTTCCTTTTTGCGAGACACATCAATTATTGAAGCATGTCCTTTCTGCAGATCTCCTTTTTGTCTCTAGACATTCAGACGGCACTCCTGGGTGTGTTTGTCCTCCTCGTACTTGTCTGGATGACAAGGAAGCCGAAAAACCTACCACCCGGGCCCCTCCGAGTGCCCATCATCGGGTCGGTCGTGGCTGTTGTATGGGAGGCGTTACGACGGGGCACGGAACCCGAAAGTGTCTTAGCCAGGCTCGCCGAGAAGTACGGGCCGGTTTTCCATGTGAAGATATTCAGCAAGACCATTGTTGTCCTCAACGACTACGCGTCTGTTAGAGAGGCATTTGTGAACCCAAAGCTGAGCGACCGACCCAAGTTACTTCTTAGTGACTTCTTAAAGAGTGAAGGTAAAACGTCGGCCTAAAAGTATATTCTAATAAAATGTTACGTTCACAACTAAGCAAAAAGAAGCAGGAAACCAGTCACAGACGGTATACGTGTGATTGTGGTATTTTGGCGTGAAACCTTTTTTCTGTAACCAAATTCGTTTTTGGTTTTTTGCAACTCTATGAAATTAAACTCTGGTGGACCGAAAACCTTCCTGTTTCGGAAATGAAGGGGAAGGGAGGTGGAAGAAGCTCTGGCGTAAAGTGCCGTTGAAAATATTCTTATAAAACTTGTAATAATAGTAATCATAAACAATTAATAACATTTTAAACATATCGCGCCATCGATGCATGTATTTAACTATTCTGAGGCGCAGAAATGTATAAAGAATGTAACAATAGGTTTGCTAAAAGTTTTTGGGATTATGAGAATCATAAACTCATTGTAAAGGTTTACAAAATTATGCAGTGAAATCTGATGCCAACAATTGCCAGCCAGAATTCCAAAATCAACCAGCGGGAGGATTTATGAATTTTGCACGATTGAGGCAGGTTTGCAAATTAACTATTGGATGCACATAGCGGTTGATTCCGGATGATTGAAGCAGTTCTTGCGCTTACTGGTTGATTTTGAATATGGAAGGTAGGGATCCTACATTCAGATTAACAGGTTGATTTTAGAGGATTGAGGAAGGTGGGGATCCTACATTCAGATTAACAGATTGATTTTGGAGGATTGAGGAAGGTAGGATCCTACATTCAGATTAACAGGTTGGTTTTGGAGGATTGAGGAAGGTAGGGATCATACAATCAGATTAACAGACGGTTGATTTTGGAGGATTGAGGAATATAGGAATCCTATATACATTCAGATTAACAGGTTGATTTTGGAGGATTGAGGAAGGTATAGGGATCCTACAATCAGATTAACAGATGATTGATTTTGGAGGATTGAGGAAGGTAGGAATCCTATATAAATAGTTTGATTTTGGAGGATTAGCTGTGCACGTTCTTTGAAACGACTGACTTCGAACGGCTCTCATAACCAGATATTTAGATCAGCTCTTTAACCGACTGAGATTTTTCAACTGTATTTTCCTCGTTTACAGGGGTAGGTACTGCGTCAGGGGAGCGATGGGTGGAGCTTCGCCGTTTCTGCCTGACTGTTCTAAGGAGTTTCGGAGTGGGAAGGTCAAGCTTCGAGGATCAGATCGGCACCGAGGCTGAAGCTTTGATGGATGAGATGGTCAAGCTTGACGGGAAGTCTTTCAACCCCAAGCCGTTCCTCAGCAACGCCGTGTCTAACGTAGTCTGCGCCGTCGTCTTAGGACAACGCTACGAGTACTCCGACCGCAGATTCAAAGAGTTGCTCTCCCTTCTGAGCCGCAACACTAAACTCCTTGGGCCAACGGGAGTCTTGAAATTGACAATTTTGTCGCGCCACATATTTCGTTATGTTCCTTTCTTCGGGTTTGATGAAGTGACAAACAATTTTGAAAGTCTCGCAACGTTTATAAAGAATATCATCGATACTCATCGTGAGAATTTCGATGCTGACAATGTGAAAGATTTCACCGACGCGTACCTACTGGAGATCCAAGGTTCACCTGAAGAGAAGGCGACTGACGGCACATTCAATGGGACTGCCATTCACAACTCAACAAAGCAATGGCATCTCAGCGAACGCAACATGATTGGAACGATAAATGATTTGTTTTCGGCCGGCACGGAGACAACAGCCTCGACACTCCAGTGGGGCATCTTGTACATGATGGCTTACCCGGACATCCAGAAACGGGTCCACGCAGAGATTGACGCCACAGTCGGTCGCAACCGGTTGCCTCGACTGACCGACAAGGCCGAGCTGAACCTCACCTATGCCGTCGTTTTAGAGATGCAGCGCTTGGCTTCAATTGCACCCCTTGGCCTGCCACACTGTGCCAGCGAAGACACCAAGATCCACGGTTTCAATATACCAAAGGGCACCCTCCTGATTCCAAATCTGTGGAACGTCTTCCGAGACCCGAGTCTTTGGCCTGAACCAGAGAAGTTCAAACCCGAGAGATTTTTGAACGCTGAAAGCAAGGCCGTGAAACCCGAGGAGTTGATTCCATTCAGTATTGGTGAGTGCGCTGAATTTTCACAAATTAGTCATTTTCATTGTCTTTTTTTTCAAAATGAACTTTCTCACTTTTTTTTGTTTACATTACTTTATAGTGACTACTATGCTGTTATGATGCCGTCATCACACTATGTACATTGTATTTTGTAAGAAGGAACTTAGGCCCAACACAAACGCAGGCGGGTTCGAGTGAAGAGCCCTGGACAGGAGGATGATCATAATATGAATATAGAAGTTGGAGGAAACGGTGTGGCTTTATAATGAATAATACAAAATTTAATAGGCCCTATAAAGAGTTTTCTATTCATTAAGTTTGTATTTATCCATTGATGATCTAGGTCGGCGTAGCTGCGTCGGCGAGCATCTGGCCAAGATGGAGATTTTCGTCTTTTTCTCTTTCCTCATGCATCGGTTTGAGTTCAAGAAACCGGACAACTCACCGCCGCTGAACCTTAATGCCCAACCCGGAATAACCCGCTCTCCATTCCCCTTTGATACATGTGCCACAAAACGTGACTGAGGATGTGAACGCGACCTTTTTTACTGAGCAATAGTTTGTAAATAAAGACTGTTGTGGCTTGAATACTCCCCAAAAATTATTATAAAAAAATATATCATCTGATGAAGTAGTTGTTGCTACGAAAGCTTATATAGTTTGTATGTAATTAGTTAGTCTTTAAGTGCTACCACTACCTTCCTTGTTTAACCAACAAACTTTAATAATTCAGAAGGGAAACGTGGTTTTAATTCTTGATATCTTTGTTTGATTAATTCCCTATTATTGTTTAGGCCATTTGTACAGTTTATCAAAGCTTGGTACTTGTTGACAGCAAGCCTTGTGTGTGTCAAACTTGTTTTCGGTGTGCTGAAACACACCCACTCACTGCACATTGTGTGCTATGCACAGTAACATTAATTCTAACCACCCACATACCCAAGGCTTTGCTACATCCTAGAGGGGTAAAATGTCAGGATAATATGAAGGAATAATTTAGTGTCTTGGTTTAGTTGTAAAGGCATAGTTCAGAGAATTCAATAAACTTTAAAAAAAAAATGCAACAGCCCGATCTCTCAGGAGGGTTTTAGTGGTCCAGATCTAACTACACCACTTCTTCCAATGAGCAAAGTATGTCACGATAAAATCCCTAATCATGTCACCCAATGGTTGAAGCCAGACCATACTGATGTTATGATGACAAGGCTAACTCAGGTAATCACACACACACACACACACACCTCCTTACGGATCCGGTTTGTGGGGTACTGCTATTTAGGTGTTCGGGCATTCAGCCCGGAACACCTCTTATTTTTGTTCGGTTTTTTTTTTTTTTACTTCATCTGCTTCTCTTCGTCCCTTGTCCGGTAACTAAGACACCTTTCCCAACATCACATGAACTTGAAACTTCACATATGATTAGATATTCATTAGGAGATGAAACCGCTTTAGTTACGTCATGGTGACGTCATCAGGTATCAAATTACAAGCCATTTAAGGGGAAAAAGTGACCATATGCCAATGCCCGTATGTCTCTGAATATTACAGCTATGGTATTCATATTTGGGCATATGATAGATCAAGACACGGGCAACATTTAAAAAGTTAACGTCAAAATCGTATGACCTTAACTTCCGGTCGTACCGGAAGGTCAAAATTTGCCTTGGTGTAATTCTTCAAAAAAACACTTTCCCGGCAAAAACATTAACTTCTGTGTATCAGATCAACTTCAAATTTACACCGTGTAAGGAACTTGATAAAACCTCAATCAAGTAGTTGTGACGTCATGATTACGTCATCAAGTGTTGAAATACAGTAAATCAAAGTTTAATCATTTAAAAATTCATAACGCAAGAAGTACATATGCTATTATAACAATCTATACATCATCGGAGAGGTCTTGACAAATGTAGCAAATACTAAACAGAGTCTTATACCGTTTGACCTTGTCTTCCTGTTCAAACCGGAAGTTGAAAACTTCACAATTCAAACTTTAAGGAATACTTGTACTTTTACATACACATTACTCACAATTTTTACATCATGTTGTAGATTTTTAAGCCTTCTCAAACTTTTTCACAGAGATGTTACCTTTTTGACCTTCACTTATGGTTGTAATTGGGTATACATTGACCCGCTGTCAAACCGCGGGAATAAACTGCATTGAAAACACACACAATACGCGATCTAAACCAGTTAGACGGTGAGCGGCTGCTTGCTCCATTGAATCAAACCGCAAGGTTCAAAGTCCTTCAAACATGCTTGTAGTCTAGTCTCTTTTCAAGGTTCGCGCAACCTGATTTTGACATTACGCTTTGTTAGTCTCTAAAACAGCCGTCCGTGCAAACCTCGCTAACAATCAAATGTCAGATTTAAAAAAACATAATTCAAGAACTACACAACCGATTTTCAAACTTTGTTCAGTTATAAACTCCTTGGGCATTGGAGATTAGCCTTGGGTAACCGTGATCCCATGTTGACCTTTACTTCCGGGTCAACCGGAAGTGGGACCATATCTCAAGAACTACACAACTGATTTTCAAACTGTTTTCAGTGATAGACTCCTTGGGCATTGGAGATTAGCTTTGAGTAACCGTGACCCCATGTTGACCTTTACTTCCGGGTCAACCGGAAGTAACAACATATCTCAAGAACTACTAAACCGATTTTCAAACTTGTTTCAGTTATAGACTCCTTGGGCATTGGAGATTAGCCTTGGGTAACCGTGACCCCATGTTGACCTTTACCTCCAGGTCAACCGGAAGTGAGATCATATCTCAAGAACTACACAACCGATTTTCAAACTGTTTTCAGTTATAGACTCCTTGGGCATTAGAGATTAGCTTTGGGTAGCCGTGACCCCATGTTGCCCTTTACTTCCGGGTCAACCGGAAGTGACACCATATCTCAAGAACTACACAACCGATTTTCAAACTGTTTTCAGTTATAGACTCCTTGGGCATTAGAGATTAGCTTTGGGTAACCGTGACCCCATGTTGACCTTTACTTCCGGGTCAACCGGAAGTGACACCATATCTCAAGTACTACTCAACCGATTTTCAAACTTTTTACAGTTATAGACTCCTTGGGCATTGGAGATTAGCCTTGGGTACCGTGACCCCATGTTGACCTTTACTTCCGGGTCAAACGGAAGTGACACCATATCTCAAGAACTACTCGCCCGATTTTTTAAGACTGTTTTCAGGTATAGACTCCTTGGGCATTGGAGATTAGCCTTGAGTAGCCGTGACCCCATGTTGACCTTTACTTCCGGGTCAACCGGAAGTGATACCATATCTCAAGAACTACTCAACCGATTTTCAAACTTTGTTTAGTTATGGACTCCTTGGGCATTGATATTAGCCTTGGGTACCGTGACCCCAAATTTCATAATTCATAACTCCTGGACCAGGCATTGGATTGATAAGGTAGAATGTTTATTCATTCAATCACTCCCCGCGAACACCTTGTTTTTGTCACATGACAAAAACTCATCTCTAGTGTTGTTCTATTATTCCCTTTTCTGAAGAATTCCCTTGTGGGGCCCAATTGTTCCTATTGAAATGACCTTGTGGGGTCAATTGTTCCATTGTTGTCAGGACCCCACATATGCCCTTCCGTGTGTCCACACACCCACTTGGTGCTCGATATGGGGTACGGTGCATGTACCCCCTATTGTGTCTTCATTGTGTGCTTTTTAGGGATTTTAGGGGGTACTAACTTCTGTACAAGGGGAAAATAGTGTGTTAAAAGTATTCGGAACGTTGGGGATTAGATATCCTCTGCCCCATATCGGGCATGGTATATAAAACACGGCAACTGCCACTGGTACGAGACTCTGAGGTTGAAGTATTTAACCTACGGGGTTTTTTTTGGTCAAAGTAATGTTTTTCACATGCTAATTTCTAACTTCTCAGGCCACTTAATAGTATAGAATCATCAATCAGGCATGCATCATTGCACCCTGGGCCCGCGGTAGAGTGGACGGGAATATCGAATTTTAAATGGAAAAACTACAAAATAACACTCTTCCTCTAATGGGATAAACCAACGATTACAGCGTCCCCAACGGTGACCCAGTAATAAAATAGAACATCAAGTTATGGATTATGTAAAAACAAACAAGTTTGCAAAGTTTATGGCATTAGGACAACAATATGGATACTATGGAGAAAACACGATTTAGCCTACGTCCCAAATAATATGCGCAACAAAATCTGCCCCCAAAGGCCGGGTGAGCCCCCCCCCCCCCTAGGAAAAAATGAAAAGGAAAGAAAGCCAACTCCTAGGGTTGAACAGCTCTATGAAATTTGACATTGGGCCCTTGTTTCGGTACGAGCCTCAAGCCTTTAATGCAGCTCTTTTCGGTAAATAACGCTCAAAGTAAATAAAGCGCGACCTTTAATCCTTTATGTGCAGGAATTCGGTGCAGGGATTCGTAACGGGTCGGGGCACTATCTCAGTGTTTGAAGCAATAGTTCGGCTGTGGTAACAACAATACATGTACACGGACGTAGTGTGGTGTCCCTGCCCTAACCTTCAATCCATGACGTGCGGGGCTTCGGTACGGGTCACGATCTCAGTATTGAAGCTTAAGTTTGCTGTGGCGTAGTACAAATACAACACATGTACATGTACAGTACACGAACGATAATTATGGCCCTGCCCGGTTTTCATTTTTAGTCGAGACAGCAAACAATCTCATTCCCGCTCGTGTTTTTCCTCTTTGCGAGACACATAAAAAGTTGAAGCATGTCCCTTTTGCAAATCTCCTTTTTGTCTCTGGACATTCAGACAGCACTCTTCGGTGTGTTTGTCCTCCTCGTACTAGTCTGGATGACAAGGAAGCCGAAAAACCTACCACCCGGGCCCCTCCGAGTGCCCATCATCGGGTCGGTCGTGGCTGTTGTATGGGAGGCGTTACGACGGGGCACGGATCCCCACCGTGTCTTCGCCAGGCTCGCCGAGAAGTACGGGCCGGTTTTTCATGTGAAGATATTCGGCAAGACAATTGTTGTCCTCAACGACTACGCGTCTGTGAGAGAGGCATTTGTGAACCCGAAGCTGAGCGACCGACCCAAGTTACTTCTTAATGACTTTTTAAAGAGCGAAGGTAAGACGTATAGGCATATTGATAAGTATATTCTTTTCAATACAATTGTACGTTCACGATTTAAATGCTACCCTATTTCATGCTGCTGAGGCACAAAATGTTGCTTAAAAATTATATGTAAATAAGCAAAATAGCAGGAAACCAGTCACAGAGTAATTAGTTTGTTTGCAGCTCTATGAAATTCGGCGCTGGTGAACTGAGGACCTCCCTGTTTCGGTCGAGGAGCCGGGAGAGGGACCGAGCTCTGGTGTAAAGTGCCTTGAAAATAACAATTCTCACAAACAAAACAAATAATAGTAATAATAATACCATGCCGTATGCGCCATCGATGCATGTATTGAATGAACTATTCTGAGGCGCAAAAATGTTAAAAACAGGTATGCTAAGTTTTTTGATTTATGGGAACCATTGGGTTAACAAAGTTATACGATGCAATTTGATGCCAACAACGCGAGAGACACCGGGGAAAACCTGTCTTAGTACTCCAAAATCAACCGGGATTTGGAAGATTAAGGCGTGTTTGTAATTAATTATTGGATGCACATGCCGGTTGGGTATGGATGCAACTATCAGATTAGCCGGTTGATTTCGAATGAATGAGGAAGGTGGATCCTTAAATCAGATTAGCCGGTTGATTTTGGAGGATTGAGGAAGGTAGGGATCCTACATTCAGATTAACAGGTTGGTTTGGAGGATTGAGGAAGGTAGGGATCCTACATTCAGATTAACAGGTTGATTTTGGAGGATTGAGAAAGGTAGGGATTCTACATTCAGATTAACAGGTTGATTTTGGAGGATTGAGAAAGGTAGGGATTCTACATTCAGATTAATTAACAGGTTGATTTTGGAGGATTGAGAAAGGTAGGGATTCTACATTCAGATTGACAGGTTGATTTTGGAGGATTGAGAAAGGTAGGGATTCTACATTCAGATTAACAGGTTGATTTTGGAGGATTAAGGAAGGTAGGGATCCTACATTTAGATTAACAGGTTGATTTTGGAGGATTGAGGAAGGTAGGGATCATACATTCAAATAAACAGGTTGATTTTGGAGGATTGAGAAAGGTAGGGATTCTACATTCAGATTAACAGGTTGATTTTGGAGGATTGAGAAAGGTAGGGATTCTACATTCAGATGAACAAGTTGATTTTGGAGGATAGAGGAAGGTAGGGATCCTACATTCAGATTAACAGGTTGATTTTGGATTTTGGAGGATTGAGGAAGGTAGGGATTCTACATTCAGATTAACAGGTTGATTTTGGAGGATTGAGAAAGGTAGGGATTCTACATTCAGATGAACAAGTTGATTTTGGAGGATTGAGGAAGGTAGGGATCCTACATTCAGATTAACAGGTTGATTTTGGAGGATTGAGAAAGGTAGGGATTCTACATTCAGATTAACAAATTGATTTTGGAGGATTGAGACGGGTAGGGATCCTACATTCAGATTAACAGGTTGATTTGGGAGGATTGAGGAAGGTATGGATCATACAATCAGATTAACAGGCTGATTTTAGTGGATTAATGAAGATAGGATCATACATTCAGATTAACTGAACCAGTTAATTTTGAAGGGTTAATAAAGGTAGGAATATCACATTCAGAATATTGAATTTACAGAATTGAGGAAGGTAGGGATCCTATACTCGGAATAACAAATTGTTTTTAGAGAATTGAGGAAGGTAGGGATACTTTCAGATTAACAGGTTGATCATTAAACCACCCGAGCTCGTGTCCGTTTCACAAGAGATTGGGTCCTTTGATCTGGGAATGAGTTTACACGAAAGTTCATTGCAATAACTTTTCCTGATGTTCCTTGAAGACGGACTTCAAGTAGAGTTAAACACAAAGTACTATTAAACCTTCCTTGTCTTGTAAAGTATAGGCCTATCATATTTATAACTTTCTTTATTATGTTAAGGTTTATCATCAATATTTTTTTCATTGACTCCATTTAAATTTTAGTGGTCTGCCAGACGCTGTTCATTACTATTTCCATTTTACTCTCAGCGATTTTAATTTTCTGAAATATGTGCATTTTCTTAGACAAGACGGCCTTTAAATGTGTAACTTTGAATTTTCTTTCGGGAACAAAGGCCATGGCTCTCATTACCAAATGTTAAGATCAACTCTTTATAACCAATGGAGTTTGTTCAACTGTATTTTCCTCGTATACAGGGGTAGCTACTGCGTCAGGGGAGCGATGGGTGGAGCTTCGCCGTTTCTGCCTGACTGTTCTACGGAGTTTCGGAGTGGGAAGGTCAAGCTTCGAGGATCAGATCGGCACCGAGGCTGAAGCTTTGATGGATGAGATGGTCAAGCTTGACGGGAAGTCTTTCAACCCCAAGCCGTTCCTCAGCAATGCCGTGTCCAACGTAGTCTGCGCCGTCGTCTTAGGACAACGATACGAGTACTCCGACCGCAGATTCAAAGAGTTGCTCTCCCTTTTGAGCCGTAACATTCAACTCCTTGGGCCAGTGGGGTTCTTGAAAATGACATTTTTCTCGCACCACATTCGTCATGTTCCTTTCTCAGGGTTTGGCGAGGTTTCAACAAATTTTGAAAGACTCGCAAGTTTTATAAAGAACATCATCGATACTCATCGCGAAAATTTCGATGCTGACAATGTGAAAGATTTAACCGACGCGTACCTACTGGAGATCCAAGGTTCACCTGAAGAGAAGTTGACTGACGGCACATTCAATGGGACTGCCACTCACAAATCAACAAAGAAATGGCATCTCAGCGAACACAACATGATTGGAACGATAGTGAATCTGTTTGCGGCCGGCACGGAGACAACAGCCTCGACACTCCAGTGGGGCATCTTGTACATGATGGCTTACCCGGACATCCAGAAACGGGTCCACGCAGAGATTGACGCCACAGTCGGTCGCAACCGGTTGCCTCGACTGACCGACAAGCCCGAGCTAAACTTCACCTATGCCGTCGTTTTAGAGATGCAGCGCATGGCTTCTATTGCACCCATTGGCGTCCCACACTGTGCCAGCGAAGACACCAAGATCCACGGTTTCAATATACCAAAGGGCACCCTCCTGATTCCAAATCTGTGGAACGTCTTCCGAGACCCG
The DNA here is from genome assembly GCA_021014325.1 of Plazaster borealis. Classification (NCBI taxonomy): domain Eukaryota; kingdom Metazoa; phylum Echinodermata; class Asteroidea; order Forcipulatida; family Labidiasteridae; genus Plazaster; species Plazaster borealis. The sequence continues at coordinate 11,055,789 of CM037473.1, forward strand.
AGTCTTTGGCCTGAACCAGAGAAGTTCAAACCCGAGAGATTTTTGAACGCTGAAGGCAAGGCCGTGAAACCCGAGGAGTTGATTCCATTTAGTATTGGTGAGTGCGCTGAATTTTCACAAATGAGGCATTTTCATTGTCTTTTCAAAATGAACTTTCTCACTAATTATTGATTACACTACTTGATAGGGACTATTGTGCTGTTATGATGCCGTCATCACACAATGTGCATTGTAATTTGTAAGAAGAATTTAAGCCCAACACAAATACAGGCGGGTTCGAGTAAAGAGCCCTGGACAGGAGGATGATAACATGAACATTGGAAGTTGGAGGAAATGGTGTGCCTTATGGATAATGAAGAAGTTAATACCTCCATGTTAATACTAACAAAGAGGTTTTTTATCTCTTAATTTATATATATTACATTGATTATCTAGGTCGGCGTAGCTGCATCGGCGAGCATCTGGCCAAGATGGAGATTTTTGTCTTCTTTGTTTACTTCATGCATCGGTTTGAGTTCAAAAAACCGGACAACTCACCGCCGCTGAACCTCAATGCCCGAACCGGATTAACCCGCTCTCCAGTGGCATTTGATACGTTTGCCATCAAACGTGACTGAAATAACACCGCGTCAAGCACTAGATGAATAAAGATGTAGGGTTATTTTGTAAGGTGCCCAGATATCCTAGTACACTTACATTGACTTAATTTAATTTGACTTAAATCAGAAAGACAAACAAACCTGCTTCACTCCTAGTGACTATAATCAATTGGTTAAACATAGTTTGTATATAAATAAAGACTAATATAATCACTCTGTGTTTGCTTTCAGAATTTCTTACTAGCGATGCGCCCATTGGTTAAAATCGGCTAGAGGGCGCTGTGCTTTTTTTTCCAATCCATATTTCAAAATAATGACCTGTCCGGTACACTTGATTTGAATTTTCGTTTTAGATTTGGCCAATATTCTTTTCACTTTCATTTAGGCCTACGCCTTTGCTGATTGAAACATGTGAATTTTACAACTGCATCATTTTTAAAGGCTGCAATCAGAAAATTAAATAAACGGCGAATTGTACATTTAATTATTTAAAAACCACCTCATTCAATAGCACTCCGCCCAAAAGACACCACTTTTGCTAAAAATACCCGGATGTCAGCCAACTTTTTTACATCCACCACTCACGCAATCACCACATTGGTAGATTACACGATGATACTATACAAGGATTGACAGTAAAATGATTGTAGTTTAAAACAAAGTACAAATCTTTAAAATAATCCCAATACAGAAATTTTCTCGCTAGATTTAGTGGCTCAGCTCATAAATTGCTTGTAGAAACTTTTGGAATTCGTCGGTTTTGAATTTAATCAACGTATTTGTCCACACTGATGGAAAATGTAGAGTCGAAAATGCATTTTGTATGTTCTTGTCTGATGTAAAATTCTTTAAACAAACCATGTATGAAACCGTTTGTAAAAGCAAAGCAGAATTGAATATTTTCCGGAAAGATAATTTTGTTTTAGTGACCGCTAAGAAAAAAGTATCTAGCATTGTTTAACGAAGTACATTTTGTTTATCTGATAAGTTGAAGGAAATTAATTATACAAATAAATACTTTTTGCTATCTCTTTCGCCATGATGACACTTCATTTGTATTATTTAAAATGTTGTTGTCACCCTTCCCCAGAGGTGATGGGAGTATGTCCCTTTTGGAATAAAACAAGAAATCAGTCAGTCAATAAAACACTAGGCCTGGTGCTTCATTCTTGAGAGGACAAGGGCATGAAGGCGTTTTCTCCTTAGTAAAGGGCACCTCTATAAGAAATTGTAAATTTGTACTGGAACATTTTTAAGGACACCAAGGCAATGACCAGGAGCATGGAGGCGATTGCCTCTGCTGCCTCTGTGAAGTATCAGGCCTGAAACGCTTTTCCATGTTTCTAGAAAAGAAAAAAAAAACAGTCTACATAACCGTCGGGGCATAGTAGGTTCAATTTCAGCTACTTCTGAAACTTTGCCTTTAATTAACACGTCCATTAAACTCCGCCTCTTAAAGGCACTGTACACATTTGGTAATTACTCAACATAAAAACTGACTTGGTAACGAGCAACAGAGAGCTGTTGATAGTATAAAACATTGTGAGAAACGACTCCCTCTGAAGTAACGTAGTTTTTGAGAAAGAGGTTAATTTCTCACTAAAATAATAAAATACTTCTTGCAAGAAGCCTTTTATTCCTATCTGAAATCACACAAATTTGTACAACAAGGGTGTTTTTTCTTTCGTCATTTTCTTGCAACTTAGATGACCAATTGAGCCCAAATGTTTACATGCTTGTTATTTTATGCATATGTTGGGATACGCCAAGTGAGAACACTGGTCTTTGACAATTACCAAACGTGTTCAGTGCCTTTAACCCATTGATAAAATGGATTGGTTTATTGTTACGAGAAAGCCCGATGAGATAGTACCGGTATCCTTCACCATGAAAACTGTTAACCACACAAACTGTTCATGATTATGACGCTCAATGGTGCCACTTGCAACAAGTTCAAAGCACGCGGACAACTTTGGTAAATTGTCAAAGACTAGAATCTCAACTTGATGTGACCCTAATATGTTATTATTAAACAACAAACCCATGATAGAGTCAATGAAGTCACGATGTTAGTGAAAACCCCTGTGAAATATTTTCACTATTTTCAAACACCGGGTTTCGGACTCTATCCAAATAGGGCATATTTTTAGTGCATCGGAGAACTTTGTGCCTTTCAGCTAGTCTCTGACAGAAATACAGTCCGACGGAAATCGAACAAAAAATTTGACATCGGAGAATTGTTATCTGGCTACCTGTCCTGGATTAATTTTGACAAGACCCCTAAATTGTCAAAGACTAGAATCTTCACTTTATTTGACCCTCATTTTTAAACAACAAACCTATGATTGAGTCAATGAAGTCACAATGTTAGTGAAAAACCCTGTGAAATGTGTTTAAACTATTTTCAAACACCGGGTTTTGGACTTTATCCAAAACCGATTGGTGATACTCATTTATCTAAAACTAAAGCATTTCAGGCAAAACTATTTCGAAGGAAATCTTTCCACAACGACCATCTCTATTTTCATGTATCGTAAGTAAATCTGTGAACATTTATATTTTTACTCTCACTCATGCTGTGTACACCCTTTAAATAGCGATAATTTAAATGACAAAAAAGGAAAGAGTAGGCCTAGTTGTGCCAGCGAAGACACCAAGATCCACGGTTTCAATATACCAAAGGGCACCCTCCTGATTCCAAATCTGTGGAACGTCTTCCGAGACCCGAGTCTTTGGCCTGAACCAGAGAAGTTCAAACCCGAGAGATTTTTGAACGCTGAAAGCAAGGCCGTGAAACCCGAGGAGTTGATTCCATTCAGTACTGGTGAGTGCGCTGAATTTTCACAAATGAGGCATTTTCATAGCTTTTTTCTAATGAACTTTCTCACTATTTATTGTTTACATTACTTTATAGTGACTACTATGCTGTTATGATGCCGTCATCACACTATGTACATTGTATTTTGTAAGAAGGAACTTAGGCCCAACACAAACGCAGGCGGGTTCGAGTAAAGAGCCCTGGACAGGAGGATGATCATAATATGAATATAGAAGTTGGAGGAAACGGTGTGGCTTTATAATGAATAATACAAAAAGTTATAGGCCCTATAAAGAGTTTTCTATTCATTCAGTTTGAATTTATCCATTGATGATCTAGGTCGGCGTAGCTGCATCGGCGAGCATCTGGCCAAGATGGAGATTTTCGTATTTTTCTCTTTCCTCATGCATCGGTTTGAGTTCAAGAAACCGGACAACTCACCGCCGCTGAACCTCAATGCCCAACCCGGATTAACCCGCTCTCCATTCCCCTTTGATACATGTGCCACAAAACGTGACTGATGATGTAAACGCGGCTTGCTTTACTGAGCAATATTTTGTTGATAAAGACTGTAGTGGCTTGAATACTACCAACAATTATAAAAAATAAAAACAATAACATAAAAAATGCTTTGCATCTGATGAAGTAGTTGTTGCTACGAAAGCTTATGTAGTTTTAAATATAGTTAGTAGTCTTTAAGTGCTACCACTACTTACCAACAAACTTTAATAATTCAGAAGGAAAAAGGTGGTTTTAATTATTGATATCTTTGTTTTCTTAATTCCCTATCAGGCCGTTTGTACAGTTTATCACAGCTCGGTGTGTGTTGACAGCAAGCCTTGTGTGTGTCGAACTTGTTTTCGGTGTGCTGAAACACACCCGCTCACTACACATTGTGTGCTTTGCACAGTAACATTATTCATAATTCGAACCACCAACATACCCAAGGCTTTGCTACATCCTATAAAGAGGGAGTAGGATGTCAGGATAATATTAAGGAATAATTAAAAGTGTCTTGGTTTAGTTGTAATAGCACATAATATAGAGATTTCAATAAACATTTTATAAACTGCAACAGCCCGATCTCTCAGGAGGGTTTTAGTGGTTCAGATCTAACTACACCACTTCTTCCAATGAGTAAAGTATGTCACGTAATTATAAAATCCCTAACCATGTCACCCAACGGTTGAAGCCAGACCATACTGATGTTATGACGACAAGGCATAATCTCAGGTAGGCCTAATCACACACGCACCAAGAACATACAATTGGTGCTCGATAAACTTTTATGAGCAGGGATTCGGTACGGGTCGGGTCACGATCTCAGTGTCTGAAGATATAGTTCGGCTGGCGGTTAATGGTGTCCCTGCACCGTTTTAATTTTAAATTTCAGGTCAGCTCGTGTTTTTCCTTTTTGCATCACACATCAATACATGCAGCATGTCCTTTCTGCAGATCTAATTTTTGTCTCTGGACATTCAGACAGCACTCTTCGGTGTATTACCATAGTGATTTTTTATTTTGACATCACACTTTGTTTAGCAATTGAGTTGATTTGCACTTGAATCAATCCTCTTTGTGCATTCGAGCCCTAGTTTCAAAACGAGCCTCACCAGCCTTTCAGGCATTTCTTTTTGGTAAATAAGTATTATTATTATTATTATTTTATTTGCCATGACAGTAGTACAAACAAAATACAAGACAATACCCGAGATGGGTGAGGAACAGCAAAAGCAAATACATACTATGATCCGTAAGTTTGTTGCCCCACATCTGGGGTACACAAAGATATAAATAAAGATAAACATTATTGTACACAAAGCTATCATAAAAGCAGATAATTATAATAATACAAAAAAGTAATAAAAAAATACAAAAATAAAGAATAAGGATAAAACTCGGTACGGGTCACGACTGCAGTATTGAAGTTCAAGTTTGCTGTGGCTTAGTACAAATACAACACATACGATAATGTTGGCCCTGCCCGGTTTTCATTTTTAGTCGAGACAGCAAACAATCTCAGGTCCGCTCGTGTTTTTCCTTTGTGCGGGACACATCAAAAGTTGAAGCATGTCCCTTTTGCAGATCTCCTTTTTGTCTCTGGACATTCAGACAGCACTCTTCGGTGTGTTTGTCCTCCTCGTACTTGTCTGGATGACAAGGAAGCCGAAAAACCTACCACCCGGGCCCCTCCGAGTGCCCATCATCGGGTCGGTCGTGGCTGTTGTATGGGAGGCGTTACGACGGGGCACGGATCCCCACCGTGTCTTCGCCAGGCTCGCCGAGAAGTACGGGCCGGTTTTTCATGTGAAGATATTCGGCAAGACAATTGTTGTCCTCAACGACTACGCGTCTGTGAGAGAGGCATTTGTGAACCCGAAGCTGAGCGACCGACCCAAGTTACTTCTTAATGACTTTTTAAAGAGCGAAGGTAAGACGTATAGGCATATTGATAAGTATATTCTTTTCAATACAATTGTACGTTCACGATTTAAATGCTACCCTATTTCATGCTGCTGAGGCACAAAATGTTGCTTAAAAATTATATGTAAATAAGCAAAATAGCAGGAAACCAGTCACAGAGTGATTAGTTTGTTTGCAGCTCTATAAAATTCGGCCCTGGTGAACTGAGGACCTCCCTATATTTCGGTCGAGGAGCCGGGAGAGGGACCGAGCTCTGGTGTAAAGTGCCTTGTAAATAACAATTCTCATAAACAAAACAAATAACAGTAATAATAATACCATACAGTATGCGCCATCGATGCATTCAGATTAACAGGTTGATTTTGGAGGATTGAGGAAGGTAGGGATCCTACATTCAGATTAACAGGTTGATTTTGGAGGATTGAGGAAGGAAGGGATCCTATACATTCAGATTAACAGGTTGGTTTGGAGGATTGAGGAAGGTAGGGATCCTACATTCAGATTAACAGGTTGATTTTGGAGGATTGAGAAAGGTAGGGATTCTACATTCAGATTAACAGGTTGATTTTGAAGGATTGAGGAAGGTAGGGATCGTACAATCAGATTAACAGACAGTTGATTTTGGAGGATTAAAGAAGGTAGGGATCGTACAATCAGATTAACAGACAGTTGATTTTGGAGGATTGTGGAAGGTAGGGATCCTACATTCAGATTAACGGGTTAATTTTGGAGGATTGAGGAAGGTAGGGATCCTACATTCAGATTAACAGGTTGATTTTGGAGGATTGAGGAAGGTAGGGATCCTACATTCAGATTAACAGGTTGATTTTGGAGGATTGAGGAAGGTAGGGATCCTACATTCAGATTAACAGGTTGATTTTGGAGGATTGAGGAAGGTAGGCTAGGGATCATACAATCAGATTAACAGACGGTTGATTTTGGAGGATTGAGGAAGGTAGGGATCCTACATTCAGATTAACAGGTTGATTTTGGAGGATTGAGGAAGGTAGGGATCCTACATTCAGATTAACAGGTTGATTTTGGAGGATTGAGGAAGGTAGGGATCATACAATCAGATTAACAGACGGTTGATTTTGGAGGATTGAGGAAGGTAGGGATCCTACATTCAGATTAACCAGTTGATTTTGGAGGATTGAGGAAGGTAGGATCCCACATTCAGATTAACAGGTTGATTTTGGAGGATTGAGGAAGGTAGGGATCATACATTCAGATTAACCAGTTGATTTCGGAGGATTGAGGAAGGTAGAGATCATACATTCAGATTAACCGGTTGATTTCAGAGGATTGAGGAAGGTAGGGATCATACAATCAGATTAACAGGTTGATTTTGGATGATTGAGGAAAGTAGGATCCTACATTCAGATTAACAGGTTGGTTTTGGAGGATTGAGGAAGGTAGGGATTATACATTCAGATTAACAGGTTGATTTTGAATGAATGAGGAAGGTAGGGATCCTACATTCAGATTAACAGGTTGATTTTGGAGGGTTGAGGAAGGTAGGGATCATACAATCAGATTAACAGGTTGATTTTGGAGGATTGTGGAAGGTAGGGATCCTACATTCAGATTAACAGGTTGATTTTGGAGGATTGAGGAAGGTAGGGATTCTACATTCAGATTAACAGGTTGATTTTGGAGGATTGAGGAAGGTAGGGATCCTACATTCAGATTAACAGGTTGATTTTGGAGGATTGAGAAAGGTAGGGATCCTACATTCAGATTAACAGGTTGATTTTGGAGGATCGAGGAAGGTAGGGATCCTACATTCAGATTAACAGGTTGATTTTGGAGGATTGAGGAAGGTAGGGATCATACATTCAGATTAACAGGTTGATTTTGGAGGATCGAGGAAGGTAGGGATCCTACATTCAGATTAACAGGTTGATTTTGGAGGATTGAGGAAGGTAGGGATCCTACATTCAGATTAACAGGTTGATTTTCCTCTTTATAACCTGAGTTTGTTCAACTGTATTTTCCTCGTATACAGGGGTAGGTACTGCGTCAGGGGAGCGATGGGTGGAGCTTCGCCGTTTCTGCCTGACTGTTCTAAGGAGTTTCGGAGTGGGAAGGTCAAGCTTCGAGGATCAGATCGGCACCGAGGCTGAAGCGTTGATGGATGAGATGGTCAAGCTTGACGGGAAGTCTTTCAACCCCAAGCCGTTCCTCAGCAACGCCGTGTCTAACGTAGTCTGCGCCGTCGTCTTAGGACAACGCTACGAGTACTCCGACCGCAGATTCAAAGAGTTGCTCTCCCTTCTGAGCCGTAACATTCAACTCCTTGGACCAGTGGGGTTCTTGAAAATGACATTTTTGTCGCGCCACATTCGTCATGTTCCTTTCTCAGGGTTTCATGAGGTTTCAACAAATTTTGAAAGTCTCGCAAGGTTTATTAAGAACATCATCGATACTCATCGTGAGAATTTCGATGCTGACAATGTGAAAGATTTAACCGACGCGTACCTGCTGGAGATCCAAGGCTCCTCTGAAGAGAAGGCGACTGCAAATGAGACTGCCACTCACAAACCAACAAAGAAATGGCATCTCAGCGAACGCAACATGATTGGAACGATAGCGAATCTGTTTACGGCCGGCACGGAGACAACAGCCACGACACTCCAGTGGGGCATCTTGTTCATGATGGCTTACCCGGACATCCAGAAACGGGTCCACGCAGAGATTGACGCCACAGTCGGTCGCAACCGGTTGCCTCGACTGACCGACAAGCCCGAGCTGAACTTCACCTATTCCGTCATTTTAGAGGTGCATCGCATGGCTTCTATTGCACCTATTGGCGTCCCACACTGTGCCGGCGAAGACACCAAGATCCACGGTTTCAATATACCAAAGGGCACCCTCCTGATTCCAAATCTGTGGAACGTCTTCCGAGACCCGAGTCTTTGGCCTGAACCAGAGAAGTTCAAACCCGAGAGATTTTTGAACGCTGAAGGCAAGGCCGTGAAACCCGAGGAGTTGATTCCATTCAGTATTGGTGAGTGCGCTGAATTTTCACAAATGAGGCATTTTCATAGCTTTTTTCAAATGAACTTTCTAACTATTTATTGTTTACATTACTCTATATTGACTATTGTGATGTTATGATGCCGTCGTCACACAATGTGCATTGTAATTTGTAAGAAGAACTTAGGCCCAACACAAATACAGGCGGGTTCGAGTAAAGAGCCCTGGACAGGAGGATGATAACATGACCATGGAAGTTGGAGGAAATGGTGTGCCTTATGGATAATGAAGAAGTTTATACCAACAAAGTTTGTTTAAATCTCTTAATTTATATTTATCCATTTTCGATCTAGGTCGGCGTAGCTGCGTCGGCGAGCATCTGGCCAAGATGGAGCTTTTCGTCTTCTTCTGTTACTTCATGCATCGGTTTGAGTTCAAGAAACCGGACAACTCACCGCCGCTGAACCTCAATGCCCTACCCGGATTAACCCGCTCTCCATTCCCCTTTGATACATGTGCCATAAAACGTGACTGAAATAACAACGCGTCCTACATTTTTGGTCAAGCACTAGATGAATAACGGTGTAGGGCTATTTAGTACGGTGCCCACATATCCTAGCAGTAGAACACTTACATTGACTTACTTTAATTTGTCTTAAATCAGAAAGACAAACAAACCTGCTTCACTCCCAGTGACTATAATCAATTTTTTCAACATTATTTGTGTATAAATAAAGACTGATACATAATCACTCTGTGTTTGCTTTCAGAATTTCTAACTAGCGATGCGCCTATTGTTTAAGATCGGCTAGAGGGCGCTGTGCTTTTTATTTTCAATCCCCATTTAATAATAATGACCTTTCCGGTACACTTGTTTTGACTTTTCGTTTTAGATTTGGCCAATATTCTGTCATTTACGCCTTTGTTGATTGAAACATGTGGATTTTACAACTGCATCATTTGCACAGCAATCAGAAAATTAAATAAACGGCAAATTTTACATAATTCAAAACATTTGTTCTTAGCTTTTGCTTTTAATTGTTCATACTTAAGAGCATATAATAATAATTATCTTTGTTTGTTCATTAACACTGTACATACTGTGATATGTTACCACAAATAACTTCGAGGAAAGGTGATGTTCCAGCCAATGTTTTTCAAATGAACTGGTATAAATAGATCTATAATGCTAATATAGACGTAGGCCTACCTACAACGATGCTGTGTTGGCTGGACTGGTAGGTTTCTTTCTATTGACAACCTGCACGACGCCATTTTGGGATTCAACTCTTGTGCCAACATTTTGAATCCCAAAATGGCGGACATGATACGAGCGTGTACGTGCGCTGCATGAAAGGAGTCAATACCAGCATTGCTAAGCGTGCTGTATCGATACCTCTTGTTACTAACCCCAGCAGGGATGTACTGAAAAATAACCCTGATTGGCTACCAAAAGTGACTGCTTTGTGCGGACTTTTGTTAAAAACTTTCGAGCGGTTTTAAGGCGCTTGTATGGCACTTGGTATAGGCGCAATCCCACACTTCAGTCGAATTATGTTTTTACACGGTCATCCTACACTGCATTAGAGTTAAACTTGAGTGAACAATGCATGTTGGGGGGGGGTGGCAAGGCGAGATCGATCACCCCTGGGAACGAGGTTCGGTCAATACATAGAACAATGCCGAAATTCTTTAAAATAATGGCTGAAGTTAAAGCTGAAAAACCATTTCATTCAAAGACATCACTTTTGCTCAAAATACCCGGATGTCGGTCAACTGTTTTCCATCCACCACTCACGCAATCACCACATTGGTAGATTACACGATGATACTATAAAAGAAACTTTCTTGCTATATTTAGATGCTCAGCTCATAAATTGCTTGTAGAAACTTTTAGAATTCGTCGGTTTAGAATTTAATCAACGAATTTGTCCACACTGATGGAAAATGTAGAGTCGAAAATGCATTGTGTATGTTCTTGTCTGATGTAAAATTCTTTAAGAAAAACCATGTATGATACTGTTTGTAAAAGCAAAGCAGAATTGAGTATTTTATTGGAGACATTTTTTTAAAATGACTGCTTAGAAAACAAGTATCTAGCATTGTTTAGCGAACTACATTTGTTTATCTGATAAGGAAATTAATTATACAAATAACTTGTTTAAAATAAATGCTTCTTGCTAACTCTTCCGCCATTGATGTACACTTCATTTGTATTCTTTAAAATATTGTTGTCACCCTTCCCCAGAGGTGATGGGGGTATGTCCCTTTTGGAATAAAACAAGAAATCAGTCAGTCAATAAAACACGAGGCCTGATGCTTCATTCTTGAAAGGTCAAGGGCATGAAGGCGTTTTCTCCTTAGTAAAGGGCACCTCTATAAGAAAATTACAAATTTGTACTGGAACATTTCAAGGGGCACCAAGGCAATGACCAGGAGCATGGAGGCAATTGCTTCCATTGGCTCTGGGAAAAGAAAGGTCTACATAACCATCGGGGCGTAGTATGTTTAATGCAGGTACTTCTGAAACGTATACCTTTAATTAACACGTCCATTAAACTCCGCCTCTTAACCCATTGATCACATGGATTGGTTTATTGTTACGAGAAAGTCCGATGAGATAGTTTCCTTCACCATAAAAACTGTTAACCACACAAACTGTTCATGATTATGACGCTCAATGGTGCCACTTGCAACAAGTTCAAAGCACGCAGACAACATTGGTAAAGTGTCAAAGACTAAAATCTACACTACACGATAATAGAGAAAAACCCTGTGAAATGTTTTCACTATTTTCAAACACCGGATTATTTTCCTCTATTCAAAACCTATTGGTTTTACTCATTTATTAAAAACTAAAAGCATTTCAGGCAAAACTACTTCAAGGGAAATTTTTCACCACGACCATCTTTATTTTCATGTACCATACGTAAACCTGCGAACATTTATATTTTTACTCTCACTCATGCTGTGTACACCCTTTAAATAGCGATAACTTAAATGACAAAAAGGAAAGAGTAGTTGAACTTTTTACTGTGGAGCAGTCATCACGTTTGCTCTCTTATTCAACTCAATGAACCCCTTGCATTGGCCGCATCACTGAGGTCAAACAATGGAAATGTGCACGATAGGTCTTCAGTGAGGGCGCTGTTTGGGCTTTGTGAGGTCATATGCAAGGGGTCTATGCAACCATACTGAGAAAAACAGTCTAGTGATTTTGTTTTGGAGTGACCACACACCTTTGCATACCTAATACATGACAGAGAATGATGACACCAAAATAAAAATAAATAAATGTTTATCAGCTTTAATTGTATTTTTTATTTTTTTACTTTAAGCACTCTGACTTTTCAATAACTTAATGAGAGCAGAACTGCATACTTTATCTTAGAACCACTGGATGATGATGGACGTGGAGCCATCCCGCCACCAGGGACTGTCCGACACTTTGGCTCGACACATGGGGCATGTCCTCTCTCTGTCAAACCACATGGCCACACACTCCTCACAGAAAATATGCTGCAAGATCAAAAATAGTAACCAAAAGAAACAATACACTAAATTAAATGACATTTGCACTTACATTTATAGTTTTGCTTTAATTTTAGTCATGTTTTTCGAGGTAAGTTTTAAATGAATGTCACTACAACTTTTACTAGGTCTAACTAAGCATCAGTGCAGTCCAAATAAAAGTCTGAAAGGCACAATGTCATCCCACTTTCCCGGAACAAATTCTGAGCATTTTAATTTTTTTTGATTGATTGATTATTTATTCATACATCTGGTGGCCAAAAATCCAAATTACATGTATGTTACAATTAAAAAGGACAATATAAAAATATAACAGAAATTGCACATAAAATGTTATTAATTAAAAAAACATCAAAAATTGACTATGAAGAGATATTTTATCTCATCTTTTGATATACATTATTTATTCACCGTAAAATTATTCAACCAAAAAATTTAGTTTTCAATAGGCTGTATCAGGCATGATACCTAGCCCTTTTTGTTGAGTACAAGGGCTGACCTAAATTATAGTACATGTATAGGCTTTTATAGACTTTTGTTCTGGCTATTTAATAACATTTTTGCTGGTTTTTATGAGAGCAAAAGAATCGGAAATCTAATTAAAGCAGGAAGAATATCATGCCTAGGCTATATAAATATGATTCACAATGCAAATACAATATGATAAATATAACAAAAAACAGACCATGAATTTCCGAATAAAGTTATTAAAATAGGCATATGAAACATCAAGTAAAGGATATTAAAAGTAGGGTCATTGGGTTTTTTTTTGGAACAAGAATTGTGAGCAGGGGGGCATGTTTATAAGCACATTACAAACCCTGGAATTAAAAGACTGGACTAATTTGGCTCCAACAACAGAAGCATGTTGTGAGTTCCAAAGCCTTGTCAATGTAATGATTATTTAGGGGCAAAATTATAAAGAAAGATGCAATAAAAAGTCACATGTGTAAGTTTCAGCTGAATACAGTGTCTGCTTGCTGAGAAAACAGCAACAAAATGAACAGTATTTTCACATGAACGTTCAATCCATCCATATTTAGCGAGGTGATGACAGCGGGTATCAACTGCATCCCTGGCAGCAGCATTCACGAACGGACGGACACCAACCCTCAGAAACCTGAGAAACGATGCATGAATCGTTTCTCAGATTCAAATGATTTTATTGATTGCTAATCAACGGGGGCATTGCAGATGAAACAATTTCGCAGGATGCTTACTGCCATTACTATCTTTATAACAAGTGAGCTTTCGGATAGAAATTATTTTCGGGGTCATTACCAAAGTATGACCCTACCTTTAACAATATATAATAAAATGAAAAGATAGCACAAATAAAAAATGATATATAGTTTCAGATAAAACACAGTATAAATATAAAAACAATACTAAGCATGTTCAGAAAAAAGATTAAGAGAAGAAAAAAGGAAAAAAAACAAACACTTAAAAAACACTTTACTTTTTTGCTTAACATCACCACCACCTTGTTATTGTTTTCTTTTCAATCAATGCAACCAAACCTAAGTGGGAAGCGCCCTTTTCCTTCTTGCATATGGTTTAATAACAGAAATAATCAACATTTACATAGCACTTCATATGCATTGTTTTAAAGTGGCTCATTATTTTGCTGTAAAGGTATGCAGAGCTATGTTCAAATTTTAAGACCCATTTTTTTACTTAGCATCGTGTAATGGTTCACATGGTGCTGTGGCGCAATCTGAAGCCAACCATACCAGAAAACACTGGGGCGAACCCCTTCTCTTAATAATGACAAGTGTACTGGGCTCTTTTACGTGCTTTACACAACACACATGACCTACAGCTTTACATCCTATCCGAAGGATGAAGCAGTAATGGTCAAGTGTCTTGCTCAAGGACACAAGTGTCGAGCCACTGATCAGAAACACCAGAGCTTGAGTCCTGTGCACTCGACCGTTCGGCCAAGATATGGAATCAAGATATGGAAAGGATATAAGGGTCACACTACTATACCTTGCAGTGCAGCTCAACAGGGTTAGTGAATTTATCTTGGCATATTGGGCATGCCTCTCCAACATTTTTCATCTGATCCATGGATGGCCGACTGCCGTATAGCTGTGGGCAAAGAGAATGAATAAAAGCATAGACCATTTTTAAAACCCCATTCGTAAATACCCCAGACAGTTTATCCATTCTGATTGGTTGAGAGGAGATCACGTGTCCATGTTTAAACGTGTAGTATAGGCATGTTAAAAAGTGTTTAAACGTACGTGTGTATCAACTTACCGAATCTTTAAAGACATTTTTCATTGTTGCGTAGCATTCGCGTACTTTTGAATACGTCATGTATGCCTGTAGTAAAACACAAAAACAGACAAGAACAAGAATTTTTTAAATTTCATTGAAAGGTTTGCTTAAAAAATAATGAATTTGAATTCTGGCCAAGGCTGGTCATAATGATTTTGTCCTTAACCTAAAACATGTGTAGTAATAATAATAATAATAATAATAATAATAATAATGGACATATGCAGTGCGCCATGTCTGTCAGAAAGACACTCCTGGCGCATAGAAAAAGAACTCGGAACGACGGTACTTAAAGCCAAGACTGAACAAGTGAGATTTCAAGTTAATAATAATAATAATAATAATAAGACTTGTAATGCGCACATATCCACCCTGCTGGGTGTTCAAGGCGCAGAATAAATTTTGAAGCTGGATAGAGTGCCTACTAGTCTGAGGTTCAGTGGAAGAGCATTCCAAAGAGATGGTCCAGCATGTGAAAAAGAACGGTCACCCCAAGTGTTTAGAACGAGGGATGTTGAGGAGCATGGTGTTTGTAGAGCGAAGCTGTCTTGTAGAAACACTTAGCTGTATTGAATCCTGGATGTGTCTAGGAGATGTGCCATGTATTGAATAATAGATGAAGAGTAAAGCCTTGAAATGGATGCGTTCATGTACCGGGAGCCAATGAAGAGCTTGTAAGATTGGAAAGATGTGTGACATGCGCCTAATAAGTGTGACCAATCTGGCAGTAAAGACTCCTTTGGATGGGACGTTAAGTGGCAAGGTCCCATGTGTTGTGTTATGTGCTTAATGGACCCAAAGAAACTTATTGTGAGAAATGCTGGATTTCCAGACACGTTTGAACTGCTACCCAGGTACAATATGTATCTTACTAAAAGACAAACAATGGCCAGAGATACATCTTTTAATACTGACCCTCTCTTAGGCAAGGTATGTTTCTTCACTTGCAGGACGTATGAATAAATCCTTCTCATTGAATTTGCATTTATTGATATTGGATGTAACATAAGGAAGAAGATCCTTCGAGTGGAATTGACCCCTTGCACAACGCGGAACGCACCTCCGCGTCTACCATTTCCACCATTTTGGTAGTCAATTCCTGTGATTCCATTTTTTCCAAATGGCGGAAAGGATAGGCGCTCTTAAGTGCGCTGCGCGTTGTTCATCAGGTCAATAAGGACTGATGGTAATTTTCTTACCTTAACCATGATATAAATGAACGTCAATGCATAACTGAACATCCAATGTGCACTGCTATCATCTGACAGGAAGGCCATCCATATAGGAACAGGTGTAAGGAATCGATAAAGCTGAGAGGTACTCTCAATACACAGGAACACTCGACCCTGACACACAGACAAGATGAAGATAAAAGTTTAGTTTTCATTCATTAATACCTGGGACAGTTTACCAATTCTGATTGGTTGAGAGGAGATCACATGGCCATGTTTTAAGGGCAATATAAACACAGTCAGAGTGTTTAAAAAAAGGCCTGACAAACTTGTGTCAAAAGAGGGCGCTATCAGATGATTGAGCGGAGCGCGCAAATTTCACGGCTTTATAAAAAAGGAAAATCTACATCTCTCACCCTTCGTTTTAAGCTGAGACAGCATCTTGGGAGGATGATAATCCAACATTTGGTTGTCATGGTGACATATTTGATAACAAAGTCTGTAATGCCGATGATCCAAAGTAACGTCCAGAAGTCCAGTTTTTCAAGGTTGGGTTTTATAAATATTAAACTGCAAGAAAAAAGGGAGAAAACGTAAGTATAATGTTATGATTGGTTTAGCTAAATGCAGAACTGTTCATCGATCTCACACAAAAACTGAGAGCTAGGGTAGGATGTGGGAAGATTCTGCAATGTCTCCCTTAACAGTGGTCCCTTAACAGCTGGCTGAAAACACTTGCTGACCAATCAGTGAAAAAGTTGGCGGACTGGTAAAACGTCAAGCAAGCTGGTCCCACGGGCTAGTCACTGAACACCTTAAGGGCAATCCCTGTTTTGGTGGTTTGGGACTTGGGTCACAGCTTATCTTACAACCCTGGGCCCAATTTCAGAAAAGCCTGTAAGCACAAAAAACTTGCCAAGCACAGAAAGGTATTGCTAAGCAGAAACGGGTTACCAGCCAAAATCCCATTAAGTTTGCATTGTTGTGACTGGTGCCCTGCTCAATTTTTGCTTAGCAAAGAAATTTGTCAAGCAGTATTTTCTGCTTAACAGCTTTATGAAATTGGGCCCTGATCTGTTGAATACATTAAGAGCTTTAGTGCATGGGGCCAGAGTTAGCAACAGTGTTTATATTTATGTTTTATATTTATTTTCATTTCTCGGCAGATAAAAAGTACAATAATGCGCATGGGTAAAAAACATCAACAAGATACAACAAGAGCAATTGAAACACAGAGGAAGGAAAGAGAACCAGATACATGTAGAGCCCGAAGGATTGTCGAAAAGAAAAAAAGTGCCTGTCTAGAGGCTCTTCTCTCCAGATGATTTTAAAAAAGAACACAAAATAATTGAAAAATAATATATATCATCTATAAAAAATTACAAATATGCACATACACTAATGTAATACATTATACACACAAGATCATTCAATGTTGATAAAACATTAATAATAAAAACCTTTAAAAATGGGATGATTAGGAAGTACATTGATCAATTCATAGAAAACAAATGAGTTACAAGTAAAATTGGATAAGAAAATATATGAATTTTACAATAGACTTATGAGACCTATTTACAATAGGACTATGATGTCATTCGAGAAGGGCTCCCTCGTGTAGAGGTCAAAAGAAGGTCACTCATTGGCCCACAAGATTCAAAACATGAAAACAAAGCAACATTCAAAGAATCTTGAGGTTCATAAAAATACATCATTAGAGACTCAGTAAACATTTCAAAACACAGATAAATCATGAACAAGGTATTTGGAATTACAATCTGCATGTGAAAATGAAAGACACACAGACAAAAACACCAATAATTCCAATAAACAAGTATACAATCAATATGCACTGTGTGAGCGCATGAATTACGAATCGGGTTGTAAAAGATCATAAGAAAAACAATAGCAATTCCGGTTATGAATAACAGGTAAATTATATTCTATAGATGTATCATTCAACAAAATTCAAACAAATGTAAATACATTATAATATTTAACCAAAAGACATTAATGCACGAATGATTACTTTAAAGGTATCGTACACGTTTGGTAATGTCTCAAAACAAATATTAGCATAAAAACTTACTTGGTAACAAGCAACGGAGAGCTGTTGATAGTACAAAACATTGTAGGAAAAGACTCCCTCTGAAGTAACGTAGTTTTTGAGATAGAGGTAATTTCTCACTAAAATAATAAAAACTTCTTGCAAGAAGTTTTTATTCCCATCTGAAAGCACACAAATTTGTACAACAAGGGTGTATTTTCTTTCATCATTTTCTTGCAACTTCAATGACCAATTGAGGCCAAATTTTCACAGGCTTGTTATTTTATGCATATGTTGGGATACAAACGTGTTCAGTGCCTTTAAGTAGTCCTTATACTGATAATGTGAGCTTACCTTTTGGGCAGCTGCTGTTCCGCAAAGACATAGTACACTAAGATAACATTGAGGGGGAGGAGAACAATCATAACTAACAAAGACTTGAAGCTGCGTCTGTCCTGTGGAATATAATAAAGAGAGGTAATTTGTAAATTATACTCTGGACAGGTGGTGTGAGGCAACACTGATTGTTGGGGAAGGTACACCATCTCACACATCGAACACCTAATGAAATTCTCAGAGCTCCCCACTGAGTGAACAGATCCACCAAGAAGGAAACGGTTTGCTCATCAGAACAAGCTAGCAATCCATAACTGAAAATACTCTACAAGCTGGCAAGGTCGTTTGGAATCACTTACCCTTTGAGCGATCTGTTCCTTCACTTTGCCGTTGAAATGAAAGAAAGCTCCTCCCATTCCAATGAGTACCAATGCTCCTGTGTAAAGTTCAACCAGTAAACCACATTTATGACTTATTACAATGAATGTTCATTAATGTACTTCACAAATCTTCAAAACAAACTAAACAATTAGAAGTGCGTACCTAGTCTGTGGTCGTATAAAATCTTGACCAGTAAGATGACTATGAAGGGCAAAGTACGCTCCAGCAGTGGCCTGACAGCTCTGAAGTGACCCTCAGCCCCGCCCCCCTCTGACCGATCACCGTCATCCCCGACTCCGATACCAGCTTGTCCCAGCCCCGCCTCATTAGGATTCCGAGGGTCATTTCTATTCTCCTGGTCAGCGTTCACAAACGGCATTTCGATGATCACCCCCTCCTGTCCCCGCCCACTTTGAGGGATGACAGGATCGTCCATTGTGGCCAGGCCAGGGATTAAACCCTGCAGAACGTTCTCTAGTCTGTCGCTTAGAGGGCGCTGTTCACTTGTGCTGGCCATTGTCATTCATGTAAGCCTTCCGTTTTCAGCTTTCTCACCGTTGTTGAATTGATGGTGAACTTGAAACTTTCTTTTTTCAAACAGCATCATAACCTGCAAGATAAAAAAACCAAGTGAGAAATGACACAAAGGAAAACTTAAAGGCAGTGGACACTATTGGTAATTACTCAAAATAATTATTAGCATAAAACCTTACTTGGTAACGAGTAATGGGGAGCTGTTGATAGTATAAAACATTGTGAGAAACGGCTCCCTCTGAAGTAACGTAGTTTTCGAGAAATTTTCAACGAATTTGATTTCGAGACCTCGGAATTAGATTTTGAGGTCTCGAAATCAAGCATCTGAAAGCACACAACTTCGTGTGACAAGGTGTTTTTTCTTGCATTATTATCTCGCAACTTCGACGACCAATTGAGCTCAAATTTTCACAGGTTTGTTATTTTATGCATATGTTGAGATACACCAAGTGAGAAGACTGGTCTTTGACAATTACCAATAGTGTCCAGTGTCTTTAATATCCACCCATTTAATAAAAAGATGTAAAACACAGGATTGAATAGATTTAAGGGCCATTCATTCAGAATATTCAATACAAAAAATAGTTGGTGGCCTGACGTTGTGACCCTGGCAGAGTCTTGTAAACCTTCGAAAAAGACTCTGGCCACTGAATTTTTTTGCATTTAAACCCCTTGCAGACACAGAACGCACCTCCGCAAAATGCGTATCTAGTTCTTTTTAGTTCTTCTTGACTGAATTTTCTATTGGTTCCTTCCCCTTTTGTTTTTTCTCTTCTTTTGCTATCGCCTTGAGCACCTTTGGTGGATATGTGTGCTTTATAAGACTTTGTTATTTATTATCTACCATTTCCACCAAACAGGACCTGTACGTGTAAGTGCAAGGGGTCATTAGGAACATTTTGGGGAAGGGGCAAACTGTATGTTCATAATTGATGGTATGCTGCGTGCAGTGCTGGCTTACATTAACCAACGGTAAATGTTTTATGCATGAACCGTTGGTTATTGTGGACCAGCATTGCGCCCAGCATACCATTTATTACCAGCATGAGACCAACCAGGTATGCTACGCACAACGCTGGTTCGAGATAACCAACGGTTCATGTATAAAAACAAGAACCGCTGGTTATCGTGGACCAGCGGTTGTGTGCAGCATACCATTGATTACCAGCCATATTTGTTTCCGTAAGGCGAGGATTCTGAAAAACAGTGAGAATTTATCGATTTTTGCATAAAATGTTTTGCGGAGTTGATTTTATGGAACACACAATGCTCAATGAGAGTACAAAGAACACAAAAAGCCTAATTTTGGCAAGATCTGTTTTCAAAATAGAACTGTATGCATGTAAACGTGAAGCATGTAAAAAGTTTGGAACAGAATTTTGTATGTCACTCAAGGGTAGTGGAGACGATAGCGGAACGAACTTCATCATAGTTCTAGGAGTACACCAAGTGAGGATACTGGTCTTTCACAATGACCAAAAAAGTGTACCCTGCCTTTAACTCCTTTAAATGATGATATGGACATATTGAGTCGAGTGTATCATATTATGTCGAGTGTGTCATTTTAATTGAGTGTATCTCGTAACACTAACGATAGGGGTAAACATCCTACCGTACCAGGCACCATCGCCATGGATGTAGAAATAATAATGCAAATTTTACACAAACAATTTCAAACACATTACACAGGAAAGGTGCATGTGATGTACAATAACATGTACATTTTGGATGTGGGATCATGGTCCGAGGACTCCGGAGGAAGGATAGGATAAGGTGGACAAAAAAATTGTTATTTTTACAGGCAACGGTAAAATCATCCGATTGCTGTTTCGCTGGAAGATCATTATATAACTCTACTTCTACTTCTACTTCGATACTCGGCATAGTCCTTCAGTCAGGATGTTGACACCAAGGATAGCTGCTTATGTCTGTATCATGTGCGGTGCTAGCCCTGGTAGGACGTCAGTCAGTGCCACTGCACTGACGTCCTGGGTATAAAGATCCTTTACAATGTGAACAAAATTTTGAGTAACCTTTTAAAATATTTGTACCTAATTTGAGAAGCTGAAACTCCATTCACTTATTCTTGGTGCCTTTAATTACACTTTTACTGAGTTCAAAACCTATCAAATACATCCATAAATGACATTATTTCCGAAAATAAGTCCAAGTTGTGCACTGGCGCTGTGACTCCGTCGTGTTGCCGCCCGGAAGAAAAAGCGTTCAGTGTTACGGGTTAGACAGCGCCCTCTTTTGTGGACTTGGTTCCATGTCAGTTGAGGTTGTCGCAACGAATGCGTCAATTTCCATTTTATTTTCACAATAATGTCATCCAAGGATAAAATTGGCAATATTGAATAGAGCAGTCGTAAGGTTGAGGACACAAGGAACATGTGAGTCACGTTTCAGCTTCCTCAAATAGGTAAAAATATGATGAAAAATGGTTATAAATTTTGTTGCAATGCCTGAGGACCTTTATACCCTGGACTCCGTCGCGTTGTATGCAACGGAGGAGTCCAACCTGGGCTAGTGCGGTGCCAAGTGTTGCAGTGCATTTTATTGTACAAGGTAGCTCTCTTAAACGCATACACGAGTAGCCAACATTAGAACATTATAAATGATCAAATAAATAACAACATTTTTCGTCTACATCCAGGAAACATTACATTCCACCTTCGAATACCTGCTGAGTGTTACTATTTTCTTTCACCTCCCCAAAAAAGTTCCATAAGCTTGTATTATAATTTAAAATTTAATCATACATTTAACCATGGATTGTATATCCTTTTTCTAATCTGTGGCTCAAAAATGTGCAATACGGCAAAATAACGCTTGTTGTAGGTATGTGAAGATCCGCATCGATCGCGGCCGCTATTTTCTGCCAGATTTGTGTTTCTGATTGGCTGTCGGCGATGATGACACTCTTTTACTGAACCATACGTTATTAAAAGGTAAACCCACATATTAATTGTTATTCTGTCTTTAATATCTGAAAGTTTTGTCAGTTTTTATGGATTGGCAAATTCCCAATCAATTGCCTGTTAGAAAATGACGCTAATTAACGAGCTTCAAATGCTTGTAATTTCTTTATCAATTAAGACTTCTCAATAATTTTGGTATCACTGTGTAGGATTTTTCATGCTCTTTCCAGTGGTACTAATTGCATTCGTATTGGTTCACTTTGAATTTTTTCTTCACATACCTACTTGTTGGGTGATTATGGTTTGTTTTTTTACCGTCGCCGGTAAAATCTAGTAAATAGTAAAATATCCACTGCCAAAAAGGAAAGCAAAAAAGGTTTATAACACAACAAAATCAATGTCAGTTCACGTCAAAAGTAAACTTGTAACCTGTCAACATGTCAATGAGTGCCAATGTTATATTATTCTTAGAAAACTGAGACTTACCTGGGATATTATGAGGTCAAAAACATCCACAAGTCCACAGTGCTGTAGTGTTGTCGAATTTTGATATGCGACTGATGTTTGATTGCTCTACATCATCTACCGCCCCCTAGCGGCAACCCAAAACACAGGAGAGACAAAAAACTACCACTAAACTGAAATAGCTCCCTCTAACGGCACAACAGCGCAAGGACATTTTAAGATTAAAAACAAATTAATTACACATATTAATTAATAGTTTACTTGCAAGAAGATGACACACCAAAAGACAAAAAGCAAATTTTATTGCACAGGTAAATTGTCTTAATATGCCAATAAAAAATTGAGAAAATATGAAAGAGAGAGACAACCAGCTCAATTTACATGCTCCCTAGCCCACCTTGTTGAGCTGAGTGTTATGAGACCGATGTTAAAAGAGAGCCATTACAGCTCAACAAGGTGGGCTACATGCCCCCAAAGTCACATCATGTTTTATCAAGTTGTTTCAATGTTTTACAAGGTTTCTTCCATACAAACATGACAATCTCACATAACGATAAACTTTCCGAGCCAACTTAGCATTGAGTATAAGAAATTTAGAGTAAATATCCCATCAACATTGCTTCGATAAAACGAAAACCTAATGATAATGAAACTCAACATCTCACAAAGTTTGAAATAAAATGGCAATGCCTTTTATTTTGATAAATCTTCCCGTTTGCATATCAACTTTGGCACAAATAAAGTTTGAGCCAAATCCAAAGAACACATTGTATATTAACCACCAATAAAATACAAAGTTTTATACCCTTCGTGTGGCTGCTGTTACTAATCAGAATACAACTTAAACAAATGTTATTTATTTCATTTTGCAAAATATACATCCTATAACATAGATTGTCAGTGAGACAACATTTTTTCACAGTACTGTACATCGACCACAAGAAATACAACTACAACATCTGAAGAGGAAATAACAAAAAAAACCAATTATGGCAAATAACAATTTTTGATCAAGCAGCAGTGTCCAGCAGTTGCCGATCCAATTCCATTCCTTCATTAAAAACTAAGTACATGTAAATTCATGAGTATTTCCCACTTTTTGCATATTTTCCCATTTTCTGCACTAAACAATTTGGACAAAAATTGCTTGCATTAAACAAAGTTTGTTCATACTATCATCAAAATCAATAATGAGAAAACCCAGCAAAGTAATATAGATTTAGTGTAAAGTAACCCAGCAAATTAATATAGATTTAGTGTAAAGTACCTTGACCAATTTAAACGGGATTAAAATTACAAAATAATCATCTTAAACCCAACGCACTTTACAATACCACTTCCTCCATGGAATAAGTAACACCCAAATGATTGGGCTCAACTTCATTTATACACATATCACATAATGACTACTTTGATTAATGGAATCAATCTTCCCCTTGCAGTAATAAGCATTCACAGATTGAACATGTTGATTCAAATGCTTCCTACTTGGCCTGTGACCCAATTTCATTGCTCATCAGGCCTGGAATTGACCATATTTTTGACCGCATGAGGGCGCTTTCTTCAGGGAATGTCTTGCATCACAGATACAGTTTCATCTTATTTTAATTGCCTGTATGTAGTTTTCTTGCATCATTGACGAAATACATAAACATAATAATAACCAAAATGAAACCCCCCGTTTGTTTACTTGTTTTTCTTCACGTACAAATTGGTCCACAAACGCCCTCACGCGGTCAAAAATACGGCGAATTCTATCTTATTTTCTTTTTCATTTTCACTATGCAAAAAGGGCACTTCCATTGGAATTCTTAAAGTCTATGGAAACTTCTGCTGAAGGGGCATCAAGGCCAAGAACAGGGCCCAATTTCATAGAGCTGCTAAGCACAACAATTTGCTTAGCATGAAATTTCTTCCTTGATAAAAACAGGATTACCAACCAAATTTCCACGTGATTTTCAGGATAAGCAAACAACAGCTGAATACCAGTAACAAGCAATATGCAACACATGGAAATTTGGTTGGTAATCCTGTTTTTATCAAGGAAGAAATTTCATGCTAAGCAAATTGTTGTGCTTAGCAGCTCTATGAAATTGGGCCATGGGCAACACAGGCCATGGCCTCCGTGTAATTCCAGATCTGGCTCATGCTTACCATACGCTAAAAATCAGAAAACCACACACATTTATTTCAAAGGTTAGCAAGGATTTGTTTTCTTGTGTGCATGCGCCCTGCATGTTACTAAGCATTCTGTGCTTACACAGCTAGCACAGAAATTTTGTGCTAACCTAATGGTGACTGGTAAGGCCAGAATTTTGTAGATCCGACAGAAAATTCAAGGTTCTATCTATCTGCAGTCAAATATTCACTAAACACAACGAAGAAGAATTAATTCCATTAAGTTACCATATAGTGCAATAAAAAAGTATTAGTACTTGTATTATTATCGACTTTAGTCCCAGTTTACTTCTGGGTAGAAATAATAGTTCCCTTAGTTAATAAATAAAGCACCTGGGTCCATGACCCAAATAAGTAAGATCTCTGCTATATTAAAGGTATCGTACACGTTTGGTAATTACTCAAAATATATATTAGCATAAAAACTGACTTGGTAACGAGCAACAGAGAGCTGTTGATAGTATAAAACATTGTGAGAAACGACTCCCTCTGAAGTAACGTAGTTTTTGAGAAAGAGGTAATTTCTCACTAAAATAATAAAAACTTCTTGCAAGAAGTTTTTATTCCCAATCTTAAAGCACACAAATTTGTACAACAAGGGTGTTTTTTCTTTCATAATTTTCTTGCAACTTCGATGACCAATTGAGCCCAAATTTTCACAGGCTTGTGTTTTTATGCATATGTTGGGATACACCAAGTGAGAACACTGGTCTGTGACAATTACCAAACGTGTACGATGCCTTCAAGGCTCACAGCTCAGTGTTAAGCCCGGTTCATACTTCCTACGAATGCTTCTTGCGAAGCAAATTTGACGTCACAGCTCTGTTTTCGCTGCGAATGTTTCTCAAGACTCGAGCACAGCTCAACAGCTCAACTCTTCCGAATTGTTCGTTGCGAATTTGTGACGTCAAAATTCGCATCACATTCGCATTCGCAGGAAGTATGAACCGGGCTTTACCATGGTCAATATTCCTCTGCTTATGAAGCTTTTCAAAGGCGCAATAACATTCTTTGGGTTTTTTCCAGCTGCACTTTGTGGATGAACAGAGCTGTACTTAGTTGGCCCCCTTTTCCAGCATGACTCCAAATGCTTCATCTAGCATGAGTTCCAGGTGGGTTTTAAGGCTAGAATCTGTTACAGCAGGATGTTCAGGGAATACTGCAACATGATATCAACCTTTACACTCTGGTGCAGTGGCATCAACAAATTCCAAAAGAATCTTTTAAAAGTTGGTAACTAAAGTTTCTTTTTAAACAGATACTAAGTGACGTTTGAAGCTTTGCATGGTGTGGATCATACGAAAAACTGGAATAGTAAACTTTTGGGTACAACAATGTATAAAAACTCCCTTTTGGGAGAAGTGTTGGTTCTAAGAAGTGTTGGTTCTAAGAAGTGTTGGTTCTAAGAAGTGTTGGTTCTAAGAAGTGTTGGTTCTAAGAAGTGTTGGTTCTAAGAAGTGTTGGTTCTAAGAAGTGTTGGTTCTAAGAAGTGTTGGTTCTATCTTGAGACCACACTGGTTCTTCTTAGAACCAACACTTCCCCAAAAAGAGTTTTAAAGGCCTACATAGTTGTACCCACAACTTTACTAGTGTTTCTTAAACAGTTACCGTAAAGGTACACAAAGTGACTGCACATATTGCTTGTACCATAATATTTTGAAATTTACAAACTCGTATGATGTTTTAAACATCGGTAAATATCGTTCCCAGAAAACTTTGATGCTGTCCTAGTACATCCTCAACCTCCATAATTAGAGAAATAACATCCGAGTACCTACTGTTAGAAGAAACAAGTAGTGTAAATAAACAGCTTCTTACATTGTATGGGAAAACAGGACGACAAGTTTGCAGTTTAGAGAGAGTGGTGGGTTTTTTTGGTGTTTTTTTTTTTTTTTTTTTTTGGGGGGGGGGGGGGCGTCCCCAGGAGCTTGTTTAAAAAATATTTGTTGTGAATTTTAGTGGTACAGACATGGAATTGATAATACACAGTAAATGAAGTACTCTGTGAACTACATGTTAACATAGAGGTAAAAGCCTCTAAGATACCACAGGAAATGCACACTGAAGAAAAAGCACACTGACCATAAGCATCGCTATTTGTAAGAACTGGGCTTGATTTCACCAAGAGCTAAGAGATTGATCTTAACTGTGTATCAATCTTAATTGCTAAGCAAAGTGTGGTGTCACAATACAACTCACTATGGTATTACTGACAACTCATCTTAAGATGAATCTTATCTCTTTTTGAAATCGTCCCCAGCAAAAATGTGCACCGCCACAACCATTTGATTTTCTGACCTTATGCTAACCCCAATATACATGTGAACATCGTCAAACATCCAGTATTCCACTGCAGACCTTTCAAGAATGCTCTCGCCAATTAAAACAAATTGAGGCAGTGATACCTCTCATAATTAAGTGCAAAGGTAGAAGGATGCCTGATATGTCTCAACATTAGAGCATGCTCAAATATTTGGTCACATATTTAGCATAGTTGAAATACTACTAGTACAAATGATTCTCTCTATTCTAAAGTTTATATTTGTGTTAATGTAGCGTACCCTGTTTGAAAAAAACTGGTTTTTTTAAAGTTGCCCCTGTGACTGATACTTTTTATCGGACGAACAATCTTTTCAGGAATGCTCCATGCAGAAAACATCTGCTTCGTAAAATTGGTCAGTTTAACAACCAGTGACAGTCAAACAAACGTCAATGCATTCTAGCTAACCACAGGCATTTCAAACTTGGCAATGGCATACTTGTTGATCAAAGTTGTACTGTCACACAAAAAAAAACACATTAAAAAAACCAAACCCACAACCGTTTCAAACAAAGAAACTATTCCTAGCTTTTGTTTAAGTATACAAAGTAACAGTGTACAGACCCAAACATTAGTTATAAAAGAAACACTTTAAAAAATAAGCTCATAAAAACACATGACTTGGCCTATCTTACATTATGCCTAGTTAGTTAGTTAACAGAGTGAAATTTGACAAACATCAGAGTATCAGCATCAATCATAAACTCTTCCATCCCAAGAAACAATACGATAACTCAACAGGACGGTATGAGACTAAGACCCCAAAAAACTAATGACCAGTTTCAAATCAAAGGTAGGGTCATCGTTTGGTTTTTGTCAACGTGATGCTAATTTATAGCCCAAATTATCAAAAAGATACAATAAAAGTCACTTGTGTCACTTGATGAGAAAACAGCAACAAAAAAGTCACTGTGTTTTCATCAAGTACATCAAATCCATCCACCTTTAGCTAAAGTACCGAAATAATTTTGCAGGAAGCTTACAACCATTACATTCTTTATAACAAGGAGGCTTTCGGATACAAAATATGCAAATTTTTCCCCAGGGTCATTACCAAAGTATGACCCTACCTTGAAGCCAGTACCCTCCCTCCTTATTCCATTCTAAACAAATGTCTCATAAAAACCAAGTCTGCTAAAAATTACAATTAAATTAATTCAAAGAAAAGGTAATTTCTTTCATTGATTCATTACAATGCCCCCAAAACAGTTAAGATCATAGCATTTAAACAGCATCAACTACCAATAATCCAATTACATTTAATTAGTACTATGAACAGAAGGCAAACTTTTTCAAATTAAATTTCGGCTTTTGGTACATGTATGTATTTCAAACCTGCCAACTTTAGAAGTACCCACTGCAACAAAGCTGCCAACATTTGCATCTTTCAATCAGGGAGATTTTGTTTAACAATCAAAGAGATATTTAGAATTACATTCAATATAGGGACAAAGTTTCCATAATGAAGGAGATTTTCAACTTTGTTGATCAGAAAATGGAAAGATTGGTTTGTTTTCAGGGAACTTTCTGCAGAATCAGGGAGAGTCTGCAGCTCTGCCACTGTATATTGTGTGTACAAAAAGACTTGATTGCAATCAAGTTTAATATCATCGGACAGCCATGTTGCACTGAAGTGTTACAATACTTATTGGTAAAATACCAATGTTAATTACCCTTCCAAACATTATTTTGTGAACAAACCTTACCCGTTAAGTTATGTATTTTATTTTGAATAACAAGAAGTGAGTGGCATAAACATAACACCCAATTATCAGTAACACCATCAACACCTACCAAAATTTCATTTTGACTTTTTTTAAAGGAAAATGCTAAAGTTTGTGGAAATGCTTCATAACTCATAAAAAGATCAAGGTGATTGTTTATAAGCCCCCAAAAAAGGATAGCACGACAAATGAAATGCACTTGTACCTCAACTCTCAAATTCTTTTCTAAACGGCTAAAATAACCCACCACACTGTGCTAGCACAAGTGAAGCCCTACAGGCCTTGACACACAAGGTAAGTTCCAAAGGCAACTTAGAGGTAACCAAATGCACTGCATGCAAAAGGAACACCCCGGACGCAGTAGCACAAGGGACATTTCTCTGTGTCTCACTGTCCCAAGGAAAAATATAATGTAAAAGTGAAATGAAGATGGTTTTTTCTTCTTCTTGAAGTTTGCCTGAAACTGGTCGTCTGCAAATTGCCTTAAGTGACACGGCTTGAAGGGTCCGTGACAGTTACAGTCGACTGGGTCACCTCCTCCATGACCATCATAACCATCTTTGCCAAGATAAGGTTTGGATATATCCCAAACTGCAGACGTGCAGTTAGTTCAACTTAAGCTTTGTTAGCAGTGGAACTTGCTCTAAGTTTTTACATGGACGTTGAGTGACTTTGGATTTCAATATAATACAATATACTGTACAAGTAACACACTGTACTAAACAACCTCGCTTCACAATGATCCGCCTGTCAAAAATGCAACTAAAGATCTGTCCAGAGTAAATAAGAAAATAAAAGTTCAGTGCATCTACACCTTGTATCAGGGGATCTTTCATAGAGCTACTTTGCACAAAAGAATATCAGCTGAAGTTGGTGTACAGGGCCCAATTTCATAGAGCTGCCTGAACAGAAAATATTCCTTTACAATTTTCTGCTAAGCAGAAATGAGCAGGATACCAGTCACAAATTGTACTTGTAACATGGTAGTTTGGCTGGTAACCTTATTCTGGTAAGCACAATTTAGTTATGCTTAGCTACTTTTTGTGCTTAAGCAGCTCTATGAAATTAGGCCCAGGGCCTATTTCAAGCTGCTGCTTACCACATAATTCTGTGCTCTGTAAAATGTGCAACACCATTGAATGTAAGCATAGAATTCCGCGGTAAACAGTGCCATAAATGTTAAGCCTGTGCCAGAAATGTTGTTATCTTTGAGAAAACTTTGTTTGACGATCTGTGCATAAAAAAATCACAGGAAAGCCCGTCTTCTATGAAACCTTAAGTTTCTTGACAAGTTGAGTAAATGCAATAGCACTCTTCCTACAGTCCAAAAAACACTGCTGTAGAAATCACCTTTCTAATTTTCTTCTTTTTGTTGTTGTTGTTGTTTTTTTTTTTGGGGGGGGGGGTTCTGCTCAGCAATTCCTGAATATAATAAAACTGGACCCTAGTCACTGAAACCAATTTAAAAAACAGAAAAACCTACACATCTCATTGGCAGATTTTTCATTCCAGTTTAAAAACCAACACTGTGGTGCTGAAGAAAGTTCACTGATACATTTCAGAAGGTTTTTACACATATGTAACTTGAAGTGAAGGTGTACATGTAATTGCTCTGCATAACTCATTACAGCAACCCTTGTATCCACCCAAGGTCCAGCTGCATAAAGGATGACTTGGTGCAAACTGTTCATACATTCCCAACTAAATTGTATGTGCACGGCCTCTCCTTTAAGCAACTAAGGGGGTTAAAAGTTGAGAGTTTGATGTACCAACTCATACAGACAAAGCACCTTTAAAACAATATTTTGTCATAGCTTCTAACCGCATAAAATATTATACATCCTGGTTAAAGTCATTTATGAGACAAAAAACACACATTGACCTTTTCATTTTCTTAAAAAAGAAAAGACAAAAAAAAAAGGGAAAACTATTTTAACCTAAAGGTTTACAAT
Organism: Plazaster borealis; assembly: GCA_021014325.1. Taxonomy (NCBI): domain Eukaryota; kingdom Metazoa; phylum Echinodermata; class Asteroidea; order Forcipulatida; family Labidiasteridae; genus Plazaster; species Plazaster borealis. Next base: position 11,086,456 of record CM037473.1, read on the forward strand.
CAGCGTTAAAGTTTGCATAGGCAAAATAGTGTTGGAATAAAAATGGCCAGTGCTATGAGAATTGGGTATAAGAAACTGCTCTCATCAGCTGCATAAGGATCTGGCGTCTTGGGACCAGACGTGATGTGTCGCTTTGGCTTCTGACTGGACAGGTCCGACTCCTCATCATCAGTGTCTTCGGTTTCCTCCTCGTCAAGGTCAGCACCCGGCAGGGGTGGTAATTTGGGAACATCTGCAATTCCACACAGGAGGAAAGTGGTTTTAGAATACCTCTTTGTCAGATAACCTGTCTTACATTTTGTCTATTTTTGAACACAGACATTGCTATCTACTCGGAACTGCTTCTTCTCACAAAAGGTGGTCATTTGGTGTGGCATGGTGTGTCCCCCCATATTGCGTCTTCATTTTGTTCTAGGAATCTCAGGAATTATTTAGAGGATTTTCGGGGGGAGGGGGGATGGGGAAAATACTGTAAGGGGAAGAGTGAATTCAAGTATAGGAACATGGATGGACTCCCTCTGCCACACATTGGTATGGTACAATGAATACACATGGTCGTTACCCACAAGCCAATTTCTTATTTAAAATTTACAAAATTCAAAGCTTTTAATCTTACTATACTGTACTTATAGTGTTTGGCCAGTAGGGTGCCTGAGTGTCCTTTTGGGTCCCGTTTATACCCTGGAAACTCTGTTTTATTGTTTATTTAAATAAATAAATGCAAGTGAAAACACTACGAGTCCATTACAAATTACAGAACAATTTGTTTACTCAGTTACTTGCATTGGACAATAATGAACACATTACGTGTGCTTTTCAAAAAACAACGTATCTTTGCGTTACAAGGTTGGCCCCAAAGCCTTCGAGCAGAACTGAGCAACCGCCAACCGATGTTCTTCAGTCCGCTGCAATTAGCAGGAGTCATGTACATGTATGAACATGACACATGTATTACAGTATGCGGTAAAATGAGTGATTTGCGGTAATTTCACAGGAAGCCCCGGTGAGTATTACCAGCCATCCATGTCACTGATGCTTCAATTCCTTAATGCACTGGAGGGTTCACTGAGTAGTGTGCACTTAGAGTTTGAGTCTCATTACAGGTTATTACAATAGACCTTATGCACATGATGTCATAACAGTGGGGCGCCCTCGCCTAGAGGTCAAAAGGAGGTTGTTCATTGGCCAATCCTGTGTGCGCGCGTACAAATCTGTGCGTTTCGATTGTTTCGTCATCGTTTTACCTCTAAGATGGCGGCTGGATGACGTCAATGCATAAGGTCTATTATCTTGGAATTTTGAATTTGAAAAGTTATGCAATTCACAGGAAAACAAAATCCAAATTACACCTGTAATTAATTAGGGATTCAGCCCTCACACTTTATGGACTTGAAATGACAGGTTCCCCACCCCCCCCCCCCCAAAATAAAACCCCCAAAATCAAACCATCAGCCTAGAATTTGGGACAAAAACTAACGGCTGAGTTTGCTTCTGTTTGGAAAGCCAAACAAAAATAAAATGCTCATTGATTTCGGAATAAGTCACCAGAAGAAAAGAAAAAATCAAATTTTTCCCAAGTGCGTGTCTGAGTTCAAATCAACTTACCATCCAGAGTTCCCTTGTAGATAACAATGGCGTTGATTTTAGGGTTATCGTAGTCGCCCTGCAAACAGAAAGACACTTATTTAAAAATCATGCACAAGAAAATATGATGGATTATCTACAAACCGACAGACAATCATTTTAAATCCATGCACGAGAAAAATCAATGAATATGACTGGCGCTGTATGAATGATTTGAGGCTTTTTATGGTAGAGGATCCATATGGATTTGAAGTTTCTGGTACAGTGTACTCAGTAATCTCACAATAGATGAATATGCAAAAAATTGTTAATGGCCTGACGTTTCGACCCTTGCAGAGGTCTTTCTCGAAGATAGATGAATATGACTCCACACATGTTTACAGAAGAGCCGCAAAGCCTGTTTAGCCAGCACATCTGGCATGCCGAAAGTGTACAATGGCAGAAAAACATCAACATTTTACTAGTTGTGTGATTTCTATCCATTGTCTTGTTTTGGTTCTAGTATTTATTTTAAACATCGTCACTCTTTTCACAAAGTGACAAATCCGTCCAAATCAAATGTGAGCAGTTAAACTTGTCTAGCACGTTTCAGGACCTGCATGTAAAACGCAACTTGTTTGCACAATTAAGTTAATTTTTACATGTAATTAGGATGACTGACAAATCAATGGATTTGCAGTTTTGTGTTTACACAATATGATGAATCCTGATTCGCCATTTTATTTATAGCAAGATTTTTACATAGCGCTGGCAGGGTGTCATACATGTGGTTTGTCATTACATGTGGTTTGATTTTTGTATGTAAGTTGTATGCATTTTTAAGTAATTTAGCATTTTCACAAATAGACCAATCCCTATGCATTGTCTCGTACACAACAACTCTGTCTTGGTTTTTTTGCTTTCACAAAGTGATGAATAAGTTTAAGGAATTGCAAGCAGGCCTGATGCTTCGTATAGAAAGGGCGAGGGCACCAAGAAGACGTTTTCTTCTGTTGGATGAATAAGTTAAGGAATTGCAAGCAGGCTTCATTTTTGAAAGTGCAAGAGCATCAAGACGTTTTCTTCTGTTGGAACATTTCAAGGGGCACCCAGGCCATTATGACCAGGGGCAAAATTGTTTCCGTTGCGTCCGTGAAGTATCTGACCTGTGCATGTATGAATGAGGTTACTCATTAAAACAGGAAGAAGTCAGCAAAACTGGGTCAACAAATACGGAAAACGCTTTCTAATAATAAACTAATAACACCTAATTTAGATCTCATCATTAGCCAGGGGAAACGCTGAGGTCATGTACATGGGGTGTGTACTTTGTGTTGTTAATTACATTACACCTAAAATACGTGCGTACAGAATACGTGTGTATAGAATACTTTGAAACGGTTTCGAATAGTGCAAACTGCGCACAGGTGCACAAAGTTGTGCAGGTGGAAATGTCACGCATCACAGTGATGTGTGATAAGCGCGTCCGCACCCCCAATTAACACACCTGAGAGAGGGCGGGGGGGGGGGGGGGTGGAAGTGTGCTTTGAGGCAATCTGGCACATGTTTACGGCACCACCTGTTCATGTACATATCTATATGCATGTAAAATTACATAAACACGTTCTGAGCAAGTTATAATAACAAGGTTGTGAGAGTGGTCGCTCAGTGAAAGAGTGAGATGCTGTGATGTGAGTGTGAAGCGTACACAAAAGGCCTGTACATGTATTTTTACAATGTTATGTACATGTAGCCTACTGTATGGGTAGCGCCGATACTAGGGTTTAACATTTTAGGGGAGCACAAGGGGGTGCATTATTTTTTTCGAGGTGGCACTTCTAGCAAAATAAAACTGTAGTTTCCATTTGCATTTCTCTTAAACAAGCACCTTTTCAGCGCTCCTGTTACGCCATTTAATATTTTGTTATGAGAAATCTGACGTGAGTTTAATTCCAAGGTGCTGCGGTGCATTCAGCAGCCACTGCCAGAAACACAGGGGCAAACTTCTTATCTCAGAGATAAGTGTAACTGGGTTCTTTTATGTGAATTACACAACACACTGGACCTACCAATTTACGCCCCATCCGAAGGACATTTGTGTCTTTTTATGAAGAAGCCAACAATGATTGATATAATAAACTGCTAAAAAAGAAAAGCTGTTGGTTTAAATTCAGTTTTAAAATCATTGCCCCCTAGTCTATACCAAGTAGATCTGTGGAAGTGCACATTGTCTAACTTAGTTTGCCCATACAGGGCACGAGTTTGGGGTGAAAATCCACGAGACGGTAGGGCTTGAAGCTCAAAAAGTCCACTGGACCAGACTTTATTTTTACAAGACCAGAATTGAAATGAAAAACATTTGATACAAAGTGAGTTTAACATTAACTTCTTTAATTTAAACAAGCACTCAGTAAGAGAAGATTTATCTCACAATTATGGGTATTTTTCAATACTCAAAAGATTTATCAGACTGAAAGTCAACACTTGGACCAAAAACACAAGACTGCCAGACTTGTCATGCGGTCCAGTTTAAATTTCGAGCCCTGCCATATGCACACTACATTACGTGTACACATAATTACAGTACCTGGTACCATGGAGGTAGAATCCTGGTACATAGTGAAACAGTCATTGATCCCTCTATGATTTAGCACAAAGCACCCACAATACCCACAGCCCCCTTTATTTTTAATGAATGTTTATTCAGTCAAAATATCACCATGCCCTGCCAGGAAATAATACAATTTCAAGGCATGTGTACTGAGTAAATGTTGAATGCAGTCATGCGTTTTATACTGTTTTCTGATCAGCATGCTTGATTGGTTGGGAGAGTGAGGGCAGTGGGGTGGGCGCTGAAATGTAGAGAAGGCACCAGTACACCGTCCGTTGACAAGTTGAGATGAAAAGGATCAAGGACCCTTGATAAGGCTATACAAACAATGTTTTGTTGTCCATAGAGGGTTCTCAAAAGGTAGGGTCGGTCGGTCGATTTATTTTTTATTTTATTTTTTAAATATGGATATTGTATATGGGAATTATATAAACTCTTTGGTATTGAAAAATTAAGTCCAAACACAACACACAACACTTTCACTGAATTGAACTCTTTTACTAAATGTCTTTGAATAGCATTTTAATACTAAAAACTGTTCAACTAACAAGATTTTATGTTGTTGACGTTTGAGATGAATGCTTCACAGGAGCTACCAGCTAGCTGATAGCATTTTAATACTAAAAACTGTTCAACTAACAAGATTTTATGTTGTTGACGTTTGAGATGAATGCTTCACAGGAGCTACCAGCTAGCTGATGAGTGCATCACTTCAGCAGTACTGAAATTTCACCAGAATAAAAAGTCAGGAATATACCGTGGTTTGGTTAACTGCATATATAGGGCCTATAGTTTCTTCCTGTTTCAACATTTTTTGACGATTTTTTCTTGAAAAATTGAATGAAAAGTTTGAAAAAATAAATTGGTAAATTGGTGAAATAATTGGTGTAACGCAAATGACAGTCGGTCGGACGAGGACAAACAAACACTCTTTTGAGCGGCGCTCCTAAGGAGGAGCCTATCGCCATCACAGGGCTCACCCATAATAGCCCGGCAGAGTACACCCCACTTCTAAACATGCCCTGTGGGCTACTAAAAAACTAAATGCAACCTACTTGTTTAAAATGCTCATATATTAAATTCCTTTTCAGATGTGAATAATGTAAATTTGAAAAAATGTTTAAATTTATTTTTGGGTGTGTGAACGGACAATGTAACCTCATTTGACCGTTAAACTGGTTGTGATCCCTACCAATAATACATTGTTACTTTGTACATCAGACAGAAACATTGATGACAATACAAGGTTTCAAATCTGGGCAACTAAAACTTCCTGGGGGCAAGTAAAACGCACAGTTTACTAGCCCGGTGGGCTACTTCACAAAAAAGCTTTAGCGCAAGTCCTGTGTCAAGTAGTTATTATTAAGTACACGTGTATAGTTATGATCGAGAGCCGAAATCTCTCTGGTTCATTCATCATCAAGTGGAAGCAGGGCTCAAAATAAACACTGGACTGCAGACCCAAGGCTAGTGAATTTAGCATCGGGCCAGTAAACTCGTTACTGGACAAGCCCCATGGTCTTGTGTTTTTCAATTGAACAATAAGAGGCTACCTCATTTTGTAATATCTTTGTGAACAAAATTTGACTATGACTCTGATTAATATCTTTCTAATCTCTTGAGTATCGAAGTACATCTTACGCATTAGACAAGTTAGATATATCTTCTAATTAGTGCTTGTTCAACTCCATTTGATTCTGGTCTTGTAAATTCTGGTCTGGTAAAAAATTTCAGCTGTAAGCCCTACAGTCTTGTGGATTTTCCCCACAAATTCGAGCACTGATAACTGGTATTCTGCTCATTTCTGCTAAGCAGGAAATTTTTAAGCAATATTTTCTGCTTAAGCAGCTCTATGAAATTGGGTCCTGTTTTTAGTTGAAAAAGCACTAAGAGAAAATTTATTTCATTTGTTTTAAGGGTAATGTAGGTACAGAATTGAAAGATACTTGTCAGACTCAAAGTCTGAAAAAAACACAAGACCACCGGACTTGTCCAGTCCTGAGTTTACTGGCCCAACGTTAAAATCACTGGCCTCGCGCCTACGGTCCAGTGTTAATTTTGAGCCCTGCTAGCTAAAGAAGGTGGCACACGTAAATGTCAATACGCGTTTTCATGAGCTTATTAATGCTGAACTAGAGAAGTATGAGGTACATAGTATTTATGGTTTATTTTGGAACGGACAGCTTTCCTCGATATTGGAAGTTGACAAACAAGTTCCAGAGGAGAAACCCCTACATGTACCTCAGGGAGCTAATATCTACTCTCCACCCTCAAACCATGTTATATTTATATACTACACAAATTGTACATTGTATACTGGTACACTGTACTCAAACAAAAATTGATCGACTTGGTTGACTGACAACAGACAAGGAGGGGTTTATTTCTCATTTCTCTTATTTCTCAAAACAAATCTTGAACTTCCGTGTGGTCACAGCAAAGTCTTTTGATTTCACTATCAGCAATACTCTAGACAACAAAACTGTCTCATTAGGCCTACGACTGGGCATACACTGTACAGTGTGTACATAATTTCTGTTGAAAAATTCTTACTGGCACCAGCTGAATATAATTTGTCTTTCAACAATAAAAATTTATTGATCCTTTTTAACTGCAATATCTGACAACAGATTTAACTGAAGAAAGATTTTTTTTCCAGGGCGTAATGTAACAATGCACGTGTAATGACTACTCACTGATGCATTATTTTAAAACTTAATGGAAACCATGTGCACACACATTGTACTTTGTAGTACACTCTCTCGTAAAAACGTTATCATAGTTATCATTCAAGGTTCTCCCCAGGTTTTTTCAAAACTGTGCGGCATTCTGGGCCAAAATTTTGGGATGATTGGCTGAAGCGCGCTGAATTGAAACAAGGTCCTCGGAATGTTTTCTACTTGGTGTTTTTCTTGGTTTTCAAAGCCCTTCTGTGCAATTTGGAGCATTCTATATGGTTTTCTTTTCATGTTTTTTGTGAAACTACCGTTTAAAAAAAATAAAAATAAAAATAAATATATATTATTATTATTTTTGTTTTCGGCCAAATTTGAGCATATTATCGGCCCGATATGCTAGCTTGTGCATGGGGAGAACCCTGACATTTATGTACAGGCCTGGAATTTCATCATTGAGAGGGCAAGGCCATTTTCATTTTGCAAAGGGCACTTCCATTGGAAAATCTTAAAGTCTATGGGAAACTTTTGAAGGGGCACCAAGGCCAAGACCAAGACCAGGGCAACAGAGGCCACGGACTCCAAGGCCTCCATGTACGTATGTAATTCCAGGCCTGTTTATGCACAATTACAGTGTACAGACGTATGCGCATACGCACACGTACGATACATGTGCATTACACAGGACTGATACATGTACGTGTACATGTACAATGTACTACAGGTATGTTCTTGTAAGGGCAGGGAAATTAATCCTTAGTAAACAGCATCTTTATAATGAGAGAAATGCAAATTTTAATTTGGAGCTTTTCAAGGGGCACCAAGGCAATGACCTGGAGCATGGAGGCAATTGAGTTCATTGCTTCTATGAAACATCCATGTACATTTGTAGATGTAGCTTCTCATTGGTAAAATGGACTTTTCTGATGAAAATATTGATTTACAACTATGTGAATACAGGAAATCATTGTTCCACTTTGATCTTCCATAAATCCTTATCTCTTTGGTCCAGCAATTAAGGATGAAATTAATGAGTATCTTCAGATGAACAATACATTACACCTCCCACTGTTTATACTATAAACAAACACCATCTGTTCCAGCAGCGCTACACTAGGCCTAATGCTTTGTTAACAGTCTGACTGCACATGATACTCCAACCAAAGCATCGTTTAAAATTTCATTTTGACATTTTGAATGAATAATATACAGTTATTGGTGTGTCGTTGACGGAGCGGTCAAGCGCACTGGACTCAAGCTCTGGTGTTTCTGACCATCAGCAGAGAGTTGGTTTGAAACCTGGTCTTGACACTTGTGTCCTTCAGCAGTAACCATTATTGCTTTGTCCTTTTTGATGGGATGTAAAGCCTTAGGTCATGTGTGTTGTGTAATGTACGTAAAAGAACCCAGATCGGTAAGAGCTTTTTTCCCAGCGTGTTTCTGGCAGTGGCTGCTGAGTGCGCCGCAGCACCTTGTAAACCATTATAAGGTGCTACAAAATTGGTTTCATAAATCAAAACATAGTTCTGCTTATCCTGTTGAAAAACAAATAATGAGCGCTTTTATACCCCCCTATAGCAGCACTATAAAAAAACCAATTATTATTATTAATAATGTATAGCTTTTTACTAATTATAGAGCAGCATTTTGCAATATGATGTGACAACACCCTTTATAGACAAAGAACAGAACTGGTAATTATCAGAGATTTTTTGTTTACATTTCACTAGTTTCAATCTGAACGCTCACTGATTACATGTCATGCAAGTGTGCACAAACCGAGTTCAGAGAATTGTTTCCATTGAAGTACACTGCCAAAGTCAAGGAAATAACATTTGCAGACCTGATAAATCATTCAGATCACAATCAAAATAACCTTGATATGAACCGTGTGATCAGGCACAGAATCCCTGACAATACAAATAAATCTTGTTTTTCGTTGTTTTTAAAGGCATCGTACACGTTTGGTAATTGTCAAAGACCAGGTGTTCTCATTTGGTGTATCCCAACATTATATGCATAAAATAACAAGCCTGTGAAAATTTGGGCTCAATTGGTCGTCGAAGTTGCAACAAAATGATGAAAGAAAAAACACCCTTGTTGTACAAATTTGTGTGCTTTCAGATAGGAATAAAAACTTCCTACAAGAAGTTTTTATTATTTTAGTGAGAAATTACCTCTTTCTCAAAAACTACATTACTTCAGAGGGAGTCGTTTCTCACAATGTTTTATACTATCAACAGCTCTCCGTTGCTTGTTACCAAGTAAGTTTTTATGCTAATATATATACTTTGAGTAATTACCAAACGTGTACGATGCCTTTAACTACATTGTACACAAGACCACTCAGTCACTCACAGTAATTAGATGACATTTTTACAGGTTACAAGGTTTTAGCCAGGATTTGGTAAAAGGGTGTCCAAATTTGCTGGAAATTTAAAAACTGGGTGTCCAAATTGTTCACTTACAATACATCTACATGTACATGTAAATGACAGATAAAACAGGGTGTCTAAATTTAAAACAGGGTGTCCAAAAGACAGCCAGACACCCCTTTGGCTAACACTATGACAGGTTGGTTAAATAACGTACGTGTTTATTTATAACTAGAGGAATAAATTAATTTACCATTTAGTGCTGGGGTTTCCCAAATTTGTCCGTGCCCAGGGACGGGATTAATTTGTCAGAACTGGCCAAACAATTTGTTTTTTAGAATACCCTTGATACAATGAAACCCCGACTAAACAAAGGAAATCATACAACATTTCAGGTTCTCATAAATAAACCAAGATGCCATCACCACGAACCGCAAAACCTTGGCCGTAAGCCACATTCAATTATCGGCAATGGTATACTGGAATCTCAGACACTCGGACTTACCTCCAATGAGCCAAATACAATGATAAACAAATTGTGGTAATCCTTGTTTGTACAACAAAGGACGAAGGTCTGGAATCAGGGATTGCACAATAACCCCCAGAAAAAGGGAGATTTTGAGCATCAATTCCAGTACCCTTTTCCCCTCTTTGTCCGGAGAAAACGAATATTGCACAATAAGTGAATGCACTGTGCACACTACACAATGGACTGTGTTAACTTTCTGGTATTCCGAGTTTAAAAGCGGGTGTACACGTCATACTATTTTTGGCACAGAAAATGTTGGTGGGTATACATTGTATGTACATGATGCCTTCCGATGTTAACTGGCTAACTTGAGCTGCAAAAAACAACAATGTGTGTGCATACGTACAATATGTACAATACTTTCCCCTTTACCAGCCTACATTAATGAACAAGCCCATTGTAGATTACGCCACAGATTACTTATAATCAGTAAAAACATTACATTCATTTACATTTTTAATGTGTACTACATACAAGTTACCTTCAGCTTCAGGTACTGTACATGTACTTAAGAATGTAAACACTGGCTGTATATTTGTCAAGAAATATTGTTGCTGCGCAAACACTGTGCACAGCCCTGAAGCTGTATCAGCCTGATGAATAATTCATCCCTGCCTACATGTACCATGCCTAATGGCTACCACACATGATAGATTCGTTGATCTGTATATTTCCAATACTGCAAAGTGTTGATTTCATCACTGGCTTTGAATCGATGCATCTTCGCCGGAAATCTTAATTGAATTCTGTATCAAGTTCAAACGTAATTTCCTGGTTTCAGATAATTATGCATTCCCAGTTATCACATACATGTACAGAACTGTACATTATGTTGTACATTTAATTAATACACGTACATAACATGCAAAGATGAATGATTTTAAAAGGCTTTACCAAAAGATGATTACATTGGGCACTAATGTAGGGTAAACATGCAAAACTAATGCATCCACTGCACTATGCCTAATATTGAAAAGGTGTAAAATCTTACTAGTAAGACCCATTTCCATGCTTGTAGGATGCGCTGTAGATATACATGATTTATTTTAATTTATTTACTTACAAAATTTATTTCTTTGTTTTTCTTTTGTTTGTTTGTTTTATTTTTTATTTTATTTTTTAATATTTTTGACTTGCTGGCACACAATGAAAGGTTGTACAGTACAGAAAAAAGTGCACGCAAACAACTTACGAAGGTTATTAAATTAATTGCAAAGGGTCAACTTATGTGTACCATAACAACCTGTATACATTGTACAGTGTAGTTGTGGCATATCAATCAAACAGATTCCTAGATTTGTTTTTCTGTTTGTTAAGCGACACCAACATTGCCACCATGTTTTTTATTTATTAATTAAATTGCAGTGTAGGTGTACTGTCTCTCCATTTTACCAGATGCTACCATTTTATCTTGAGGTGAGTTTGCACTGTTGCCATGGTGATGAGTATTGTTGCATCAATGAGCAGCTACCAGGGTTCTGCCCACAGTGGTCGGTCATGACGGTGACGGAAAACCTGCCCAGCACTCAGGATTTCCCGACCAACACTGGCAGAATTTTTTGTTTCCGATCATACACATTTTTATAATTCAAATTAAACTTGCAATTTTCTTTCAAAGGTTTTCAACGAAAACGTCACATAGTGCGCTTACCGGTAAAAAGAAATGGTATCCAAAACCATAAATGTTGGGGTACTTCTTTGGTTTGAGTCTATTTTTATGATCTACCGTTTAACTGATCCATCTTGCAATGGTTTCCAGTTTGGCATAACATGATAAAAGTTTCACACATGTCACATACCCTATAATACAATGGAAAAATGAAATGAGAGACTGAAGACCATGCCATGCTGTACATTTTTTTTTCCATGGCGGTAAAGGCCTCCATTCAATTCAATGCACAGCGCCCACGTTTGTACACAAAGAAAATTACCTTGACCACACTAGGGAAAACTGTTTTTCCGCCACTTAAGAAATCCTGGGCAGAACCCTGAGTTAGTATTGATTTACATGCATTGGCAATTTCAAATTCGGGTTTATAAATCTTGGCTCTTGAAACCACCCAGCACTGATGATTTTGCTAAAGTCACTGCCACTATAAAAAACATGCAATTAATAAAATGTAATCATAAGATGTACTCCGTGCTCCATCATCCACTCTCTTGGGCTTGTCAATTTGAAAGCTACTCAGCCATGACAACTGGCCACAGTACCATTATATTAACCAAGACGACCCCAGGGAATCTTGCTACATATATTACTAAAAACCAGGCCAGTCATCCCGCTGGGACACCAATCATTGTATGTCTCTCTACAAGGTTCTTTGTATACGTATGGACACACCTGATCACGCCAACTCGATAGATACTTGACAGTACTTGTATTGGCTGTGACAGATTGCAGAATATCAAATCAGACTTGAGCCTAATTTGAAATGATTGTGTTTCGCATAGGATGAATCAAATTATTTGAAATGTTCTCTGCTAGAAAGAGATCATTAGGTTGAATTGCCCTTCAATTTATATTTTATATTGAAATTAGTACTGAATTTCTCTGAGTCTTTCGGAAGGCTTGGCAAAGTGTAGTCGGGGTTCGAATTTGTGGGAAAAATCCACAAGACTTTAGGGCTTGTAGCTCACAATGTTTACTGGACCAGAACTGTTTTTATAAGACCAGAATCAAAATGAGGAACTTCCGGAGACAGTTTATGCATTTCACTGTTTTTAATTTATCTCACTGGTCTTTATGGGTATTAAGATACTTCATTACTCAACAAAATTGAAAGTATCATTCTCAGGTCAACATTGAAACAGAATTTGTTTCCTCTCAAAATATTACACAGTGAGATATTATTATTTAATAGTATAAAACATGACCTCTTGACTTGTTCGGTCGTGAGTTTACTGGGCTAGTGCTAAAATCACTTGCCTTGGGCCTGCAGTCCAGTGTAAAATTCAAGCACTGATAGTGGACATCATGATGGTCACAAAGGCTGTAAAATTCACAGGACGTGTGACTGCTTTTCCTTAAATACATAGCATGTGTGTATCAAATTAACATACACTTTCTGTCACCAAGTAACAGGGTTTTATTTAACAGTTTAAATTCACCAGGTTTATGGCTAAGTGTGTGTTCTTAATTTGTTTGCTACACCAACAGAGCTGTTAGCATTTAAATACAGTGTGTTACTCTGTCAGGGTTATGCAGGACGCTGAAGCTACATGGTGCATACATTGTAGTGCAACCACATGTGGTCCACGAAGTGTGACTGATGACGTAATACAATTCCGTCTAACTAATTACTTCTATCACTATCAGGTCTGACACTCATTCAGAAGATGTGCATACTTTTTGTATTTATTTGTGTCAAGACTGTTTGTGACATGATGCAGTTAGTATCATAAATATTATTTGATAATATTATTATCAGCTAATTAAACAAACCTGCAACCTAATTTGTACTGATTTATCTCTTTGTCATCGTTTTAGTTCTAAAATGGCAGCGGGATGACATCAATGCATTAAGTCTAATTTCTGTAACCACCTTGAAATATTATAGGAGTTACACATACATACACAGTGTATAAAATAAGATGAAAGGAAACAAACAAACAAAATGAGAGGAAACTGAACAACAACCATAAACAAACAACAAAAACAAAATGAAAGAAAAATTATAATGACAGGCCTGACCAAAACTGAAAGAGAAACAGGGCCCAATTTCATGGCGGTGCTTATGGAATTCTGTGCTTACAACTCAGCAATAGAACGTATCCATGCAAAACAAGGCACCATAAGTGTACAACAGCGCCATGATTTTTTGCCCTGATCAGTAATGAAAATGCTAGCCACTTTGTTCAGTTTTCAAAGCTCAATGTAGGAGTGAGGGAGTAACCCCAGGAATTACACAAATGCGGTAAGGTTCCACTAGTCACTGGCACCCCAGTAAGCCAAAATGTTTGATTGACAGGGGAGGGAAGTTGGAAACCACAAAACCTAGCACAGGCTGTCAGTGTCAGCAAGACATCTGCTATACACAAAAAAAATGGCTCCACTTATCAGAGGGTTCAGATCTGGTAGGTCTGTATGTCTGTACAATTTTGTGCACAAAGTGTAAGAGTGAAAAAAATGATCAGCCCTCAAAAAGCCCCAAAACACTACACACTTCTAGGACCTGGGCTCGATTTCACAAAGAGTTAAGATTGATCGTAACTGCAAATCCATCGCAGTTGCTTAGCAAAGAGTGATGTCACAATACAAATCACTATGGTAATACTGATAACTCATCTTAAGATGAATCATAGTGCTTTGTGAAATCGACCCCTGACCCCCCTCTTAGATGTGGAATGGTCCAGTCTAGGATATCCAGGACTTTGACTTCACCAGGGCATTGCACTTTGGAGAAAACAGTGAAATAAATACACCATGCCATGACTTAGTAATTACCAGCCCTCACTTAATAACCCCCTAAGCATTTCTACTAGAAAGCTTCCTCAACCCATCATACTCCAACAGTTTACTTATTGGAACAGTACACAACCCATCATACTCCAGCAGGTCCTGTGCTTCTGGACTGTGATTTAGTGGGTACTTTTCACAGTACTAGACCATCCAAATTTCAACAAAACCATCTGTTTGATTTTGGCAGGCCTGGGGTGGTTAGGGTTTTAAGGGAATGGTATGTAACTGTTAGTGGTTACATGTACATACGTACAGGTTAAGGTGAAACTCATACGCACCTTGACAAATTCCATTAATAGCTCTCCATCAAAGGTAGACGCTTCCTTTTGCAGCTTCAGCTTGCCTTTGGTGATTGTGAATGGAATAAGTTCATCATGACCCGTACCCCTACCAGCGATATCGTAGATGTCTAACCCCGAGACAACAGTGTGTAGATCGTTGAGAACAACATCAAAAACCTGTCACAAGAAATTAAATAAATGTGCACGCTTCAGAGTCTAACCACTGTGTACAACAAGCATGGTAAAACTAAAAGATGATGTAGTTAAATCATGGAGGAATGGTTGAATCTTGTTTGAGACCAAATGTAAAGCAGCGAACTGACAAAATTTGCTAACGTTTATGTTTACGTTGGTCGACTCGGCAGGATGAATAAGTTTGGACGGCATACGGTCAAGGGTGATTGATTGGCACCCTAGAGCAGAGCACTTACCGGTGCTTGTAAGGCTAGCAAAAATTGAATAACTTAGGGTGCAAGGCAGTGACAATCAACTGGGTGGGACTTCAGACAACAGTGCAAATCAAAAACAGCATCTAACTAAGTACTGCTCACAGCAGCATTTGTGAACAAGTTGAAATTAGGGCATCTTTTTGAAATGTTAGTTTTTAAACTGAAAGTGTAAAAAAACGCTTTAAACAAATGAAACTTTTGTGGAACTAATCTTGGACAAATTTCCATATCTGACTGCTGGTTTTTCACTAACCAAAACTAAAACATCATCTCATTATTTTGAGTATTTTATTTCATAACGAATGAAAAAGTGGCAGTCGGATATGGCAATTTTACCCCAATCTTTCAAAAGACATGAAATTGAGCAACAAATATACCACTGTCATTTTGTCAAAATAGTAAGCATGGTAAAGTAAGACTGAGGTAGTAATAGAAAAATATATTGATTATTGTATCCCTCCAGCAGACAGACTTATTTTCTCTAGAGAAAATATGTGGTTTGTAATGAAACTGCCTATATTAAAAGATCAATCATGGTTTGTTACAAATTGAAATAGCACTGCCGACTGCAACAACACTTTTGTTATGTAGTTTGTAAGCACATGACATAGGGCTAGCTCAGCCTTGTAAAAATGTAGTAATTTTTCATACAACATTTTTTTTTCACTCTGAGACCACCACCGGTCTCACCATGGAGGTAGAATTACTTACCTTTTGCCGAGATGCTGCAAACCAAACCTCGCAAAATTTCAACACAAGTACATAATCTCCATCTTCTTCGATTGTGGTTGTATACCCAAACGTGTTAACATCATACCGCTCTGTCTGGTAGAGAATTGCATCCTGTGGTGGCACGCGCCCGATCACAGAAAGACTTTTTCCGAAGTCCGAGGCAACGCCAACCTCCAGCGGGTCATTCTCATATTCCACGCCGTACACATCCCGATGCGCGGGGCCGCCACAGTTGACGGCAAACACCACCTCGGCAATGGCATTAGATGGAGAAATGCAGTGAATAAAACATGTCAAGAGGACTGTGAAATATGTAAGATGTTTCATGCTGAAATGAAAGTTGGAAATTGGTATAAAATTTCGTCTGTTTGACATTTTTTTGCGGTGAACTAGCAAGTAGCAGCAGTCTCTCTACACAATCGGTCCTCAAGCGCCGCGAACACATTGTACACACAAACAGTGTACATCGTGGTTGATCGTGGTTGGCCACATGTACAAAACGTAGACTTACAAAAACAATATTTTATTCACGTACTCATTTAGGTAATTATTAAAAACTCAATTTCTTCAAATTCTAAACTATTGTGTTCCAAAAAATGCATAAAAGTTAATTATTTATTTGTTTTTAAATATTTTAAACAACATTTGAAGACATTATAATAAAAATAGCTACAAATGTTATTAATAAGCTGTGATAAATAAACAAACGACTTATCCATCCCAAGATGCTCAATCCAAGATGGCAGCCTCCGTAGTAGATTTTTACTTTCTATTTTGGTGTTTTTTAATTTCCAATTTTTGTGGTTTTGAGAGAGTAAATGCCATCGATAGTGAAAACGAAGGTAGATGAGACATATATACTTGCATGCAACTTACTGATCCAAGTTTATTAACTGGAAATGTTGTTTTTAAACATTTTGTTCTGCCTACAATCAGACAATGTAAATGCTATTTTGCACTGAATGATATGTACGTGGTGGCTATTGTATTGGAATACAGAGGGCGCTGTTTATATAAATTTGGTTTACAATAATAATTCTTGCTGCAGATTATTGATTTATTGAGAACTATGAGAATTTACTGAGTTTTAAGTAATTTATGATTGGACCCTCTTGACAATTTTGGGACAATTTGAGTACCGGTATTAAAAAAAAGTTGTTTACAAAGTTGCCCCACATCACACACAGGACACATGCAGACAGTTACAGTAGCCTGCCCATAGGCCATGTTCGTACCTGCCCACCACTTGCACTTCTTTCCAAACCATGACTGATGCAGTTGTGATGGATGATCTTAACCCTACAGTACTACCTACAGTACAGTTCAGTAACGGTATAGTGTGGAGAATTGTGATCACACTCTGTGCGGATGTGCTGCATGCAGTGCATGCTGTTGCATTATCACATTTTTAGCATTCATCAAATTCTTTACAATATATTTCTCAAACATTGTAGATAATGATACGTTGCAATCGCACTGGGGCAGTAAGTTAGTGACTACACTATGGACATCAGTTCCCTGCTGGTACGGTGTGTCCTTTGTGACGGGGGTAGCTACCCTCCTTATGGTGATACTTTGGTGGAACAAGAATGATAATGTAAGTAAAACTGGTTTATCTATATAAGGCAGGAAATCCATGTGTCCATCACGCATTGTGCAATCCTTTCAAATGGAGGTACACCCCAAGCAATGCACATCATTTTTACAGATAATGCGGTTTGCAAAGCGGATACATGGAGTTGCATATATATGTGTTGCTTGGGGTGTACTTTCATTTTTACATCCTTGCGCACTGCGCATTACGGACAACGCATGATGGACACGTGGATTTCGGGACTGAAGATGCTGTATCAGACCATGATCAGACTGCCACTATTTCACTCATTGTGACCAACAACATCATCTTACTTGGGTAAATAAAGATACTAGTTTTGGTCATGATGTGTGAAATAATGGTAGTCGGATTGGGTGTCTTTTTCCAGGAAGCTCACATGGTTTTGATTTCAACAAACTCTCCAACTGGAATCTTCTTAATTGCAAGCCTCTTTTATTGATCAATATCTTTGGTTCCCAATTGAGCAACCCTGCAACCATTTGTTGCTTACATTTCAGTGATCAGACTAAATATAACTTGTGAATGTCATCCTCACAATTTCCAGGAGTAACCAGACTGGCCACAGAAATAGTTCAATCAGCTCCATGGAACTTGATGTGCTGCATTTCAAAATATTGACAAATCTAAGTGTTTTCTTTGTTCTTGCAGGAAGTTGAGAATTTAGTGCCAAATGCTGCCCCAAGGAGGCCAACAGAAGGAGGTAGACAGTCGACTCAACGGCAGACAACACGTGCCCAATCAGCCAACCAGAATGGGCATATGCTGAAACAAAGTTCTGAAGGCACTTCTGAGAAGAAAGGCAGGCTGAGAGTTTTCTATGGCACACAAACAGGGACTGCCAAGGTTAATCCTCTATTTTTTCCCCAAAGATTGTCTTTGGATGGTAGATATCAACTTCATTTTTAAGTACCAAAAGCTTATTACATAGACCTGAGGGGTGAACAAATTTGTCTAAGAACAGAAAGATCCTGCTAAGTTTATGAGGTTTACCTGAAAAATACCTTGATATTAATAGGTATTAATACTTTTAAGATTTATTTGCGAGTTAATGTGCTTAGCAAATATATTTTTTTAGCAAAGTTTCTGCTGAGTAGCCTCATTACATTAGCTTAGGATCTGGACATCGATTAAAATACATCAGCAGCTGTACACTCGGGACTGGTAAAATACGTTTTTGTTACACCAGTAAATTTGCTTCACAATTGGGTGGGCAGTTAGGTTTGAGGATTTTAGAGTCTTGTATGAATCAAGAATGCATGAAGAATGTAAAACGCAGGAAGTTAATACAGCAGGTTAATAGGTAATGGAATGGGATCTTAGAAAGTGTATACATTAGAATGGAGAACTTTCGATGACTGCTCCAATGACTCATTTATCTTGGACGGCGAATGCAACTTGTCTTTTCACAAAAAGCTTTTTAAATTTTCAATTATATTTTTCCCTTGTGTTGATCATTCAGAGCTTTGCAGAGGATCTTGCAAAGGCAGCAACTGCAAGTGGCGTTTCTGCAGAGGTCATTGACCTACTTACCTTTGACCCAGAAAGTCATATTCTTCCAGAGGTAAAGTCAAAGGTTAAACTTGTTTAGTTGACCAAGAAAAATAACAAACATCATTATACACTGTCCTCTGCTTTGGAGGCAGTTTCGGGGAGCTTCATTGTGTAACACCAGAGGCTGAGACCTGGCTGAAGCACCTCGACCTGGGCCCAATTTTAAGGCACTGCACCAAATAATTCTGCGCTTACGCGCACTGTAACGTGTGTATTTCTATGGGACGTAGCTGGGCGTAACGCAGAATTCCACAGTAAGCAGTGCCATGAAATGGGGCCCCAGTCATTTAGCCTTGCTAGCTAGCCATAAGAAGTAGCAGCACTATACACAGTTTTGGTGTTCTGAGTAGTTTTTTTATTTTTTTTATTTTTAAAGATGTCGAGGTGAACTTTTAGAGGTAAAAATACATTTTTAAACGAACCCAAACTTGTGGTTATTATCGAGGGAACAAAAACATAATACAAAATATTTTAAATTTTTTGAAATCTAATTTTAAAAAAAACCTTTTTAAAGGTGTTGTACACGTTTGGTAATGACTCAAAACAAATATTAGCATAAAAACTTACTTGGTAACAAGCAACGGAGTGCTGTTGATAGTATAAAACATTGTAGGAAATGACTCCCTCTGAAGTAACGTAGTTTTTGAGAAAGAGGTAAATTTCTCACTAAAATAATAAAAACTTCTTGCAAGAAGTTTTTATTCCTATCTGAAAGCACACAAATTTGTACAACAAGGGTTTTTTTTCTTTCATCATTTTCTTGCAACTTCGATGACCAATTTAGCCCAAATTTTCACAGGCTTGTTATTTTATGCATATGTTGGGATACACCAAGTGAGAACACTGGTCTTTGACAATTTCCAAACGTGTTCAGTGCCTTTAAGTCAGAAAGTACTCTTTTTTTATACAGACTGATGGACTAGTGACCTGTGTCTTCATTATAGCCACATATTCTGAAGGACTGCCAACAGAGAGTGCTGCCTGGTTCTGTCAGTGGCTGGAGGAAGCAACTACTGATTTCAGGGTTCATAAGTCCCTCTTAAAGGGACTTAAGTATGCTGTGTTTGGGCTTGGAAACTCACTGTATGAAGGCCATTATAATCAGGTATACATGTACATTTACTTACAGTAGGCCTCAAATTATCTAAATGTATGGCAAAACATTTGTTACCTCTTCCTTTTGCCATGGTGCTTTTTGTCAGGCCTGGAATTACACAGAGGCCTCGAAGGCCATGGCCTCTGTTGCCCTTGCCTTGGCCTTGGTGCCCCTTCAGAAGTTTTCCATATCGTCACCGACGCCACGAAGTAGCACACAGTGTACAAAACCACTTTTTTTTCAAATTTCAGTTTTTTACATATTTAAACAATGTTAACCAAGGCCTACAACTTCATGAAGTTTCAACGCTTCAAGAACTTTACTTTTTTAATTACGGTAATGAGGGTTTGCAACTTTGCACCAAACCTGACATTTTTTGACGCCACGAAGTAGCACTGAGATTCAATTTACCATTGAAACACACGGCGCGCACACACCTCAAAAATTAAAAAAACCTTTTCACGAAGTAGCCCTGCAATCTTGTGTGTAGCGTGCACGTGACCTAGATTATCTAGGTCACAAACACGCATAGTAATACATGGCAGTGCTACTTCGTGAAAACGAAAAAGGGCCATTTTCGTTAATTTTCGACGTCACGAAGTAGCACGCAGTTTTCTTACTTAATTGCTCATTAATTAAGGACGAAAAGCATTAAAAGCACGGTATATATGAAGTTCAATGCATCAAGTCTCCACTGTAAGAAAACTAGTTGAAAATACTCTAAAATTGTTTAGGAAAGCTTGATTTTAAAAAGCGTTCAACTTCAAACGCTGTTTTCTCCGATTGTTACTTTTTACTGGTATCTACCTCTGTGCTACTTTGTGGCGTCGGTGACGATATGCTTAAAGATTTTCCAATTAAAGTGCCCTTTTGCAAAATGAAAATGACCTTGCCCTCTCATGCATGCAATTCCAGGCCTGCAGTGGTGGTAGAGGTACCCTGTACCCTTTATTATGTCACCAAATCAGATTGAAAATTTAAGCTGTTTGGATATGACCACAGGGAATAAAACATGAAAAAGTTGATCAAGCCCACTGTCGATATTTGAAGTTGCCATAGTGCATGTAGAATAATCACTTCAAATTTTAACATTTTATCAACATGTTAAGTTGTTGTTGTTGGTTTATCTATTTGTTTTTTCCAAATAAAATTTAACAAGTTTGAAATTGTTAAATATATTTATTTTTTATAGGTTGGGAAGAATGTGGATAGCTGGCTTAGCATCCTAAGTGCATCAGCTGTGGTGGAGAGAGGGGAGGGGGATCAGAATGTTGCTGAGAGCAAACATGGAGGTAAATCCCTTGCAGTCAGTGAAATCAGACATATTCTTCCTACTTTAGTCTGAAAAATCTGACAAATTGTTTTTAAATGGCATGTAAAGTCTATAAAAGCCTGTACGAGGTCTGGGTCCTCATTAAAATCATCTTACTTTTTTCTGAGGGTCAGGTATCATGCTTGGGTGAAATTCGATTTGACCAAGCAAGTCGCTGTATCAGACCAGGGTTCTCCTCATGCTAGTATGATAGTATATCATCGGGGTGTGGGTTCGAATCCCGGTCATGACACTTGTATCCTTGAGCAAGATACTTTACTATAATTGCTTCTCTTCACCCAGGGGTATAAATGGGTACCTGCGAGGGGAGAGGTTGATATTGTGTTTGAAAAGCCTTCAGAGCACTACGGCAGCTCGGGGCTGTATGCTCCCCAGGGAGCTGAGAAAGATTACAGGAATGTTATTGGCCCAATGACCAGGGCACTAATGTAAAGCGCATTGAGACGTTATTGTGAAATGCGCTATATAAGAACTAGTTATTATTATTATTATTATTATATCGGGCCGATACGTGAGAATTGCTGGCAGATATGCGCGAATTGCAGCCGATACGCACAAAAATACATTTTTAAGTTTGTTTAATATATTTTTTTACTTCGGATCAAATTCCTGAAAATCATGAAGATAAAACCATTAAGAATGCCAAAAAGTGAACAGTAGGGCATTTCAAAACCAAAGATAAACACCAAACTTCCAAAATTTGGGTCCAGAATGCCCCACTGTTTTGAAATATCCTACGGAGAACCCTGCAGACTGTTATTAAAATTCAACTTGCAGATAAGTTATTTATCTATCCAATACATTCAGCAATTCATTTCATTATGTGTCGCCTGTACAATGTTGCTGTAATTTTGAACATCTTGCAGGCATTGGAGAAGATTTCGCTGCGTGGAAAGAGTCGCTCCTCCAAAAGGTATCAAGCTCCACTAAAGACTGCTGTAGCTCACAGGAGCAGTCGTGTGAGTGCGGGAAAACAGACGGGGGCTGTTGCCAGGAAACTCAAGACAACAATGACGAGGTTGAGGACACTTATTTTCAAAAAGCAACTTTTGAATCAGAGTTTTAGGTTAAATTCTTATATGCACAGTATGGTGATTCTGATCTGTCTGTTTTTTTGTTTCTGTTCTAGTAATTTTTCGATTACAGCTGTTCAATTTTAGTATGTTTTTGGCTTCATATTGCGACTTTAACATCTTTTAGGCGGAGTTTGGCGCCATATAAATATTAATTATTATTATTTTGTGAGCTCAATGCAATTCAATGTATTTCCTGCATCACCCAAGTCGATGTTCTAAAAACTCATGTGCTCAATCAATTGTTACTTTCTACATTGTTGTATTTTTTTATATCACCTTTCACCATCTGTTCACTGATGTAGTTGGAAAGCAATTGCGCACTCAGCTTTTAAAGTCTTGCAAGAAAAATCCACATACAACTCTGCTGGGATTCCAGTCCACATTCTAAAGCAGGTGTTGTAATTGCTATACCACAGAGGTGTAGCTTGCTGAGCAGAAGGCTAGCTATAATCCCACATAGCAGCATGTCCTGCACTAGTACATTCAATACATACAACAAAATTGATCTAAACTCACTGGAATTATAGAAACAAGCCACACAGACCTTTGAAAATGAGGCTGAAAGGTGGTATAGTCAGGTTCTTTATTATTGAATATACTTACACACGTTTGTTATTGATCTTTGTGCACAAGAAGCATGACAGAGATGGTCACAAACATTTCTTTGGGTTTGCTATTTGTTGCATGTGAAGGAATTGTATGATAGTTCCAGTGAAGATGAAGTCAGTGACGCGGACGACGACCAAGATAAAAGCGGCAAAGTCACAGAGACTAATGGCCTGACTGACCTTGAGGACTTGGGAAAGGTCATGAAGAAAATAAAGAAGGCAAAGGTCAGAAGTCATCTAAATACACGAGATAGATTCTTGTTCAAATTATGGATTGGGGATAAATACAAGTTGTAAAAGCAAAAATTAGATTTGAAGTAGTTAAAGGAAATCAAATGGCTCTCAACATTGTAATTGTGCAAGCCAACGTGATGTCTACAGTATCGCACATGGGCTTAATGTCTGAAGTAGAGTTGTATACCATATCAAGCTGTAGTCGAACAGTGTACTTTTAAGCTAACAGATGATACACTTATAAGCTTGTGGAAGAGTACGTTCATTCCAGTCATCTAGTTATGAAGTCGCATTTCCTGAACGAATCATACATGATATGTATTTGGAACAGTCCATTTGTTCCGATCCACTAGTTTTAAAATACAAGGTTAAACCATCCTGTTCAAAGCTCATTGAACAAGGTTAAAGAGATCATGAATGGTGTTCATATTTGTAAATAAAAAAGGTACCCTTAGTGAATATTAACAGACCCCATTTTCTTGGCACTGCGCCACCGCAGAATTCCACGCTTAAGGCGCCCTCTGTAAAGCATCTGATTCTATGGGCAAGTGGTCGTAAGCGTAGAATTCAGTAAGCAGTGCTATGAAATTGCGCACAGATAGCTCAAAATACAATGGAAATTCATGTTTGACAATGTTTGAGAATGATTTTTGTTTTTCTCTTGTGGGTGGTTGTAGGATGACAGAGCGTCAGCTAAAGCATCCGAGCCTAGGGAGATGATTACACCAATGCTAAGAAAAGCACTCACTAAACAGGGTGAGTATAGACTATAAAGACAAGACCACCTAATTCCTGTCTATCTGCTGTGGTATAATGCCATTTGTTCAAGTCCAATACAACAAAATGACTAGGCCAACACACATAGTGTATGCTGCAAATAGACCTCGTGCATTAACGTCATTACACCGGCATCTTTATAGAAGTAAAATGATGATAAAACAATGGAAACGCACATCTTTGTACGTATGGCGCACAGGATGGGCCAATTAGTAACCATCTTTAGACCTCTAGCCGAGGGCGCCCTACTCAAATGACGTCATGTAAATAAGGTCTATTCGGTCAACTACTGCACTCACTGATACAATCAGAAATACATAGTGATTGGTATACAGAATTTGTGTACAAGTACATTAATGATGTGTGAATGACAATACTCATGTTGACAAAATTTTCTTGCAGTCAATTTGGCATAAATGGTTTAAGTATCACACATGGACATGAACCATACTTTACAAGTGCACCTCTGAAGGGCAAGGTTGGAAAAGTTAATGTGTGTTGGTTGATTTTTCTTGTCTTTTTCAGGGTACCGACTGATTGGTAGTCACTCTGGCGTTAAACTCTGCAGGTGGACTAAGGTTAGTATAAATATAATTATACAGAACTAACCAATGGATGTGACTGGCTCCAAGGAAAATGAAACTAAAATGAACATTATGAAGAATGAGGAAAATAAACTGAGAGTTCATAGATTTCCAATAGTACAGTATCTAGCACCTGGGCCCAATTTCATAGAGCTGCTAAGCACAACAATTTGCTAAGCATGAAATTTCTTCCTTGATAAAAACAGGATTACCAACCAACTTTCCACGTGATTTTCAGGATAAGCAAACAACAGCTGAATACCAGTAACAAGCAATATGCAACACATGACAATTTGGTTAGTAATCCTGTTTTTATCAAGGAAGAAATTTCATGCTAAGCAAATTTTTGTGCTTAGCAGCTCTATGAAATTATGCTCAGCTTAGACCTCAAAATCATCTGGTATACAGGGTTTATCTACTTGTATATACCACGCAAAGGAATTTTAACCTTACCTCTGCAACAAATTGGTAAGCAGCCCAAATGGGAAGTATTGAAAGTGTTAACAAAAGGTTCCCTGTTAGTTTCTACTTGACAAGTACACTATATTTTATTGTTATGCACTACTTTATGCACCTTCGTAATGGGACAACTTACCTCTTCATATTTGCCAAGCTGACTCTCTTTAGATTTTCAAGGGACTTTTAAAGACTCATTTGTTTGAACCTCTATTTTTGTAACAAGTTGCTTTGTGTATTTCATTTCATTGTTTTATGTTTTGTGTTGCGCATAGAGGCTCCTGCATTATGCGCTATACAAATGTCTCGTATCGTGCATTTCACCTTATTTTTGCATTGAAGCCTCTTATGGACATGTTTTGTTCTTGTTCTTTAGAGTATGCTACGTGGACGAGGAGGCTGCTACAAACATACATTCTATGGCATTGAGAGTCATCGCTGTATGGAGACAACACCCAGCCTCGCCTGCGCCAACAAATGTGTCTTCTGCTGGAGGTAAGAAGACACCTCATATCAAATGAAATACTTGCAAATCATCGGCTCAGTGCTATAAGGTCATTAACTGCAATTTCACATCAGTAATGATCAAAAGGTCATTAAAGGCACTGAACACGTTTGGAAATTGTCAATGACCAGTATTCTCACTTGGTGTATTCTAACATATGCATAAAATAACAAGCCTGTGAAAATTTTGGCTCAATTGGTCATCGAAGTTGCAAGAAAATGATGAAAGAAAAAACACCCTTGTTGTACAAATTTGTGTGCTTTCAGATAGGAATAAAAACTTCTTGCAAGAAGTTTTTATTATTTTAGTGAGAAATTACCTCTTTCTCAAAAACTATGTTACTTCAGAGGGAGTCGTTTCCTACAATGTTTTATACTATCAACAGCTCTCTGTTGCTTGTTACCAAGTCAGTTTTTATGCTGATAAATATTTTGAGTAATTACCAAGTGTGTACGATACCTTTAAATAAAAAATGCGTATACATTTGAAGAAAATAAATCAAAATCAACAAATAAATGTTTTACTTAGACAATGAATGTTTCTTATTGCCAAAAAAATACTTTGAAGACCACTCTTGATCCATGAACTCTATTTACCAGGAGCTCCAAAATATGCAAATGCAATTTTATGAAATCCTTACAAACTGCACTAATGACCTTATAGTCCTGAGCTGACGAAATGATGTTATCATCATGCCAAATTGTGTACGGTTTTAGCAACGCTGAGCTTGTTCCGTCATTGTGGTACCGACTACCATTTTTGGGTATTTTGATTGATCGTATTAATTTGTTGTGTCAGTGCAAAACCGTATCTCCTAAAATAGCACTTCGTTATGGGCGAGTTTGAAATTGTCAGAACGCCGTATCTCGCTTAAAAGAGCCCACAAAACGAATGTACACACTGGCGCGACAAAGTAATAGTAACTGAATCTATGATTGAACAATATGTCTTTGTCTTTGATGCACTTGTTTAACTATTCATTTTATTTTTCAATAAAGACATCACACCAATCCAGTCGGCACAGAGTGGCGATGGAAGATGGATGACCCAGAGACGATCCTAGAGGGCGCTCTCCAGAATCACTATAAACTCATCAAACAATTCCGAGGTGATTTTTGCCAAACTAAGTTTACCAGCCAACAAAATTCATGTGTACTCTTTGTGGCTGGTTTTCTGCGTAGTTTTTCTTAGCAGAAAACTATTCAGCAAAATGTTCTGCTTAAGCAACTCAATGAAATTGGCCTTGGAATTACACGGAGGCCATGGCCTCTTTTTGCCTTAGTTGTTGCCATGGTGCTTCTTCAAAAGTTTTCCATAGACTTTTATAATATTTTTAATGGAAGTGCATTTTGTTAACTGAAAATGGCCTTGCCTTCTCAAAGAAAAATCTGTACAGTCATACAGAAAAAATAGTATGTGGACATAAAGAAATGTACTCAAACACTCTGACTGTTGTGGTTCAAGTTGATCATTACAAATAATGTACAATTCCTGTAACCTTTTAAAAAATGATTTGGGTTTGAACAAAGAAAAATTGACTGGAGCAGGACTTGAACCAACAACCTCCAGATTAATGTACCAGCACTCTACCAACTGAGCTATCTAGCACTATGTTAGTGGTCTCCCTATTAGTCAATATCTTTGTTCGGGGGTGCCAGTCAGAAGCCATATAACTGTTAGCGGCCGTGTAGCCAGGGATCACACCCAAGTTTAGGATCCAACCTTGGAAGCGGCAGCCAGGGGATTACCTCAAGGGTATGCAACTTTTTAATATTAAATATCAAGTAATAAACCACAAGGGAAACTGACTTGGTAAATTTTAAAGAATTTGGGTTTGAAAAAAAGAAAATTTGCTGTGGTTTATTACTTTTTTTTAAATTGTGAAACACATCAGAAACCCCCAAATTTTGTTTCAAGATCATACCTAAAGGGGAAGGAAAGTAATTTCACAGAAGAATCGTCTTCCTTGGACACCATGAATGATTTGATAATTTGATCTCATACCACAGGTGTCCCTGGTGTCAAGCCAGAGCGTATGGCAGAAGCCATGCAGGTCCAGCACTGTGCATTATCATTAGTCGGTGAACCAATCATGTACCCAGAGATCAACCGCTTTGCAAAGCTTGTACACAGCCATAAAATCTCCACATTTCTGGTCACCAACGCACAGTTCCCAGAAGCTATCAGGTATATACAGATACAATTTTATGGTCAAGCCAGTCTTCATTTTCTGATACTATAGATAGATTGAGCATAATTTCATAAAGCTGTTTGGATCAAAAAGTTGCTCAGCACACTAAAGTGTTGCTTAGTGGAAATGGGTTACCAGCCAAAATACCATGTGCAGTCCATTTGTTGTGACTGGTTCCCTACTAAGTTTTGCTTGACATTTAGCTTTGTTAATCTACAAGTTTATAAACTGAGGCAACAAGTGGTTGCAAGATCCCTTTGATTTTAGTTTCTCACTTGGCTTTTGTTTACAATTGCTTTGTAGAGATTTGGCAAGTTTTATGAGGTGCTCATCTGGGTAGTTAATTTAGAAAGTTCAATTTGTGCATGGCAAGAGAGATTGTGGCCATGATATAAACAGATGATTTGACTGACAACATTTACAGTATTTGAACAAATTATTACTGTTTATAAAAATTTGAATAGCTTTTAATGTGTTCATTTTTTTTGAAGGAACTTGGTCCCAGTAACGCAACTGTACGTTAGTGTTGACGCAAGCACAAAGGAAAGCTTAAAGAAAATTGACCGGCCGCTGTTCCGCGACTTCTGGCCGAGATTACTCGACAGCCTAGAGGCACTCTCAGAAAAGGTCAGTATTAAAATGTGTTGTTCTGATTAACATGATTCATCACTATTTTTGATTGAGTGTCATACATGTAAAGTAGTAGTACTAGTAGTACAATTACAGCATTACCAGGCGTGGAATTTTCATCTTTGAGAGGGAAAGGCCATTTTCAGTTTGCAAAGGGTACTTCCATTGGAAAATCTTAAAGTCTATAGGAACTTTTTGAAGGGGCACCAAGGCCAAGACCAGGGCAACGGAGGCCGTGGACTCTGTTTAATTCCAGGCCTGCATGACTTTGAAAACATGTAAAGTAATGTCACACTTTTCTATTAGAGTTTTATGTTGAAGAGCATACACGTGCATTTCAAGCTGTTGCAGACAGTTATGCTGGAAAAAAAAAGCCCGGTTCATACTTCCTGCGAATGCGAAGCGAATTTGACGTGAATTTGACGTCACAACTCTGTTTTCGCTGCGAATATTCGCAAAAGTTGAGCACAGCTCAACTCTTCAATTATTCGTTGCGAATTTTGTGACGTCAACATTCGTATCGCATTCGCATTCGCAGGAAGTATGAACCGGGCTTAATGCTCCAATTTGTTGGAATGAACAGTAATAGTGGGCCTTCTTGAATTCTCTTGACAGGGTCAGCGGACAGTGTACAGACTGACCATAGTCAATGGTTGGAATAATGAGGAGATCGATGCCTATGCAAACCTTGTCAACATCGGCAAGCCAGACTTCATTGAAGTCAAGGTAACATTTGACACAAAACATTGTAATGCACATCTCTCATCTTACTACTGTTGCTAGTCGTCATACATACACGTAAACGCACACTGTTATTGTTACTTGTTGTAGGCGTTATTTTGTTTATTCGTCTAGTCTATTGTAAAGCTGTTGTTTTTGTTTTTGTGGGCTGTTCCTTGAGACAAGCCCGGCTTTTTTGAACGTGCCTCCACATTTATTTATATTGTATTTTTTTTCTTGATGATAATATGTGGAAATAAACGTTGCTTTAGATACAATGTTAAGATACAATGAAACCATACATTTTGGATGTATGAATTTTCATAAACCAATGGGTAATAGTGTTGCAAGGGTTGTTTGTTGGGTATGACACTGCATGTTTGAGTTTAAAGAAGCTAACTACATTTATATCGGTTGTTCAACTTAAACCACTATTTGACATGTACAATAACAATCAGTAGGCTCATTGAGGACGAGCAGAAGACAAAATGTTGAGAACAAACCAACAGCTCTTTTCATTCCTTCCAAAAGAGATTTACACATGGTTGTACCAGCAAGATTTACTGGTAATAGTTACTTCTTATTATCCAAAGCCTCAAACATCACAAGAAGTTTTGTTCTTCTTTAGACAACTAGAGTGAATCCGATACCATTTTCCATTATTTCCAAGGCAACAAAACAAGCACATAATGTACGTAAACACTTTACAAACCACATTTTTTCAAAACATGCACATTTTTTCAAAGGAATTTTTATGGTACATGTTTTTAATTTGGTTAATTTTTATTTATTTATTTACTTATTTATTGTTATATATTAATTTTATTTTTTTAAGGGGGGGGAGCGCATGTACAAACTTTTAAAGAACGGTCTTTCTAACATAGAGTGTCCTGTAATTTTTCCCCTTGAATTGTGTGTTAAGAAATATTGTTGTTATACTTTGACCTTTGACCAGGGAGTGACCTACTGTGGGGAGTCCAAGGCTAGCACTTTGACCATGAAGAATATCCCATGGCATGAGGAGGTGGTGGGCTTTGTTCAGAAGCTGTTAGACCTCTTACCAGATTACGCCATTGCCTGTGAGCATGAACACTCAAACTGCGTACTGGCTGCTAATAAGAAGGTAACACGGACCGTCCATATACTGTACTAGGGTCCATTCGACATCTACCCTTGCAACTCTTGCAATGGTTGCATTGCTCATTTCCATCAATGTCATTATTTGCTTTGAAGATTTGCCACAAAGAAAATGAATCCAAAAAAAGGAAATGTCATAGTGCTGTTGGATGTGTAATAAAATAGATAAACAACAGCTAGAGCATATTAGTCGAAGCATTGCGAGCAACCAACTCTCCACTACATCTTTCAAGAAGAGACAAAGACACAGTGTACCATTAGCATTCGGAAGGGACTCGACCAAAAACTACATAACACAGCATTAATAATTAAAATCAGGTATTTCTTGAAAATCAGTTTTAAACAAAGTATCACAGCAGATTCCTACCCCTGTCTGTTGGTCTGAAGGGAATTCTTGAAAGCACTTGACTCCAAAGAGGAGTATGCAGTCAAATTGACATAGATGTACTTGGCGCCACAAAAGCCCAAAATAATCATTGTTAATAAGGGAATAAAAGAGTGGTGACGGACTCTTAAATGGCAGTTTAAGACCGGTATGGTCGTGGCCGTGACCCTGCAAGATCTTAAACATCTGTTTAAGACGGCCGATTAAGACCGAGTGACAGCTCTTTTATTTGTATTCATGAATACCTTTTTTGTTAAAAAATGTAACGTAAATAGAGACAAAACTGCAAAACTTTTCTGTTTTGTACAGCACTTTTAGTTTCCGTCTTCTGGCTTTGTTTTGCGAGGGGCCAATTTGCATGCGACACTCAATGGTTGTGAGTACGTGCGCGTACTAAGAAATTTTACATCGAGCACTGGTGTGTATTGATTGCATTGCGTGATATTAGTGCCCACGTAAGCCTTCACTCCAACACATGGCTTTTAGTGCTGAATATGCATTAGCCAACCAGTCTTAAACAACTCCTTTTAATATATCTTCATTGCTGATTTAAGACCGGTGAAACACTACCATGTGATCATGTTTCGACAAATCAGAATGCATAAACTCTCCAAAGTATTAACAAATAACATTAAATATCCACTCATTATTCTCTGATTCAGTTTAAAAAGGAGGATGGATCATGGTGGACCTGGATTGATTACTCCAAGTTCCACGAGCTCATGGCTGACTTCATGTCAAGCAACGGGGAGAAAAAATTCACAGCCTCCGACTACATGACAAAAACACCAGCCTGGGCGGTGTTTGGATGCAAAGAGCAAGGCTTTGATCCCGAGGAGACCAGGTTCAGAAGGAAAGGAAAGAATAAGGACATCTCTGGCTGTTAAGTGAACCGACAAATACTGGGAGAGAAAGTCAAGGATATGAACTGAATAACTGGACTGGGATTTCACAGCTAGGCCATTGTTTCTATTGCCCTGGTTCTTAGCAAAATAAAGTAATTCCAAAGACTTTCTTATATCCCTGAAGCCTGGTTCATACTTCATGCGAAGGCAAAGTGAATTTGACATGACAAATCCACAATGACAATCAACAATTCACTCAAGTTGAAATGTGCTCAAATCTTGCAAAACATTCACTGTAAATAATAGAGTTGTGACGTCAAATTCACTTCCTGTCCACATTCATGTGAAGTAAAAACAGAGGTAGCTTTTTCTGACAGCTAGTGGCCATGCCTCTAACAAGAAAAGAATAACAAGAATGCGATTGGGTTTGTGACTCATTCTGACTTAATCGCAGGATTGTGATTTTCTGCTCTGAAACTTTTTCTAGTGTGTGAATGGGTTGCTCCAAAGTTGAGTTAAATCAATCTGCATACAAATGTACATAATTAGCAAGGTGTACTTTACCATTGCCCCCTTTGACAATGTTTGGCTTCTGTAGTTCTGCATACAAATCTACACGTGCAAGAGCAACTGCAAACTACACAGTGTACATGTATGTTTCACAGGATGGTCAAATTGGATTGATGTTCTACAACTATTAAGCTGATAACAGAAATGATTCATTGGTTAGAGAGCCATAGTTTGTTCTCCCCATGCACAAGCTAGCGATCCGGCAATACGAGCGATTTGTGTTCCAATACACGTAAATTTCGACCGATACGCAAAAAAGAAGAAAATAGAAAAATAATTATAATTTTACACAAACATTTAAGAGAAAACCATATAGAATGCTCCAGATTGCACAGTAGTGCTCTTAAAACCAAGATAAACACCAAGTAGAAAACATTCCGAAGACCTTGTTTCATTTCAGCGTGCTTCGGCCAAACATCCCAAAATTTGGGTCCAGAATGCCCCCCAGTTTTGAAAAAACCTGGGGAGAGCCCTTGCGGTTCTAATTAGCATGGTGTACAAATAAAAAAAACCCAAACAAACTAGTTAGTAATCCCTCTTGAACTGAAAGAAAAAACAAGCATGGAAGATGTATCAAATACAAAACATGAATTTTTTGACATTTGCTTAGATTTTATTTGCATTGTATGTACAGTTGAGCATATAAAGTTCATGTACTATATATAATCAATCAGACGCGATATTATTCACATTTTTATCCGATATCCGATTTGTATGCCCTCAGAAAAAATCAGTGAAATTGTAGAAGTCTATAAAAACCTCTACAATTAAAAACATGTAGGTCAGCCATGTTACTCATTAAAATTTCCTACTCATTATCAAGGGTGAAATATCATGCCTATTAATGTACTGTAAATTTGATGCGGTGGTGGGGGGGGGGGGGTTCAAGAAAATCGTAAGAGAAAACTGAATATCTCTACAAATTAAACCTTTTTACTAATTTGTTTTTTTAATTATGAGTTTATTTGAAGTTTTTTTTTGCTGGGAATACATGTAACTGTACAGAAAGGGGCGAGGGGATGTCATTTTTTAATCAAAGCTTTGTGTTGACTTGTTTTCTTTTTTATGTTGACCTGAAGTATTTATTGGTCAGTCGCAGCAAAACTAGAATGCTGTCTCCTGAAATGATTTTTATAGCACTTTTGTAGTTCTTTGGGTTTTCATATATTTAACGATATCTTTTCTGTACTCCGTGTTTAATTTTCAAGTTGAAGATTTACATCTGTACCACTGAGGTAGTTGTTTCAACTTCTTTATTTTTTGCTATTTAATTTCATAGTCAGATACTGTAGTAAGAAATATCCTTGGCTAACTGGCCAGTTCCAATAATGGATTAATCTCAGAAAAATAAAGCATTGTGTAAATCACTCATTCAAAAATTATGTCTTTTTGTATCCTTTTTGTATCCTTCATATGTTTGTTGACTTTGTTAATGTCTGTTGGACTATTTTTTACATTTGCTCCTTGTATATAATAAAAAAACAAAACAAAAAACTCAAAAAGCAAAATGTTGGACTCTGATTACATTGGTATGCCTGACCCCCATGTTGAACGAAATTTACTTATGCAGTCCTCAGTCCAACAGAATCAAACAAAACATTCAGTCGGATTTTGATGGGTTGGGGATGGTTGGGGTTAATAGTATAGAGAAGTCACTGACAGTATAACATGGAAGGTCCATCAAGCACAAATGCTTCCATTGAAATCATGACTGGCAGGATAGATACAGGTTAAAGGAAGTGGACACTATTGGTAATTACTCAAAATAATTATTAGCACAAAACCTTACTTGGTATCAAGTAATGGGGAGAGGTTGGTAGTATAAAACATTGTGAGAAACGGCTCCCTCTGAAGTGGAGTAGTTTTCGAGAAGGAAGTAATTTTCCACGAATTTGATTTCGAGACCTCAAGTTTAGAACTTGAGGTCTCGAAATCAAGCATCTGAAAGCACACAACTTCGTGTGACAAGGGTGTTTTTTCTTTCATAGTTATCTTGCAACCTCAAATTTTCACAGGTTTGTTATTTTATGCATATGTTGAGATACACCAAGTGAGAAGACTGGTCTTTGACA
Organism: Plazaster borealis; assembly: GCA_021014325.1. Taxonomy (NCBI): domain Eukaryota; kingdom Metazoa; phylum Echinodermata; class Asteroidea; order Forcipulatida; family Labidiasteridae; genus Plazaster; species Plazaster borealis. The sequence continues at coordinate 11,120,515 of CM037473.1, forward strand.
ATTACCAATAGTGTACACTGTCTTTAATGGCCGTCTATAAATTGGCCGACTACCTTGCTCTGGAAGTGCCATCCGACATGTTGAGATCCTGAGATAATTTACCGCAGGATGATGACATCATAAACGTAAGATGGCGACATCCTGAGATGATTTATCTCGGGATGACGACATCTTGAAATGAAGAATGTTGTCTTCCAGATATATTTAATATCGGGACGACGACATCCAGAAGGTAGGATGTCATCTTTCCAAGATATTGTATCTTGGGTTCTTAACATTTTCAGGATGTCATCATCCAATGAAGAATTATCTCGGGAAGTCGACATCCTACCTTCAGGATGACGACATCCCAAGATAATTTATCTCGGAATGCTGACAACTTACTTTCATGATGTCGACATCCTTAGATAAACCATCTCGGGAAGTCGTCATCTTACGTTTATGATGTCATCATCCTGCAGTAAATTTTCTCAGGATCTCAACATGTCGGATGGCACTTCCAGAGCTCTGTAGGATTGCTCTAGTGGTACATGTATCTTGCTCTGCTTCTTGTCTCTGTGTTCCCCAATTACAATCATACCTCGGAATTGAGCCTCTAACATGGATCAGAATTACTTGAACACATGGATAAAATCCATCCCTAATGAGAAACATTACACTGTTCAGGCTTCAAGATACACTGCATTCTTCAGGCAAAATGTACTCGTTGTTCGCTCTTAGCCTTATAAGCTAAAAGTAGCTCCAGGTTTTAACAAAATATAGTATACATAATGGCAGATGCAGACTATGATGTCATTGGGAAACTCCACCATTGATAGGTCTACTCCTCAGACTTTCTCAACTTTATGAGGTGGATGCAACCTTAACCCGCTACTGAACAATAAGGGGTTCAATAAACACATTGCTTACACAACCCTTGTTGGAGCTTGTACACCTGGGCGAGGAGAAGCAAGATATGGTTGGACATCAGGACAAACTTGTGTTCCCTGAAGCAGCGCTGTGCAATTTTGTCTCCTTACCCATCACAGAACACTTCTTTATTGATTCCTTCACTTGTATCCGTTCTTCTGGAGAGAGAGGAAGAGAAGAATTTCAAACATGGTTTTCAATTTTGAAGGCAAAGGCAAATATAAATCCAATAAAACAAAATGAAGTCATACATGTAGACTTTTATCATGAATTTGTTATCCTGCTTTTGTCTTGTTCAACCTTATACAACCAAGCAGAGCATGAAGGGGAAAATATGCATGTGTGAAAAAAAAATTAAAAATTAATATGGCGCTCGAAAATTATTTCTCCTCGTCAGTTGGACATTTATTTCATTCCTTAAACCATCTCAGCTCTCTTGGGAGCATACATCATGTGCTGCCAAACTAAATCAACCACAAAATTATCTCTGCCCTCACATGTACCCATTTACCCATAGGTGAAGAGAAGCAACTACAGTTAAGTGCCTTGCTCAAGGACACAAGTGTCATAACGGCTTTCCAATGGTCCGTTTGTGCTTCAGAAACATGAACGTAAATAAAATACGAGCCATCCAAATCTGCAAATGTCATGAGAAAACTCTATATATGGGTGTCCAAATAGAGTTCCATTGACAGAACAAATTATTAATGTAAGCCAAAATAAATATCCTCAATCATATCAATGAGACAACTCAGAGCCGTATATTGAGAGAGTTGCAACAAATAGCGGTTAGAAGCCATTTTGTGTAAAAAAAACCTGCATTGGCGAATACAGGTTGCCAGACTAGTCTGCCCATTGGGTTGTGCTGCATTTGGGCCGAAAATGGCGTCCAGCAACCACGTGACCGAAGAAAACTGGTCCCTCTGTGTCACAACTCTCTCAACACACAGCTCTGAGACAACTCAAATGTGCATCTTACCATTTGTTTTGCACTGTCTCAGTAAGACGACCAACTGCTGCCTGTTGAACTTCACAAGAAACTTCTGGCAGGAACGCATGGTACCTGGAAGATGTATAAAATAAGATGCATATTTACACTGGTGCCTTGGGTAATAAGATAATTAAAGAGAGGCTTGTAGAAGCACCATGTGCAAAATTATCTAGAGTTGGAAAGGGGAGATGGGAAGAGAGGTTTACCACAATAACACCTGCTTCATTACCATGGTCCAGTGGTTAGACTGCAGGACTTGCAGTCACAAGGTTGTGGGTTCAAATCCGGCCAAGCTAACCGCTGATTTCACAATGACTAGGTATTGTCGTCTAGTTACTGTATCACAATTTGTTGATTTGTGCAATTCATAATCATAGAAGTTAAACCAATGTTTGTATAAGTGAATTGGCTGTTGCCAGCATGGCATTTATATCCGAGTTCCCTTGTCGGGAAGATCATCTATAACAAACAAACAAACAAACAAGCAAGCGAGCAAACACCCCAACAAACAAACAAACAAACGACACGATGATGAGTGTTTTATTTTACCCGAGACGTGTATCGTTCTTAATGATAGAGGACATCTTGCGATTGATGTGATGAATGGCAACGTCGAGCCGAGTATCTTCTGGTGATGACGACGGACTCGAATCATCACAAGGCCAGTGTAGGAATTCAAGTACTTCACTGGAAATAATTCAGATCAAATAAAATACCGTCATCTTCGATTAAAGGTACCCAAAGGTTTTGTAATACAACCTAGGATCTATTTATTCAAGCATTTGAGACGATAATTCCATCTTGAATTACAGCACAGCATTGTTGTAAATAATTTGAACAAACATGTAAGATTGCTGGCTCAGTCATGTGCCAGCTCCACATAATGTACATAATGTATTAGATCCTCAGTACTACATGTATTTGTATGGATTTCATAAAATTGCTGTAGCACATTTTGAAGCTCCAGTTAAATGGAGTTTATTGGTCAACAGTGGCCTCCAAAGAAATTTTTGGGCAAGAAGAAACATTCATTTTCTTAGAAAAACATATATTTGTGGATTTTGATTTTTCTTCTCCCCTCAGAATTATAAGCATTTTGCACTTAACGCCCAAGTGACAGATATGAAAGTGCAACTGGACCTTACAGCGAACAGTACTGAGCCGACGACGAGATATATGACCAGAAAAACCTTTGAAACTTTACCACTCAATCCCCAGGAGATGGCAGCCAGACCATAGTCCCCATGGGTATGCCGTACTTTGCATTTCACAGCATTATAGATATTCTGGGTAGCAATTGCGAAAGCTCGACTGTTGGGATCTTCAAACACCATCTCACACAGAAAATACCTACAAAAACAAAGATACAAGAAAAAGAGTGTCAGGTTGCAGCAGTTGTTTCATGATTTGTCTTCCTTTGTCTTGATCACACAATGTAGGCCCTTTAGGCCTACAGCAGACATGGTAGAGCTGCTTAATTAACACAACATGTAGCAGAAATCTGCCAAGCAAAAACAACACAATATTTAACATGTTTAAAGGAAACCAGTCATAGACAGTAGCCTATTTTAGCTGATAACGTGATTCTGTTTCTGCAAATGTATGTGTTGGGCGCAATCTTTGAAGGTCCTTTTTTTAAATTCGGGCGATGTGCCATTTTGTGAAATATACGCTGTATGAAGGAAATTTACGTCCAGAGGTTAAAGCAGTAAGTTCGAAGTAGTGTTCTGCTGGATCTTAACTTCTGTCCGAAGTGATACTTTTGTTCAAAAACTTGGGAAGAACGTCGAGAAACAGGTCTTCTCTCGAACTGTAAAGTTCAGAAATTCTTGTGACAAAGCACGGGACACTCGCGCTGGCAGCTTCCCATGGGCATGTGATAATTAAACCACACTGCAACTTGTTAATAAACTTTCTGTTAAAATATAAAAACAAATTTGACAATTCGTTTGAAAGACAAATGCATCCCGTTTTTGTTTCTAGTTTGACGATGACAACAATCGCGTCAATGTTTATTCATGCAAACCGCGTAGTTCGTGTCAATTTCTTCCCTCAGTCGCGCAATGTTTTTTTGTGGGCAAATTTTAAAATTGGCTTGTGCGAATTTAAAAAAAGGACAACTTCAAAGATTGCGCCTAACATATGCACTGGGAAGAGATGAAAAGTTAGTTCAAGCATGGATTAACTTCTTTCTTGGTTATTCTTAAAGGAACATTACAGAACTGGTTTTTGCTAACAAAACAGTTAAGCACTTTATATAATCCACCATATACATAAACTGACAAACCTGTAGAAGTTTGAGATCGATCGGCCATCTGGGTCACGAGAAAATAGTGAAAAACCGATTACACATTTGCATGTGTTATACACTGCATGAATAAAACGCTCATGAGCGATAAACTCCAATCGGAAATTAGTTTTATTTATTTCTCATCAAATATGGCATTTCAGACAGAAATATTTCTAGGGATGTTTTCTATTATCATCATCATTAGACCGTGTAAGTTTTATGTAAATCTGTAAATCTTAAAGAAAATTTTAATTACCAGTTCTGTAACGTTCCTTTAAAGTGAGACTAAGAATAAGATTACAATAACACATTTTTCGGCAAATGTATGCACAGTTTGTAAGAGATGAAAAGTTAGTTCAAGCATAGATTAACTTTTTAGTTATTTGTAAATAAGACTAAGGAGAGAATAACACATTTTTCGGCAAACGTATGCACTGTTTTTTGAAGAGATGAAAAGTTAGTTCAAGCATGGATTTAACTTCTAAGTTCTTGGTTATTTAGTGAGCAAGACTAAGAATAACCAAGTAAGATTACGATGTTAATCCTTGCTTGAACCTGCACAGAGAAAGGACATCTTAATCTTACTCGGTTGTTATTCTTAACTCTTAGTTTTGAGTCTTAATTAAGAATAATAACCAAGAAGATGTTAATCCATGCTTGAAATTCTACCCATGCTTGAACCGAATGAACTATAAGTTATAACTTTTCATCTCATCTCTTCCAAACAGCGCATACAAAACGAAAATTGACGAGGCCGATAACAAGTTTACTTATTAGCATGTAATAAACTACCATCACGACCTACCTATTTTTAAGTCGCACCATTTTTTAAACTTACGAATACAGTCAATGTTGACAATTAAAAACTTGAAAGATCCGCGCAAGAAGTATCAGGTAGAAGCAGAAGCAGGAAAGTGTGTGTAAGACTTGTTTTTAAAAACAGCGCCCTCAATTGCTCAATCGACGCTTGTTATTTTGTGTTAGTATCTATATTCTCGCCGTATCTAAAACACACAAGAACTGATAAAGTACCAGACCACCGGACCTACCGCTTCAAAAAAAACCAAACCGTAGTGCTGTTATTGAAAGAAAGTGGGAAAGAATTTCAGCAGTTTTAACGCAGAATTACCCTTAGATATAATGCAGATTTTCATAAAATCCGAACTGATAGATGACCTCTAATATTCCGAAGTTGAAAAGGACCTGATTTTAAAAGAGTAAGTTAAAAACTTCAACATGAAAAAGTCCCAAATACATAAACAACAATTGACGATCAGACAATTCACCCCATATCATTGTGGCATGATTGCCACTTAACCCATTGTAAAGATGAATTATAAAATAGGGTCTGGTAAAATTTGTGAAAAAAGCGTACACACGGAATAGACCCTTACACACATACGTTTATTCTTAATCTAGACCCAGCATGCCCAGAAGAACTAGGGCGCTGTAGGCCTACTCCATAATTGTTTTTCGACATTTGCCATGTCTGCGCAGCGGAATTGTACGACCGCAGGCAGATATCAAAAGAAATTGAAAGGAGTACAACACCCCAGTTACTAAGACATTGTTTGACACTTCATTGAAAACTGTTAAATTACAGTGATTGAGACAAGGCTGCTGAGAATTGCAGGCATACTTTTGTGCTCCTCCCTGACACTGACACACACAGGGAGGAGCACAAAAGTATGTCCTGTCTCCCGTATCGTCAGTCATGTCAGTTGAAACGTTAATATTTGTTGATTATTGAGTCTTGAGGTAGCCTAGCTAGGTTAACCAAGGGAAAATGTGCCTAGACCTTTCCTCATAAAAAGGAAATACAATAGGTTGACAGAGGTTTTGATTTATACTTCAAAGCTAAAAGAAGGATTTTTATCAGTATGTTATTGCAACTATGCAAGTCTCTGTTATATAGAAATGTTTTTTTTAATGTAAGTTAAATATTCAAGATTGTATGAGTTGAGTTTTGTAACTAACAGCCTATTATTAGTATTTGTTCAACTCAACTCTTTGAAATAATTTGTCTTTGCAGTTCTTCTTTCTGTGTAATGTTTACTGAAATCATCTCTGCTCACCTGTAATGTTGTAATCATGACCAGTCGTCGACATCATAGCTCCAGCTCAGATGACAATTCTTCAGCCTCCTCCAGGAGTTCTTCCCCCGCCACCGCCGTCCCAAAGGCATATGCCCGCCTCGAGAATGACAGTGAACAGGTCCAGACACTCGTCGACCGTGAAAAAGAAAAGATGTATCGCAAGAGACCGTATTCAGTTTCGCTGAGTAGTGGAAGTGAGTTGGAATTATCACCTGAATCAAGCGTTCCGAAGGCCTATTCAAGGAAGAAAAAGAAGAAAAGTATGCACGAGGATGGCAATAGTTGGAAGAAGAGTACCAGGGTGCCTTCCAGTTCGAGTAGCAGTAGTGACAGTAGTAGTAGTAGTTCGTCCAGCTCCGATAGTTCAAGCGACTCAGAGACAGAGCATTATTCACAAAATCAGAATAAAAAGAACCTTTCCTCAAAGGACAGGACCAAGGATAACAGAAGTAGCCAGCAACATAGGTCCAACAACCAGAGTGAAAACTCAAGTAGAAAGGTACATGAGGGGGAAAAGAAACTTCAGCAGAGACGAGACAAAAGTCGCATAATGGTTGCCCAGAGTCCAGAAGAAATCAGACTCAAAAAGAGAGAAGTAGATGATAAGCCAAGAAGCTCCAGACACACAGATGTGGCGAGGAGATCTTATAGTCAAGAAATACATTACAAGGATTCTATGTCCAGAGGTCGAAACGAAGACAAGACACACAGGCATCACGTTGACCGTGAGCTCCGGCGAGACCAGGAGCCCATAAGGGATGAGTCCAGTAAAAAGAACAACCACAAGGAAAAGGACTTCAAAAGAGATGGAAGCCAATCTGAAAAAGACAGAAGGTATTACGATGGGCTTAAGGAAATGCCAAGGGATGAGGGGTCTAATTCCAGACGTAGAGAAGAAGAGCGTTACAAGAGTGGTGATGCTCAAAAGATAGTGCACAAATCTTCCAGGACTGCTCATGCTGTGGAGCATTCACAATCCAGAGCCAAATCTAGTCGAGAGAGGGATCGTAGGAAGCTAAATGAAGTTTCTAAACAAGGCTTGAATCCTGAAAGATTCAGTCCTACAGAGGCGCACTCGAGGAGCAAGTCCAAGTCCAGCAAGGAGAAAGAACGTCAGACGGTAAAGCATGAATCATCAGTGAGTAGTGCTGGCCGAGAGTACTTCAGTACCGAAAGAGGATGCTGGGAATGGGAACCCCTCGAAGAGCCCAGCCGAAAAGCTCCTGGTGATCCCAGGGATCAAGCTTCTCAAAGGCATGATAGGAGACAGAACTCTAGGGAAGGCAGGACAGACAGCAGCAGTAGACATTCAGTCAGAGAAAGCAGTCATGCAGAAAAATACCACAAACGGGAAAGCTTGAATGTTGACCCAAGAAAGACAGTCCACTCACCGGTGTCTCCCGCGAAAACAAAATCTGACAGCATAGAGAGGAGGAAGAGGAAGAGCGAACGGGCTAAGGAGAAGGAACGAGCCAAACTGAAGAAGGAGAAACGTAAAAGGAGAGAAAAAATGGAAAGGAGGAAAGCAAAGAAAAAGGAACGGAGAGAACATCGTAGTAAAAAAAGTAAGGAGAAAAGACGCAAAGAGCGAAAGGAGAGACGGAGCAAGGAACCTAAAGGTCCGAAGATCTCAAGCATTCAGGCTAAGCTACTTAATTTAGCAGCAGGTGAGGCTCTAGAGTAGATTAAGAATACCTGAAAAAAACTGTCTCTGGTTTATAATGGATAACGCATACATGCACAGCAAGGTACAAGTACACATGTTGCAAACCTCACTACAGTAATAAATTATGTTGGCTTTGCAGGATAAACCTGCCTCTTTGGTCAGGTTCCCTGTAACAAACATTTCCCAAGAGAAACAAAGCACCATAATATTTTTCACTCTTTTAGCCTCAGTTTGGTTACATGGTTTTGTAATTAAAAAAACCCATAGTGGTTTGCCTGTGCTTAATTAGTTTAATATCTTTCACTGCTTAACCATTAATTCTGAATGCTCCTCAAATGTAGGTGTTCAAGACCCAGCACCCCGCATCTTGGCACCAATGACCAAGGAAGAATATGAGCGTAAGCAGAGTCGCATACGGAGGGTCTATGATGAAGACACTGGTAGACACAGGTAACCTTTCTTAACACATTCCCTTGTGGTTTATTACTACATATTATTTGAAACAAAGTCGCATCCCCTTAAGGTGATCCCTGTACTGATACTTCTTCAGGTTGTATCGTATACTTGGGTGTGATCCCTGGTTATACGGCAGTTACAGGTTGAATGGCTTCGGACTGGCACCCCCGAACAAAGATATTGACAAAATAGGGAGGCCACCAATATTAGGGCTACTAGTGAATCCGGAGGCCGCAGGTTCAAGTCCCGCTCTAGTAAATTTTAAAATTTTGTTCAACTCGGAATTAAATCACATTCACACTTCTTACCTTCGAAGGCCTTCAGGGTTTATGATATGAGACGCATGCCAACGTCGGTGAGCAACAATTTTCGTTGAGAGTTCATTCAGTTTTCACAGAAGGTTTTACAAGTTAGGAAAATTAACTCTTCTTGCATGTTTACTTGGTTTTGTTTCAGGCTTGTAAGGGGAGAAGGTGAAATAGTTGAAGAAATAGTCAGCAGAGATAGACATCGACAGATCAACAAGGTAAATTTCATTGGAAAAGGGAATTGACAGAATGTACCATTCTCCAACTTCATGGCAGGCCTGCAATTTCATCTTTGAGAGGGCAAGGCCATTTTCATTTTGCAAGGGCAGTTCTATTGGAAAATCTAAAGTTCTATGGAAAACCTTTGAAGGGGCACCAGGGCTAAGACAAGAGGCAACAGAGGCCATGGCCTCTGTGGCCTCTGTGTAAATCCAGGCCTGTTATGGTGGTGTGCATGCAACTTGACAAAATGCACACATAATTTAAGATAAGAATATTATGCACAATTCCTGTTTGAGTGTGCTACCACCACAGTAATGGCAGCATTTAGTCCTGCCATCAGTTGTCTTCTCTTAGACAATATGTTGTGAGATTTTCCGAAATTCATTATTACATATGGAAGGAATTATTTGTCTTTTCTAAAGAGAGTTGATTCTTTGTGCATAGTAACTATTTACTGTTTTTCAGTGTAGAGAAAACAATACTTTAGCTATGCCCAAATATGTAATCTTAAATGAGAGCTCGGATCTATATAAATAGCTATTTAAAATTTAAATTCAAATTTTCAGATCAAATTGGCCAAACTTTGGAATTTAAATTGTATTCTCTTCCTGTTATTGGCCATATATTGCTGTTGGTTGGAGATAACTAAAATGAAGGGGAAAAAATAGTCCATAAGGATTCAGCTGGCTGGCAAAATGTAAACTACATCATTGTAAGAAAAACAATAATGACCTACTAGTGCCTGTCTTTAAAAGAATGTTGAAATCTCTTTCTACAGCAAGCAACAAGAGGTGATGGCATATCATACCAAAGGAGTCTTGGTCTTCATAGATACTAGGTAAAGGATTAACAACTTACCAGATTTCCCACCTGACAGATCACACCTAAGAGGTGATTAATTTGCCAAGAAGGGGCAGAATTAACAGGTTAACACGTCATCCGGCGTTAACTGGTTAAGGCAACCTCTGTAAAGACCAGGAAGACATGTGAAAAGAACTTGTTACAGTTAAGAGCACGGCAGGATTGACACATTATTTAAAACCCTCCTGGAAGATAGCAGAATGTGCGCAGTTTTCAAAAAATATATGTATTTTGTTCACTGCACCTGTAACAACTGAACCAAGAAACTACATATTCATTCCTATCCTGACATTCAACCACCGCTATGATGTAGCAAAGCCTTGCAGAAACTATGGATTCACTGTGTTTCTACCAACTTTGGCCCAGCAGAGTTAACGATGTCTTATACTCTCTAGGTGCACGGTGTGTCATACTTAAAATCTGCATTTAATAGCAAAACATTGACTTCTTGTACAGTATTCTAAGACAAAAATATGTGGACAACCCTTCTGTGTTACGACGCCATGAAGAGATTTTTCTGTTAATTAATCTGTGATGTGTTGTGCTGAGAGAATCACAATTCAAGTTTGTCTCCTTTGGTTCACCGACAAAGGACGAACAACAATGGTTTTAATAACGGCAGCTGAGTGCATCCTTGTATTTAACTCAAGGTTGACCTTATGGCCCGAATAGTGTACATGTAGATTGCAGATTAGTGGGGGTTTAAAAAGTTAGCGTTGACATTATTTTTAAACCTGTATGTTACTCAGGACTTTAGTTAGCTTTGTGCAAACTTGTTGTAGCAAATTATTTGAAGCATAGTGTACTCTTTTTTTTATTTTCTTTTTTTAAATAGCAATTTACAAACTTCCAAGCTTGCCATTCTGTTTGTCATTATTTTATGAATTTATAAATCATGTTTTGCAGAATTTAAAGGTAGGATAAAACATTTCTCAAATGTGTTCCTACTAATGAAGATTTGAAACTAGTCTTTGAGGAGAGTACTTTTGTTAGGTTTATAATCAATGGCTACCATTTTGTATGGGCAGCTACAAGTTGAAGGAATTGTTGAAATTTTTACCGGACGACATATAGCCTATACAGTGTGGCAGATAGGGCAAATATTTTTGGTAACTGTGCCTTTGATGTTTCAAGCAAGATATTTGGCACACAGTCAGAGTATATCATGAGAAAGATATTGGCTATAGACCTTTATCAGGTGCGGCCATCTTGTTTTTCTCCCATTAAAATCAATGTAACCAAACCAAGGCTGGAAGGAGAAATAGTCTGGTTCTTTTTTGTACAAAGAATATTAGCATCCTTTACTGTTATTGGATACATGGAAGATGGCGGCAGCATGATACAGGTCTATAGAGCCATCGCAGATTTGCTCTTTGAAAAAAATTTGGTAGTTCAATAAAAGCAATTTTCACAATGTTCAAAATGGCTGCCATTGCTTGTTATTCTATAGACCATGTGAACTTTGTTTACAATAAGTGTGACCTTGTGCATTCTTTGGGTATTCTGGCAGGCAAGATACTACACAGGTCCTATGGGAAAGTTGACATTTTGTGTCATAATTTCCACATAAATCCAAGAATTATGAAAGTAAAAGCTGGACAAGTTTTGAGATGTGCCCCCTTTCATCATATCAAAAGTTGATAGGAATTAGACAGTGCAATCTCCATAAAATATAAGATTTTATGTTTTATTCCATTAGTCTGTGTACAAGTCGTGCCTGCAGGAAGTCCAGGCTCTGTGACTCTTTTGTAAACATGTGATGTCACAGGTCACATCGTCTATACCTCTATTTTTTTTCCAAAAGACAAATCTGTGATGGCCCTGTAGCCAAATATCTTTCTCATGACATACTCTGACTGTGTGTCAAATTCTATGCCTGTATCATCAAAGGCACAATTCCATCGCCAAACTGCTGTACTAATATATTGGCCCAAATAATTGTAAAAGGAGGGTATATGTATCTCCCTGGTCCCCTTCATCTCTCTGCCCTTCGGGTAACCGGTGAGGAGTGGACACCGGTGGAAATGGGGATAAGTGGACACCGGTGAGGAGTGGACACCGGTGAAAATGGGGATAAAAACCAAAGTACAATAAAATTGTCTGGATTTCACAGTTTTTCTTTTTCATTTCAGATTTTGTTTTGATTCTGACAAGATATGGTAGCATAATATAATAATAAACATTAAATCAAAGTTGTGCAAATTGATTGAGTAGACTGATCTAAATCTGTGAATACTTTAAGAAATTCTGTGAATTTATTTATACTTTTCAATCAAAAAAAGTGTCTACCTGAACTTCCTATATAAAATGAGTTGAACCAAAATGATTTTAAACAAGTTTAAAAGTGAAATAAGATAATTTCTCCCAGCCATACCTTAGAATCAATTTGTATTCATTTTTTGTGCATTCAATTACATTGAATAATCAGGGTAAACACTGGTCAAAACCTTTTTTTACCTCATTTTATAAAAATAATGAGAAGAAAAAAAAATCAGAAGTACGAACCCCCTTATGATCACATGTAAGATTATGGGAGGGGCATGTCAGTGTTTACGAGGCGGGAATGACTTTTTCTCTGAACTGAAAACAGGAGAAAAAGTAACAGTTTAATGTCACTTGCAGTAACTGAACTATCGTAATTGGAGCTTCCTTTAGCAATGCAAGTAACTGTTACCATTTATGTGCTTGTATAGTTCAAAGGGATTGTATACGTTTGGTAATTGGAACCCACCGTTTGTTTTAAACCTATGTAGTTGTAGATATATACCATAAAACTAACCTGTGAAAATTTCATTTCAAAAGGTGGTAGTGTTTTTGAGATATGGTCTAAAATCTGGAGCGGTTATGTCCACACAGGAAGCATAACCTGCAATTGGAATACCTCAGATTCAATATTTAGGGTGATAAAAACTGATATCTTTTTCCATAATCACATTACTTCAAAATGAAATGTTTCTCAAAATGCTTTATACTATCAGAAGCTGCTGTACATCTTACCTAGTAAGTTGTTATTGCCATTAATTTTCAGAGTAATAACCAAACGTATACAAAGTATAGAAAGTTCATCCCCATCCTCTAATTTACAAATAAAAAGACTATCAAAGCAATCCGATCAAATGTCATTAAACTCGGTAGTCAAGTTTGAGTGAAACAACAAACAACTCTATGTTTTATCAGGGATTTTGTGCACATTGGTACATGGCCTATTCTGATTGCGTCAATCAAAATAGCAACTGATTTGTGGGGTCTTCAAATACTATTTCCTTGACACAGTTTGACATTATTTTAGACAGCCAAATTTCTGTGGAGGATTGAACATTTAGAATGAACCTTAGCTTTCGCTATAACTTCCAATCCTGTGCTTTTTTCTTTATAATATTAAAATCTACATGTAAATTTACTAAAAGCAGTCTCAAAATCTGATGTGTGCATGCTTTACTTACATTGTACATTGGCTTTGATAGCTTGAGAAACAAGCCGGTCGAAAGGAATAATTTGACTCAATTTTGAATGTTAAAAAAAAATTTATGAGAAAGACTTAACCTAGTATAATTTGTAATGTGTTCTCATAGATCATTGTGGAGAATTTTTTTCTTTCTTTCAATTAGGCCTATTTACGGAAGTGTATATAGGACATACCGAAAAAACAAAATCGGGCTCAACTATTCCGCCCGGGCGGATTACTATTCCGCCCGGGCGATTACTATTTCGCCCGGGCGGATTACTATTCCGCCCGTGCGGATTACTATTCCGCCCGGGCGGATTGCTATTCCACCCGGGCGGATTACTATTCCGCCCGGGCGGATTACTAAACTACACAATCCCCATAGTCTTTAAGTTCCACCATCAGGCACTGGTTAACTGCATGCACGCAATTGCACTGACATGCCCCAAAATTGATTAAGTCGTCTTAATTAAAGCCAAATAAACCCATTCCCCAAAGACGACAAGAGTCGTTAGTAATTAACAAAGCTTGTAGATTGCTTTGTTTTGTTCTTTAATACAATTTTAGGTAAACTTACCACGTTAATTAACAAGTTCTGTCGGGCTATCTAGCAGTGATGACTTGAACCACGTGGTCTGAACAGGTCGATGCACCGTCGTATACATGCTCTACAGCTGGCCCCGTATTACGCCATGCGGCCTCGTAATCCGCCCGGGCAAAATAGTAATCCGCCCGGGCGGAATAGTAATCCGCCTGGGCGGAATAGTAATCCGCCTGGGCGAAATAGTAATCCGCCCGGACGGAATAGTAATCCGCCCGGGCGGAATAGTAATCCGCCTGGGCGAAATAGTAATCCGCCCGGGCGAAATAGTAATCCGCCCGGGCGGAATAATAATCCGCCCGGGCGGAAAAGTAATCGCCCGGGCGAAATAGTAATCCGCCCGGGCGGAATAGTAATCTGCCCGGGCGAAATAGTAATCCGCCCGGGCGGAATAATGGAGCCCGATTTTTTTTTTCGGTATGTCCTATATACACTTCCGTACCTATTTTTAAATTATTAATACACAAAAATAAAAAATTCTTACAATAACTAGTAACATTAAATGGCACTGGAATGAAATTTTACAACTCAAATTTGACCCCCGTTCAGTTCTGTCAGATTTTGAAGGAACTTTCTTTAACAACTTGTGTTATTAGTGCTCTTTTCAAATGGCAGTTTGACCCAAAATGTCATTATTGCTATTAATTGTGGGTGAGCTTAAAAGGTCATGTCACATGAGGCAATTTACAGGCAACAGTTCAAGGCCTTTCACATTTACCTTTAAAATAATATTTAATTTTCTTGGAGATTCCAAGAAACTGTTGGGAAATTGATTATTATGCTAGCAACCAGGGCCCAATTTCATAGGGCTGCTAAGCACAACAATTTGCTTAGCATGAAATTTCTTCCTTGATAAAAACAGGATTACCAACCAAATTTCCATGTGTTGCATATGGCTTGTTACTGGTATTCAGCTGTTATTTGCTTATCCTGAAAATCACGTGGAAAATTTAAATTGGTAATCCTGTTTTTATCAAGGAAGAAATTTCATGCTAAGCAAATTGTTGTGCTTAGCAGTTCTATGAAATTGGGCCTGTTCCTTTTGCATGCTGTGCAGTTGGTTGCCTCCAAGTTGTCTTGTGTGTCAAGTCTCTGAGGTCTATTGGTAATCTAGGGCCCAATTTCATGGAGCTGCTCAAGCACAAAAAGCAGGTAAAGCACAAAATAATTTGACTTACCAGAATAAAGCTACCAGCCAAAATACCATTCCACATGTACCATCTTTGCCTGGTTTCCTGCTAGTGTTTGCTCAGCAGAAAATTGTCAACCAAGCTTTTCTGCTTTAAGCAGCTCTATGACATCGGGCACTGGTCCTTAACGGTGACTGCTCTATATTCCGACACCCCTATGTTCCGACAACCCTATGTTCCGACAACCCTATGTTCCGACAAAACCCTGATGATTTGCACGCTAGAGTTATGGTTAGGCTTAGGGTTAGGGTTAGGGTTAAGATTATGAAAATACATTAGGGGTGTCGGAACATAGGGGTGTCGAAACATAGGGATGTCGGAACTTAGGGGTGTAACTGTCCTTAACATGTACATGTACATTGGTCTCCGAACCCCTTGCACAGACGTCACACAGTCTGCCCATGTTCTGCCATTTCGCGAGTCAAATTGCATGTAAACACATGGTGCTTGTCTCACCACGCCTGCGTTGCCTAAAATGCACACTGCACAGTAACATAGAATCCCAAAATGGCACAATATTTATTGTGGGTGATGACATCGGGTGCATTGGGTCAATAACCCATCCACATAGGTATACACCATTATTGTAGAGCGCCGAAGGTTCAAGATGGGCAACTCGAGCTGAAAATGTGAAATGTGCACTGGACGCCATTTCAGCAAGCAACTCTTTCGATGCAACAATAGATCAGTGCAGACAATAACCATTGCTATCATTT
This sequence comes from Plazaster borealis, assembly GCA_021014325.1. NCBI lineage: Eukaryota > Metazoa > Echinodermata > Asteroidea > Forcipulatida > Labidiasteridae > Plazaster > Plazaster borealis. The sequence goes on from CM037473.1 coordinate 11,136,266, forward strand.
TCAATGATATAACAATATACTTGCTTGCTGAAATGGCGCCCACGAGTATTTCCCGATCCAACAACAGATAGAGTTCTACAATCTTCATTATAAACCCTAGTGAACAACAATATACATGTACACCAAAATGGATATATTCCTGCACAATTTAACTAATTTTTTTTTGAAAGTAGTTATTGTTTTGTATCCACAATGCTTATTCCTAATAATAATGTAAATATGAATAAAATCCCTTGCAATGTATACATGTAAACTGTATTGCTCCTGACCTTTTTAACTTCATATTTTGTGAACAAAACCTGTACATTCGTAACATTTCTTGCAGAGAATGTGAATAAAAACATTTCAACTTAAGAAGGGATATTTTTCTTTTCCATTTAATATTTAATGGACGGTCTTATTTTTATTTCTGAAAACAAGTTACCTTCGTGTTTCTATACACTTAAGTTATTTTGCTTTTCCATAAACAATTTTTACAAATGAATAGTTTACTAATACTGTCTGTCACATATATTTATTGTTAATAACATCTGAAATATACACCAAAATATGTAAAGAGTTTGAGAAATGCAAAAAACAAAACAAAACAAAACAAATACATTTCAAGGTGCTTCAAAATTTAAATTTAAATATCAAAATCTAAAATCAGAATTGATAAAAAAAAACCTTAAAGGCATCGTACACGTTTGGTAATTGGAGCCTTTTGTTTGTTTCAAACCTATATAGTTGTAGATATTTACCATAAAACTAACCTGTGAAAATTTCATTCCAAAAGGTGGTAGCGTTTTTGAGACATTGCCAAAAATCTGGAGCCGTTAACGCTTCTCAGATTCACATGTTTTGGGGGATAAAAAGTGATATATTTTTCCATAACCGCAGTGCTTCTGAAGTGAAAAGTTTCTCAAAATGCATCATACTATCCAAAGCTGCTGTACTTCTTACCAAGTAAGTTTTTATTGCCATTAATTATCAGAGTCATTACCAATCATGTACGATGCCTTTAAATTTGACTGTTCTAGGAATACAGGAACCATCCAAGTTCTCTATGCACTTTGTGCTGAATACAAAGTCGATGACAATGTCATAAATACCTACTGGTATCGTGGTACCCGGTTTGGGGAACAAAGGAACATCTTGGGCACTGTTCTTGGGGAGTTGTCCCAATTGAACGTTTACCAATCAGGCAACCTCTCGTCGATTAAAAATGTGTGTCTTGACTGGCAGGAACTCTAAACACCCAGAGCACAATTCCTTTTGTGAATGTTCGCTTCTCCCAACATCGTTTTTTTTACTCCATAAACATTCTTTGCAAGCAGTACATGTAGAAGTCCACACAGCCATGGATCTAGAATATGTGTACCCTGACCGACGGACTCATAACAAACAGCATGTGGGACACAGCTCCTGCTACTTGTGCTGGGGATATTTGCTTGTCCCAACAGTATTTTTCAGGTCCAACACACAACAAATGTGCATCCACGCAGCCATAGGCGAAAATTGTGCGCCCAGCTGGCTGGCAGGGACTAGCACAAATATCCAGGACGCAGTCCCTCCTGGGCCATTATTTGCAAACCCCAACAGTGTTTCTTGTTTCTCGTTATAAAAAGCATTCAACATACAATTTGTACAAGTCCCTTCAAAAACAAAACAAGAACTTGTGTCGCTCATCATAAACCTCCGCTGTGTGTGTGTGGTCTGGGTGGGGAGAAGAAGTCCTCAAAACTACGGTTCATCAATTACTGGTGAAAAACTGAAATCTGACCTTGCTTCAAACTGTTTCGACAGGAATGGCAAGCTTAGCTAGTAAGTATCAATAAGTGTAGAATAATGCACTTCCTTCAGCACATTTTGAAAGACTTCTTTATTTACAAGTTGTGACTTTCAAATCACTCATGGTTGCTCGGCGTTCTCTCGTTCAAACATCTGGTCCTAAAGAAAAGAGAAAGAATTAAGTTTAGGTGAAGTATTCATGGGGGATTGTGTGTTTCAATTCATGGGGGATTGTGTGGACAACAACCCAAAAGATGAACGATCGCATCAACGGTTGTTACACTCAATTGCTGCGTCGAGTTCTAAACATCCATGGGCGGGACCATATTACAAATAAGGAGGCATATGGCAATCTACCGCCACTATCCGAAACCGTAAAGCAGAGACGCCTACAGTTTGCTGGACACTGTTTGCGTACAGCTGATCAACCCATATCGCACCTGATCTTCTGGAATCCTTCTGGCGGACATCCAAATTGTGGCAGGAGGAAAATGTGCTATCCAGAGACCATCACCGAAGACACAAATCTCAATCTAAACAAGACCCAACAACTCATGAGGGATAAAGCAACCTGGCACCATTTCATCAAAGCTGCTTCTACTATTCCGTCCAAGGACGAAGGATGATGATGTGTGTTTCAAAGGGTTGATCAATACATGCCGGGCCTGTAGTTTCCTCTTTGAGAGGGCAAGGCCATTTTGGTTTTGCAAAGGGCACTTCCATTGGAAAATGTTGAAGTCTATGGGAAACTTTTGAAAGAACACCAAGGCCCAGAAGAGGGCAACAGACGTCATGACCTCTATGACCTTGATGGCCTTACATGTACATATGCTACAGTAGGTTAGGGACGATAAAATCCATATATTATAACGTTGCTTGCCCAATACTTTGGAATTTTTAAGACTTACAATGAGGTCTTTGAAAGTTTTCATCATGACTTCTTGAAACTTGGCTTCTTCTTTCCAGTAGGCCTCGCTCAGTGCCCCATCCTCCATGGGCGGGGTTTCTATAATGAGGTCAGATACAGGTTGACCTTTGGTCTCCTCAGCTGCTGCTGCAAATTTCTTGAAATCGTTCACATTAAGGAACTTGTCTTCATTCTGTCAAAGAAATTATTTGAAGTCTGTTTAAATGACGAGATCCCACCTACCTGAGGGCTTAACTCTTACTGATACCTACATGTAGGTCCACTTGCCGCACTACAGTGACAGGTGACCTGGGGCTGATTTCACAAAGAGATAAGACTAGTCTTATCTGAAGTTAGGACCAGTAACTGGTCTTAACTTAAGACTAGTCCTATCTCTTAGTATTGCCTAGGACTAGTCCTAAGTTAGGCAGAGTTTTGTCAAATCGACCCCTGAACCCTTCATTATCTTCCACTCTTATGTCACTTTACACCAACATGTTTGGACTTGGATAAGATTGGTATGCCTGGCCCAGTATTAAGCAATTGTTATTTTGGCCTAAGGCCCTCAATCCTCAACAATTAGACAACCTCACGAAGAGGTTTTTGGACGATTTCGGAGGGTTGGGGTTAAAGCATAATTTACGAGCACCACACTACATTAATTTACATGTAAAAAAATCCATGTAAAGACTGACTGAATCTTTTTTACTTACAGGGAGGGGAACGGTCTCCGCTTTCTCAAAATGACCATCCCACAACCTGACAATGAAGCTAGAAAAGCTGTCATCCAGAGTGATGGTTCGTCTGCTTATTGCACTGACCATCCAGCCGTACAAATCTGGGGCTTCTGACAACTCCTTCAAAAATGACTGTAACAAAAAACATGAAAGTTGCGTCATTAACAACAAAAACACACCTAAAAATTCATTACTTAACTTCAGTTCATCCATTTAACTTAATTCATCTCTAATTTACCAACAAGAACTCTGCTGTTTTTTATATTTACCAACAATGGTTACATTAGAATGTATAGTAAGACCTATCCCCCCCCTTCAGCACATTTCAATAATTAACTTTAAGATTTATATTGTGCCCCCACATAAAAATCATCAAAAGCACAACACAATTTAAAAGCACAGAATGGAAGAAAAGGATAAAGAAACAAGACTGGTCAACACGCCAGTGCCCAAACCACAGTATGGGGTTTTGTGTGTCTTGCCAACAGAGAGCTAATAGTTATTTAACCCCTTGACGCCGGTATTATCCGGCCTCAATGCCCGGCTTACACGCATGACTGCACAGCAGCCTTTGTTTTCTCACAGCTGTACCGGCCGCTGACTGCATTCCAGGGCTTACCACATACACTGTCCAAAAAAATTCCGGACCCCGATTCGCGGGCATAGCCGCCTTCCGTCTTCAAGGGGTTAATTACATAAGCCTAACCCTGCTGGCATTGGTAATGTTTTTATTATCTCAGGAAACAGATTTCTCTAACCCTACCTACGATTTCTCTATACAGTTCAGCCAAATTACTATCAAATGTAAAATGCTTTGAGACCCAATTATTATCAAATGTAAAAATGCTTAGAGAGTGATTAAGTATGTAAACTTATAAGAAAAGAAAAACTAAGGGAAGAAAGGGAGTGAATTCAGTCAAGTTGTTTTATCAAAACTACATAAAAATAACAAGTAATAGTAATGACGTCTTCTTTAGCACAAAGGTGTTCATTGCACTTGCTCCAATATTAAAGGGTGTGTACAACATTGGTAAGAATGAAAATATAAATGCTCACACATTTGCACATAACTCACATGGTATAAAGATGGTCATGGTAGAAAACTTCCCTTGAAATAGTTTTGCTTGAAATGCCATAGTTTTACGAAATGAGTAAAATAATAGTATTTATCCTGCAGGATAAATTCTGATGTTTGAAAAAAAGTTAAAACACATAAGGTTTTTTTTTCACTGTTTTCTCGTGACTCCGAAGACCGATTTAGCTTAAACTTTCACAGGTTTGTTATTTCATGTATTGGGTCACATCGAGTTTGGATACAGGTCTTAGGCAATTACCAATGTTGTACACACCATTTAAGTTCCTCCCTGGATGTCTTCTATTGGTGCAAGGAGCAAAAAATGTCCAAAAAGGGGTGCTGTATAAAACAACAGCAGATCGAACAGTAAATCCGAAGTCTCTATGTAAATTAGCTTTAATGTTCACTACAAAGATGGGTCTTCAAGGCTGTTTTGAAAATGTCTATTGTCTGGGTGGCTCTGATGGAATGTGGTACTGGTAGACCATTCCAGAACTTCCCTGCAGCTGCCTGGAAAAGACATTATCCCTTTATTCCCCTTATTCATAGCATATTGCAAAAGGAGCTTGTTGGCAGATGATTATAGTTTTAATCCAATGACCCTTCCCCTTCACGACCACCATCAAAGCATGACTGATTTACCCAGTCAGTTTCCCTTGTTGCGCATTACTTTCATTCTAAATGCTAACGCTTTTGCCCCCTTCCCTGAAAATCCTAACCGCCCCAATATAGACCCCCTTGCATTGACCGCAATCACCGAGGTCAAACAATGGAAACGTGCACATGTGTACACGCCGCGCACAAATCTCTGCCAACTCTCTGCCAGGGCGCTGTTTGGATCTTGTGACGTCATACGCAAGGGGTCTATTGAAAACTTTAAAAAGTAAAGAAATTAAATTACTTACAAGATTGCCATCGTCTTTGAATATCGGTAGGATATACATCCCCTGGGCAACACAACCCTTGTTAAACAGCGGCAAGACACACCAGCCTAGTCTAGAGTCCTCGGTTAGAGACACAGGACTTGTACCGTCCTTGTCGGTGACTGTCCCAGGGCCCTGACCGGAGGGGTCCATTTTGTACTTGATGGACAATCCAATCACTTGAAAGACCAGGACTGATTTGGTGCTGTAGACTGGGTAAATTTTCTGAAGAAAAGAGAGAGGAGAAAAAAAAAGTTCATCATCAGCGCGATAACGATGGCGGATTTGCCTCGTGTCTCATTCCATCATCAGCAGAGCTGAATATGTTACTGTTGCAATCAATTTAAAGTAGCGATTGTATAATAATAATATTAATAATAATAATGGGTAATCATAATATGCCTTTAACAAGATCAAAGCGCTTCACAGCGAACCTAGAACCTATGGAAAAAGCTAAACAGAAATAGAAAAAGAGGAAGGTTTTGGGAAGTTTTTGAATATCTGAACTGAAGAAGAGTCTCTGATGTGAAAATATAAAAATAAAAATCGAAACAAAATAAATATAAGTAAACAAAGTAAAAATCATCAACAGTGAAAGCATGTCCATCTCTGGTTAATTGTCACATTTAAATATAGTTTTCACTGAGGTATAACTTGTTATCAAAAAAAATGGACAGATTTGGTTACAGCAATCCACCTTGGGTTCATTCTGGAAAGTTGGAGCAGTCTGCAGGCTTGTTGACTTTATCTCTTGTACAAGGAATCTCTCAATCTCAGACGGAGGAACTTTTGGTGTATCACTGCCGGGAACAACTCGGGCAACGATGTTGGTGTACTTGCCTTCACCTGAACAGAGGTAACAAAAACATCAAGGCATCATATGCATTGTGGAATTCTTGTATCAGGAAATAAAAGCATATTCCCAACATTTTTACGCTTCAAACGGGGCATTTATGAATGTGAATAAAAGATTGGTGACTAGGTCTTGAACGTTCGTTTAAAACCTTGCAGGGTCGTAGCCGTGCGATAAAGTCCGGCTCGGTCCTTTATCGACTTGACCGGTTACATATAAAAAATTAAGAAGGCTGCCCAACTGACGGTCATGTTGTCATTAAACCTATGTAATAGACGCACACATTCGGGTGTGATTGGCAAATGGGGGTTTCTAACAATAAGCATCCTCGTCCCAAGTTTGAATTTTGTTTAAATGTTAATTTGAACAAATTATTTGTATTATACAAAAATTGAAAATTTATTTATAACAATTTGCTATGTGTGTTTTTATTTTCCAGAATTTTATATAAATATAATTTAAAAAGAAGATTTAATTTTCTAAGAAAAATATAGTCTTTGTTTGAGTTTTTTTCTCGTTTTCAATATGCGCAATACTTGCACAGTCTATTGACTTTGGATGTTTATTCATTCTGTTTGTTCATTCCGTGAGTATAAAGTGCTTTATTTTTACGCTTCAAAGGGGGTAATTTCACCCACTATGGTCTCAATGTGATAGTCTTTGCTCCATGGTAAATCACCTTTGATTGCTTTTGCACCAAGTACAGTCACACAAACTCCTTGCTCCACATCGTAGTCAACACAACGCACCAGATCTATGCGATCAGGAGGCTTTGCTGGGTCTGACGACCACTTCTTGTGATTCAGTCTGTCCATAGCCCATTCTATCAGCCCATCATCTGTCATCACTGATTCAAATAGTTGGAGAAAAAAAAGTGGGTTTAAAATGGGTTTAAAGTGGGTTTAATGGGAGTCAAATCAGGGAACTGGCAGAAGGGGACGGCGGCGAGCCACATTCATCGACACTTTGCGGCGGGAGGTTGGCCTCAGTGACACAGGGGAGATGAGGACCCTAATGTTGGACAGGGAAGAGTGGAGGGCTGCGACCAAGTCCCAAGTTGGTGTAGGATAGACTACGTCCTCGCATCGCATGCATTAAAATAGAACTCAAAATCAGAATCTTGTTGGGTATTATATGTGAAATTGGCGTGTCGTGGCCGAGCGGATAAAAGCACCGGACTCAAGCTCTGGTGTTTCTGATCAGCAGAGTGTGTGTTTGAGTCCCGGTCATGACACTTGTGTCCTTAAGCAAGACACTTTACCATTATTGCTTCTCTTCACCCAGGAGTACAAATGGGTACCGGCGAGAGCTGGACAGTAACCTGCGATGGACTGGCAGCCTGTCCAGGGGGAATAGAAATATTCTCAGTTGTTTAATGCCAAGGAAACCGGGTATAAACACCGGCCTGATGAGCCATATTGGCTCGGGACAGACTTTACTTTATATATGTGAATGTACAAACTGATTTTTTTCACATGACATGTATGTTTCTATAGTTAACCTTTCTCCCTTTAGAAAAAAATTTGACACGGCCTACCTCTCACTATGGTCAGACTTATTTTCCTGCTAGCTTTGTTTGTTTAACTCATTGACTGCCGCCTACGAGTATATTCGTAGTGACAGGTGTAATGGATTTTGCCACAACGAGTATACTCGTAGAGAATGAAATGCTTTTGTATAGTGAATTGAATACACTGGCATCACTGAGAACGTAACGAATACGCTTCTGGCAGTGGTGAGCACACATGTTTCTATAGTTAACCTTTCTCCCTTTAGAACAAAATTTGACACGGCCTACCTCTCACTATGGTCAGACTTATTTTCCTACTAGCTTTGTTTGTTTAACTCGTTGACTGCCGCCTACGAGTATATTCGTAGTGACAGGTGTAATGGATTCTGCCACAACGAGTATACTCGTAGAGAATGAAATGCTTTTGTATAGTGAATTGAATACACTGTCATCACTGAGAACGCAACGAATACGCTTCTGGCAGTGGTGAGCACACATCGTTAGAATTTGTATGCTACAACATGTAGACACAAAACAAAAATACCTCTTTGGTATGCACGCATGCGCACCACACTTGGATGCTTGGCAAATGGGAATGCCCCTACGAATTTATGACACGGCCTACCTCTCACTATGGTCAGACTTATTTTCCTACTAGCTTTGTTTGTTTAAGTGGTTTGAGTGAATGGAACACAAAACGGCTAACATTCTGATAAAGGTCAGTTTAGGGATAAATTGAAATGTAAGGTTTTTCCCATACCATCTGTTGTATTCATCTTTTCTCTTAGGGTTTGCAAATCAATGCGGACCGACTCTGGAGTTGTTTCACTCTTCTTAAAGTGCTTTAGTATCCGACGCTCTGAAGCTGTGGGCTCGCTTGTATCTGACTGGTAATAGCCGCTGGTGTACTCTGGTGCTGGAATATACTCCTGAGGAGGTTTCACAAAACATGCAAAGAGATATTCATTTTTAAAGTTTTTAAAACAGAGATGTGATTGCAAGGAATGGACGTAACCCCTTTCCAAATTACGTCACCAGACTGTTCCATAAATAAGACATTGTTGATCAAAACTGTGCCTACCTCTGATTTGGGTAGAATGCGTACAAGCACTGTGCAGCCAGGAATGCTGGGGAATTTGCTCAAAGCCTCTGCTGATAATTCATCTATCTTGGGCATACCAGCATGCACTCTTAACTGATAACCACCTAGGTTTAGCTGGTAAAACAACAACACAAAAACACTGTTAGTTCACACAAGTGTGCAGACACCTGCACAGGGACCTCCCATTGTCCCTCTTTTGTTTGTGCACTAACTTTTTGGCAACAGCTCCCATTGGTTTTTTACACACTCTCCAACTGGGGACCTTCACCTACCCGGGGACCTAACTGTCCTCTTTTGTTATAGGTTCCCAGTTTGAATGTGAAACCTACCCTTAAGCACACAGCTGGATTTTCCAGCAACACACATAACCGACTACTCTCCACATCATCTCCAGTCTCCTGCTGAAAACTGACGCATGTTAAATACATTGAGAATACACTAACGGCTCTTTTTAGAGCCAACCCTTTTACCTGAAGAGATTTATTGCATGGTGTACTCAAAAGAACACTTAACATCATAATCCACCATGAAAAGCCAAAAATGCACATCATAGTAACTCAGAATTATAATACAGTTATTGTAATACAATTATGTTTTTATACACAAAATGATAACCACACTCTCAATAAACAAGCTTTGGGGAGCACCTCAAAAGTTTGAAAGGTAGGAAGACTATAAGTGGATCGGGTATGTATTCCAGCGCATGTACATGGTCCGTTTCATTGGACTGCCGGAACGTAATTGGAACGTTAAAAATATTGATGCGCGTATTCACTTGTGTAGGATTGCTCCAGTATATCAGCACAATGATGCGGTCTAGCAGAACATTCTGGCGGTTCAATGAACTGCGGGCGTGTACCCATGGAACGTTCTTTTGCACCTACAACGTGCCCGACTTTTGAGACACTCCCTCAATACATGATGTCACTGCAAACATCTATCTTATTGTACCTCCACCATGCAAACCTTCAAATTATTCATAACATGATTTATTCATAGCTTTCTTTCCATTGACTGCTTTGCCAGGTATATCATCACTTGTTCTTTTTCATATATACATCATATTTTCATTTAAGTTAATTAAGCGTTGTTGTTGTTTGTAAGTTGTTTTGTTCCTATTCGTACGTCCTCTGTTTGTCTGTTTTTCTTGTCTCTGTCTGTCCTCAGGCTGATTACTACAAGCCTCGGCTTATCAAATCGGCCTCCATACTGTTAATTTTCTTTGACTGTTTAAACATTAAACTACTCTGTTCGCCATTACCGGTACATTGTACATGTATATGCATTCTGTAATGCTGTGTTTTTGACAGTATGGAAATAAATGTGAATTGAATTGAATGATACCTGACTCCTTATACATATTTCATGAAAACTGATATCCCAGAGTAATTTATTGAAATACTTGTTGTCAGAAACAAAAGCAGCCACAAAGGGTTACATCTCAGCAAACCCACTTGCATTAACACATTACAGCATGTTATCTCACCTGATTAGAACTATCCGTGTAAAGCGACACAATTGAGGCTCCAACAACCACCACAGTCCCAGTGATCCTGTCAACGGTGTAAACTCTGAGCACCGTCAAATTAGTTACCTCAGCAGTGCTTACTTTGTAGCAATAGTGGAACGTGGGACATCGAGCAGAGGTGTCTAGAAGGGAAAAGGCTGCTATGTCTGAACGTTCCTTGGTCACGGGCAGAACAACTCGACCAGTAACCTGACATTTCCAAACAATATTGCAATACTCACTAAATCTGATACATGTATTTACAAGGAATTGTTTCAGTCACGGAATTAATCTACAAACATTTAAAGGTATCTTACACGTTTGGTAATGACTCAAACAAATATTAGCATAAAAACTTACTTGGTAACAAGCAACGGAGAGCTGTTGATAGTATAAAACATTGTAGGAAACGACTCCCTCTGAAGTAACGTAGTTTTTTTCTCACTAAAATAATAAAAACGTCTTGCAAGAAGTTTTTATTCCTATCTGAAAGCACACAATTTGTACAAGAAGGGTGTTTTTTCTTTCATCATTTTCTTGCAACTTCGATGACCAATTGAGCCCAAATTTTCACATGCTTGTTATTTTATGCATATGTTGGGATACACCAAGTGAGAACACTGGTCTTTGACAATTTCCAAACGTGTTCAGTGCCTTTAAGGGATTCTCACTTTACCAAAGAAAAATCCAAACAGTCCATGGTATTTATCCAGATATAACTGACCTTACAAATGGTTGCATTATCTGGCAGGAATCGTACTCCATCGATGTAGAGGTCAAAACCCTCAGCAGCAGGTATCGTGGTATGTGGCTCAGCCTTACTAGGGTCATGTTTGACCCAGGCTGGGTCTGGATCATCATCGATCTCTGGCTCCTCTTCATCGGCAGTGGGAGGCGGGGGCTCTTCACTGATGAGAGGTACAAATTGAAAGATGAACCAGGATAAGCACCCTTCCAGATCATTCACAAAAAGTCCTCTGAACAAAGAGCCTGGGCTCGATTTCATAAAGAGCTAAGATTGATCTTAAGCTGTGTATCAATCTTAATTGCTAAGCAAAGTATGATGTCACAATACAAATCACCATGGTGATACTGACAACTCATCTTAAGATGAATCTTAGTGCTTTGTGAATTCGGCCCCTGGGCTCGATTTCACAAAGAGCAAAGATTGATCTTAAGCTGTGTATCAATCTTAATTGCTAAGCAAAGTATGATGTCACAATACAAATCACCATGGTGATACTGACAACTCATCTTAAGATGAATCTTAGAGCTTTGTGAAATTGAGCCCTGGAGCAAAGATTGATCTTAAGCTGTGTATCAATCTTAATTGCTAAGTAAAGTTTGATGTCACTACAAATCACCATGGTGATAATGACAACTCATATCCTTAGATGAATGTTAGTGCTGTGAAATCTGACGGATTCAGCATGTAAAACTGATTTTAGTATTCAATACATCAACCTAATCGCAAATAAAGAAATAAACGTAACAGAGATTGAATTTTTTTATGAAACTTTGACATGTACAAAATTGCATGCTGAACGATAAGAAAACCCCACAAAATAGAGCAAAGTAATTCCCTAGAACAACAAACAAATGACGAACAAAATGGCACATAACAAATACAAGTGTAAATACGTGTGATATATAAGACTATATATTGTTATTATTTTTTTTATATTAAAGAAAGTTTAGAGCAGTTGCAACTATCACCATGACATACTCTGATGCTTACTTTTCAGTAGTCTCAGGCGGTTCTTCACCATCAAACACTGTAACAACTATCTCTGATCCAACTCGTAAAATATCTGCACGGAATAGGAGAAAACTTATAATCATCGTGTGGACTGCATGGAAACTGTTGGTCAAAAGGCCTTTATCCTGACCGATCCAAACCATCAAAATCCCGATACTAACAAAACAGGATTCGAACTCACTGGCCTTTTGTCACTGGGCATGCTTGGTGGTATAGCGCTTAATTAAGACATCTATCTGCTTAAAATGGGGGTCTAGGGTTCAAATCCCACCCAAGTAGTCTGTAGAATATTTTCTTGTAGGACTCAGAAAGCTACAGTGTCTATACAGTGCTAATTATACATTAGTGTAATAGTAAAACCAAAACAATATTCTTTATCTCCAATGGAATCATTACATCAATTAAATCCATCAAACTCTGTTTAGCTCAGAGTTGGACTGAGCTGTCTGGCATCAGGGGTGTAAAAAAAGCCATTCCCATTGGTGGGGGAGGCAGAGGGGGGACTGTAAGAAGGGAAGCCAAATTGCCAACTGCAACTGGGGAGGGGAAGAAGCCAATTTGCTGACTTATTTCGTTCTTCGCATTCATTCAAATATAGGACCTGAAGACCAGAGTACACACGTTGTAAAATATTATCGCTCTGCTGTGTCAACATACATTATGTGTGTAAACAACAACATCAAGAAAAGGACAACAACATCACTTTATACCTTCCTCAGGGAATTCCTTCTTTGCTCCCTCAGCCATTACATCGTCTGGTACCTCCCCGAAGTACAATGGTACAGTCTGTTCCCCCTCACTAAAGAGCCAAGTTGATGTCTTGGCTACCCCACCATCCTCACCGTCCGGGGGAGTTCCTGGTTTCATTTGATAGACAGGAATCAGGGCCCATCCAATGGAGTTTTTAACATCCATCTGGCTATCCTCTGATGAATAGGGAAATAACGAGTTAGTGTACATGTAGTTGTGTTAATGGAGATTGAATAGTGGATTCATGTATAAAGTGTATTATCGGTATATGTATATCACAAGTTTATAAAATAGCCCGCTGGGTCATAGGTCAGTAGACACAAAGTGTGCACCAGTCTATGGATTACCATACAGATCATATAACATTTAAATTAGAAAAATGAACAGGAAAGATAAAGGGGACGTATGTAAACAGGTAAATTTTACATAAAAGAAAAATGAAATAATTATGTTTCTAATAACACAAAAGTCCATGAGGAATGTATATATTTCAGATGACCAAGACCACTCGCTTTGTAGAACCAAATTTTTGACCCCGTAAAATGGCGGAAGGTGTTAGTTCACACTGTAAAAGAAAAAACACCCACTTTGGAGGGATATTTGTGTGAATCATTATATTCTACTTTTAAAACATCCTTCCAACCATATTCATTTCATAACAAACGCTTTTAGCTCAAAGCGCCCAATCCGAAGGCAACGTGTCCCTTTAATACATGCTTTAAAGGCACTGGACACATTTGGTAATTGTCAAAGACCAGTATTCTCACTTGGTGTATCCCAACATAAATAACAAACCTGTGAAAATTTAGGCTCAATTGGTCATCGAAGTTGCAAGAAAATAATGAAAGAAAAAACCCCCTTGTTGCACAAATTTGTGCGCTTTCAGATGCCTCAGATTCAAATATTTCAGTGAGAAATTACCTTTTTTCTCAAAAACTACGTAACTTCAGAAGGAGTCGTTTCTCACAATGTTTTATGTTATCAACAGCTCTAAATTGCTCGTTACCAAGTAAGTTTTTATGCTATTTTTTTGGAGTAATTAACAAACGTGTACAGTGTCTTTAACTAAGTTTTGAAACTACTAACCTTCACCCTCATTTGGTGTGGTCCCGTACTGAATTGACAGCACAACATGAGGCTCTGCAATGCCATCAAGCTCAACAACCTCCGATACATCCACTTCATCAAACACAACCTGTGGGACTGGAACGGCCACCCGATGCTTTGGGGTCAGTGCGGTGGTTGCTTCTACGGTATCGCTTTGCCCGTCGGTTGCAAAGGATGATATGAATACTGATTCACAGTCCTTGGTTTGTAAAGTCTTGCCGTTGAGGATAAGGCTAATGGTGACAAAGAGCTTTTCAGTTTGAAAGTCGGCCAACTGTGGTAATAAAGAGAAATACATATAATAACTTATACACCATTTCAGAAGAGTAAATTAGTTCTTATATCCTTTCTAGTTTTCAATAAAACCGTCCTAAAACCAACATGTGAACATTTTTATCAAATTGTATTAATAGGTAGTCATGTTACCAACAAAACAGTGATTGACGATTAAGGATTAAATGCTCTGTCCAAAAGTACATCCTTATTTAAGCAATGTTCCGAAAATTGCAACTACAGCACATAGTTTAAGTGTGCTTCTGGCCACCTGGCATGTGGCCCTCCAGTGGAGGGCAATAATGAATGACCATGAGCAGTGGTTCTTCAAAAGCAAAATCGCATTTGATTTTCCCATTAAATAGATAGGCCAGTTGTACAGGACAGTATTCCTAAAAATGGCAGTATTTCAGTTATATGTGCAATAAAGAAAAAGGGAAGAGAGACTTTGTGAGCATGTCTACTCCTTGAAACCAAGGACTTTAACAAAAGGGATCCGGTGTTTCGACAGACTGATGACGTGCTCACTTCACTTTCATATGTACAAAACCAATGGAGATGTCGCTAAAAAAAAGTTAAAACAATGGGAGAACAAAGAGAAGTTCTTGATTTACTGGGTTGACAAACATGTATGTGAGCGTGTGCACCTGTTGACACTAAGGACTCTAATAAAAGCAGTCTGGGTGTTTTGACAGCCTGACATTAATCCTCGCTTCACTTTCATGTAAAAACCAATGGAGACATTGCTTTAAAAAAAACTCAGTCCAAACAACGGGTAAAAAAATTTACACTCATGTATGAGCATTCACTTAAAGTTCGACGGACCGTTATCCTAATCGAGCCATCTTGTTTTTCCCACATTCAAATCAAGTTTACCAAACTATGGCTGATGGAAGGAAAATGGTGTGGTCCCTTTCTGCTAAAGTATCTATGTATTGGTAGTGTATACAGATAATATATGATAATCAAGGTAAGTGCAGCTTCAATGCTACCTGACTTGTCGTAAGGTTCCATTTCAGCTTCAGACCAATATTTTTCAGGCCTGCTTTAGACAGTTTGATGTGCTGTTCAGATGGTTCCGGTTCCGGTTGAGGTGCTTCTGATGGGGCTTCAGATGCTTGTTCAATTGGTTGAGATGCTTCCTCTTCGCTCGGTGCTTCAGAAATGTCCTCGGCTTGAGGCTCCTGTGCTGGTGTAAGAGCTGATGGCTCACGCAATCTTTGAAGAACAAGAAAGAAGATTTAAAGGGAAGGTCTACGTTTGGTAATCACTCTTAAAATTAATGCCAATAAAAACCTACTTGTTTAGAAGTACAGCAGCTTTCGATAGTATAAAGCATTTTGAGAATCATTTCACTTTGAAGCAGTTTTTATCCCCCAAAATTTGAATCTGAGAAACAATACTGTCAGTTAAGTTTCGCAGATTGTGTATTCCCAATATGGATTATTCTTCCTGCGTGTACATAACCGCTCCGGATTTTTTGCGATATTTCAAAAATGCGACCACCTTATGAAATGAAATTTTCACAGGCTAGTTTTATTGTATGTATATCTACATTTATATATATAGGATTTAAACAATCGAACGGTTCAAAAACCACAGGTATACTTTCCCTTTAAATTTACAGAAAACATATTTATCAAAGACAGTCGTTTTTGGTTGTTGAAGCCTTGATCATTAAGAAAGTACTCTACATAGTTCCCAATAGACGCCATTTTTTGGCAACTTTGGGTTTGGCCTATGAGCTGCGTCAAGCGTTCTAATTGTTAAATCCAGCCAAGTGATTCACTGACGAATCATGCATGGCATTTGGTAGAACTTCCGCATGCCACATTGTATTTACGCAAAACACATAGTTGTGCATTAAAAAAATGACTATAATTTCCCGTAAAGATGGCTGACTTTACGCTGTGTGAATTCAAATGGGAACTATCTATTTAGGTAATAACAATAAAGTCCAAAACTAGCTGAAGAGGTGGACAGTGTACTTACTGAGGTGTTTTACTGTTAACTTCAGGCAAAGCAGTTGGTGTTTTACCAGCTTGAATATCTTGATATGTTCTCACAAGATCAAGAGTGAGTACGTCAAAGGGTTCACTCAGAAAAACCTGAAAAATCATACAAGAAACAAGCAAAAACACTACAGTACTTGGAAATGCCTTGTTAAGCTTTCAGATTGAAACTCAAAAAGTTAGTTTTTTGATCATCCATTATCATGGTGCAGCAGGCTTGTTTTTCCATTAGTCAGAGCAAGACCTGACTGTGGCTATGGCTGTTGCTAAGGGTTTGCTATGGGCCTTCTGTGCTTCAATACATGTTCACGTGATGATCAAGCCGCATCTGCAGCTACAGCTGCTAATTCGGACACAGCCTAATCAAACAATAATGAACAAAATAGTCTGGTCCCATTTACATTACGAGAATACATACTATCATTGTCAATCGGTATGAAGCGAATATTACAAAGAGGCTGCATCCCAATAATACCTGTCTCATCTGGTGGTAGTCCACAGCTTTCATGAATTTGTCTTTCAATAAAACAAGGAGAGCGAGGCACACATCCTCAAGTACTAGCCGGTTCCATCCGCTGGTGAAGCACTGATCCCAGACGTACATCACTGCTTGTGTCTTCAGTATGCATACAAATCCCTGCAAATGAATAGTATTGTCATGTCAGTGAAATCTTTGAATGTTTCTTGAATCATTAGTTTAATTTGGTTGACCTCGGAACCAGAAACATTAATTGAATTTTTTTAGTTTCATTTTAAAATGACCCATATGGAATGGATGGTGAAATAGCCCATCAGTGCAAAAACATTGTATCTTGATTTTGCAAAAACGTTGCATCTCGCAAGAAATTAGGGTGTTGTGGCCGAGCGGTTAAGAGCATCGAATTTAAGTTCTGGTGGTTAAGTCATCAGGGTGTGGGTTCGAATCCCGGTCATGACACTTGTGTCCTTGAGCAAGACACTTAACTATAATTGCTTCTCTTCACCCAGGGGTATAAATGGGTACCTGCGATCGAGGGTAGAGGTTGATATTGTGTTTGAAAAAGCCTTTGGAGCGCCACGGCAGCTCGGGGCTGTATACTCCCCAGGGAGCTGAGAAAGATTAAAGGAATGTTATTGGCCCAATGACCAGGACACTAATGTAAAGCGCATTGATACGTTTATTGTAAAATGCGCTATATAAGAACTTGTTATTATTATTATTATTAATTGCACCGTACAAAATAATCGGTTTTTTGTGTAGATCCGGGCTATTTTAAGTAAGGTACAACGTTTTGACAATTTCAATCTCAGGCTTAACCTAAGTGCTATTTTAGGAGATACAACGTTTTTGCACTGGCACGACGAAATTAACTCACACTTACAAACACTAAAGCATTGTATATTCTTTACCTCTCCAATCCACTTGCGTAGAAACATGATCGGATTAGCAAGAAGCTCTTTTGAGGTAGCAGTCATTGCATCGTTAGCATTGGTGCTCCAACTCAGTGCAGCAGCTTTCCTCTTCTCAGCGTCTATCAACTGAACCAGGAATTCCTGACACAAAAATAAATCATTCAATTGCATTCAATCATTAAAAATCCAGAGTCTTTATCTTTTACATGTTGAACTGAAAGGTGTTAGATTGGAAATGGACCTTAGTTATTACGACATGGCTGTCATTGTCTGGTTCCCTGGATGCGTGACAATGATAGTTTTTGCCTCATTTCATTAAAAAAAAGGACCAGACTATTTTACCCTTCGAGTCTGTCTTGTAACATAGATGCCTTGGATTGGCCGCCATTGCTGAGGTCAAACAATGGAAACGAGCATGAGTGTACGCGCCGCGCAAAACTCTCAGCCAATGGTAGGTCTTCACTGACCTCAGTGAGGGCGCTGCATGAGTGATCGTGATGTGTGGCCTGTGTATCATCACGCTCATCTCAAGAAGCCACGTGGTTCGACGGAGTTGAGTTGAGTTGAGTTACCTACCCATGTTCATGGGAACAATAGCACTCCCCCACTCAGCGCATAGGGACCTCACGGTGATATGCGCTATATAAGAATGTTTTTTTTTAATTATAAAACTGTCACTTTTGCTCAAAAGACCAGGCTGTCAGACAAACATTCCACTTATGCGATTACCGCGTCAAGACACGCCAAACTGCACTAGTAGTATAGTCACACGCGAGTAAACATAAAACTTGGACATGTACGTGCCCGTAAAGTGAAATTTGACACGCTGGTCTGACATCCGGGTTCTCTGCTTCCATTTTTAGTATTAGTCCAGAGTGCTGTTGACACAAACTGTTGAAGCTTCTCTTACCTTGGGGTCAAGTTTGATATTCTTGACTGCACATTCTTGTAAGTGGTTATACAGATCCCCATCAGTAGCCTGCAGCCGAGCCATGGCTTGCTCTGCTATAGCAAACACCTCTGGCCATTTAGGGAATGCATGCTTCTGCAGGAGGTTAAGGTACAGGGCTAACTCATAGGGGTGCTCCTCTGCCAACAAAAAATAAATACAAATTTAAAAGGTATGTCAGAGCTTCAATACACAC
This sequence comes from Plazaster borealis, assembly GCA_021014325.1. Classification (NCBI taxonomy): domain Eukaryota; kingdom Metazoa; phylum Echinodermata; class Asteroidea; order Forcipulatida; family Labidiasteridae; genus Plazaster; species Plazaster borealis. Next base: position 11,155,088 of record CM037473.1, read on the forward strand.
GTAGGTCTATTATATCACACCACAGCAGTCTTTGTCTTAGTTTTGTATTTTGTTGTATTTATAATTCTCTTCACGTTCTATATCTCTATTATTTATTTAGAATTGTAATTATTGTTTACTATATCCCCGGTTCGCCTTGCTTGTTTTTAAGTTTGCATCTTGCTTATTTTTTATTGTTCTCTGTTTGTAAGCCGCCTTGAAGCATAAGGCGCTCTAAAAATACTTTATTACTATTTTGTCTGGTACCCATTGCTTGCCAATATACATAAAAAAAAACCAGACTATTTTTTGCTTCCAATCTCAAAATTAATTGGAATATTTCAAAAGGAACAATTAATCAAAACTACTAAGCTACATGTACAGTCGTACATTAGTGCATAACACATTACAAATACTGAATGCATACATGTAGTTATAATACACAACAGATTACGTACACTTGGTGTTGCATCTATATGATCTATGTAACAAGTCAAGAACTCCGAACTCAGTACAGAATAGATTTGTACATTTGAAATTAATAAATCTAAGCAACAAGATTGTGTCTAATGCAAATGGTTTTGTGATGAATACATCAACATTTTACCTTTTTGTTGGCTATCCTGAAATGCCAGCTGGAGAGGGAAGAGCCAGGCTATGAGAAAAGGCTCATAGCTCCTGTTGTACGTGTATAAGACATTCAGTGCTTCCCTAGCCTGGGCACATGCTTTATCAAGTCTGTAGGCCTCCATACAGGGTGTTGTGTCAAATTTCTAAAACCAGAGTGTGGGAGAATGTTTCATCCATTACTCGGCTATTATAAATAATTACATTACAATAATGTTTGTGTGTGTGTATGTTTTCATGTAGTATTTTGGGATGTTTCTTTAAGTTCAACCTCTCAAGATGTTTGAATAAACAGAATTCCTTTTATCCAAGGAAGCTTTCAGAAGATACATTGCTGACCAAAAGGTCTGAACCTAGAATTCAAGTTTTAAGAGGTATGTCTGTATGTTGAAATCACTGTATTTCCACCTTTTAGTAATTCCTGTAGTTATAGATTTCAAGGCGCTTTTGGGAGCAGTATCATCTCATCAGCACTACAGCAGTAAATTAGAGAGCATGTTTTTTTATTGCTGAATAAAAATGCTTGTTTTCACTAAGCAGACATAAAACATGTATGTAAAAGGTCTAAATTCAGACAGACGTCTGAAATTTCACTGAAGGTAATTTCATTTCATTGACTATTTCCATTATTGTTAAATCAACAAATACAGTAAACTAAAAGTAACTTTGAAAACAAACATAAATCAATAGCAAAGGAGGTGAAATAGATATAAAATCAGCAGACATTACAAATTGTTACACGGGGGCATAATATTTTAGTAGGATAAGCTTGCTGCAGGAACACAGCAAAGAAAGGGCAAACAAACAAGAAAACAAAATAGCGAGGGAAGCAAATAGTTTTTGAATGATGAAGTATTGTTTAGGTATGTTTACCTCATTCACAGCTGTCTCAATCAGACCTCCAATTGGACACTCAGTTGCCCTTGTAGTCTTCAAGTCAACTTTGCCCTTTGACACAGCTTTGGCGAACCTCTTACGGGTCATCTTCTCGGAGGGTCTGAGTGAAAAATGAGTTGCACTTGTCTGTTTTCAGTCAGAATTGACAGTCTTCATGCATTTGTTACTCTTGGAAATAAATACCTTGAAGAATTTAATGCGGACTATGGCCATTTCTAACCACCGCTTAGGTCTCAACTCTGGCCTGGGCCCTGGCCACGTGTTTGGAGTCCCGTACCAAAAGAGTACGCATTTAAAAATTACTCATGAAGCCCAAGGTGTAGCCTAAGCCAAAGCTGCGCTTTCGAAAAGGGCCCATGTATCAATTTTGAGTAGCTGGTAGGCCTACGCATAAACATTATACAGTACATTTATGAAGCAGCACACCAACCAGAAGTATTTTCACACAGGATAGTTAATTTTCAGAGCTTGCTTTCTCGAAAAAATGGTTTATTGAATCATGTGTGAGAGAATCAGTACCACACAAAAACGTAACAGCCTTAAGATACCGGCCCTTGAACATAAATATAAAAAAGTCTGAGACTAAATCACTTCAAGAAAAGTCACAATGTCAGAGCCGTTTCACAGTTTTGTTTGTTAGATAGATGTTTATTAATGGGAATATCAGTGTGATGAACTAGTCTCCACTGCTTTGTACCTTTGCTCCATTATCAGTGGCCAGCCTCCAGCCCGGTCACAATACGCAACGAAGACCAGGCCCTCACACTTTCCCTACAATATTATTTTAAACAACATCCCAAGTTTGAAAGTCTTAACCTTGTGATGGATTTATCTGAAAGCTCTTACTTGTCTTTACTTCCCCCTCCATCATCCACCATTCTTAGAAGAATCTCTGCCCACAAGTAACCACGCAATGTCTCTGGTAGTTGCTGCCCTGAAATTCGACGGCACACTTCATCGAGTCGGCTCGGGTCGCGCTGAAGAATTACATGCAAGGATTTGCCGAGATGATCACTGGTGCTGCTGGACAGCTTCAACCCCCTTGATTCCTCTGAATTGGCTAAAAGTGACAAAAGCATATATGCAAATGTTATATGGGGAATTCAGAGCAGTAGCAGTTTATTTGCAGGCTGGGGAGTCCATTTCTAAACAAAAAGCAGGCAAGTCCAGCACATCCTGTTAGATGTGTTAAAGGACTGCATACTATTGATTAAATAACATGTAGTTTGTTTGTACCAGCTTTGATCAAATTCCTTACTGGAAACATTCAAGAAGCAATTCTGCGTTAAAATGGTCTTTCGCAAAAAAATATAAAAACAGTTTCTTAAAATAAAACCTTCCCAAACCAAGTAAATATTTTGCAAGACTGTACACAATAATGTGCTAAAACACTAACAGCATCATACTGTACAATACATGTATGTACCAATGAATACCTTGTTTAGCTGATCTCTCCACAATCACTAGCTCTCTTTCCAACCCGTTCTTGAAGATTTTCCTTGCGTGATCAAGGAACACATGCATCTCCGTCATTCCCTGGTCCCCTTCATCTCTCTGCTCCTGAGGTAACGGTGTAGATGAGGTACTACTGGACGACGGAGGGAGATATCCGAGTTCTTTGATGGCTTGGTCCAACTTTTCACGAAGGAGGAGCTGGGTGGAGCGATGGTGGCTTTTCTTTGCCTCAGCATCAATCGCATTCATGTCATTGGGATCCTATTAAACAAATTGTGGATTTAACTATGAGATTAAATCTCACCCTCATATTTCATCTTTGAGTGGGGGGGGCAAGGCCATTTTGTATTTTGCAAAGGGCACTTTAACAAATCTTAAGTTTGGGAAACTTTCGTTCGAAGGAGTATTAAAGCCAAGACCTGGGCCTCATTGGCCTCCATGTAATCCAGGCCTCAACGTACCTACATGTACATAGGCAAAGTGCAAACTTTACAGAATCAAAATGTTGATATTCATTTTTTAGTTATCACACCAGCGAGAGTGAAAAACGAAGCCAAAGGCGGAGTTGGATACGGGATGCAGACGAGCTTCATTTTTCTGAAATCAACAAGCACGCCGGTGTAGTGCATTTTTATGCGACGCAGTGTTTACATGCTTACCCAAACATTTACGTGCAATTTCACTCCCAAAACGGCGAGCGTGGCAGACAGCAGCCTCCTGTGTGACGTTGGTGCAAAGGATCAATGCTCAACTTGTACTCTAGATTAGGGGATTGATACCGAAATCCTCCATAACCAGTAAAACAAAAGCACTCTGCCCAGTACCCGGATCTCAGACGTGTCCAAATTCACTAACGTACGTGCATGCCTAATGTTTACTCGCGTGTGACTGTACTACTGTGGTCTGGTGCGCCGATGCGGTGATCGCGTGAGAGCTAGGTGGAATATTTGTCTAACATACAGGTATTTTAAGCAAAAGTAATACATCATTAGTGCGGAGTGCTATTTGGTTACTTTGGCAGATCAACAAAAAAACCGACCCACCTGAAAATTTGGATTTTGCACCACATTCTCCATGAATCGATTGATGAACAACGGTCCAAGAAGCTGCATGATCATCTGCCTACTGTCAATGTCATCATCAGCGGAAAGGTCCGACTCTAGACTCTGCGCTAGTTTCTCACTGACGCTTGCATGCACCTATCACATGGGTACAGTATAGTAGAATCAGATTTTTGGCATGAATGATAGAGATAGGGTAGGGAACTCAAGAATATTGGCTTCTTTTGTTTTCTGAAAATCTTAAGTAATAAACCACAAGAGAAACTCACTGGGTATCTTTTAAAATTATTTTGGGTTGAACAAAGAAAATTGACCAGAGCAGGACTTGAACTTGTGATCTCCGGATTAACGTGCCGGCACTCTTATCAACTGAGCTATCTAGCCCTAATGTTCGCAGTCTCCCTATTTTGTTCATATCTTTGTTTGGGGTGCCAGTCAAAAGCCATTCTAGATAGCTCAGCTGGTAGATCTCAGGCATGTTAAAGCAGAGGTCGCAGGTTCAAACTGCTCTACTGAAATTTTCTTTGTTCAACCCAAAATTATTCTCAAAATCTTGTTAAATTGAAAAACTAAACCTACAGTTTATGGGATTCTCCAAAAGCAAGAATTACAGGTATTATTTGCTGAGTTACATACAAATTGGTGGATATACACAATGTATTTTGCAAAAACAACACAACTTGTTTAACAAAAGCAGCTGCAACACGTTCAGATAGGTGTACATCAATAAATGTAATAAGGAAGAAAGTACATGTACGTCATTGTTTTGGAAGAGTAAATTTCAGCTAGTTTTCAATAAACACACCATACAAACGACCTGTGCAAATTTCAAATTCAGTGGTCACATCAGAAAAAAAAAGATTTACAATACATGTTTTGACACAGATTTTATGCACACTCAAATCAGGCTTATTCCCACGATGGCAATCAAAATAACTGAATCACCTCTGACTTGTAGTGTCTTCAAATGCTATTCCTCGACTTTGATAGTACACTTGTTTCAGATGGATATACTGAACGTGCTGGTACAATGTATGCACTTAATTAGTGAGCTTTGAAACTAATCAATTTGTTGTTCCAATAGACTGAGCAAGTCTCGCCCGTATTTTAACATTGTGAACTGTTAAAGTGCATGAGTTTGTTTCCTTCTCGCATTGAAGTAGTATTCGTGGGACCAAAGAGGTCCCAAAAATGTTTGAATTCGCACAAAACTTGCACGGTCTATGATTGCTAATCCCGTACTTTGTCTTTAAGGATGCTGAACAAAGTACATACAATTGTAGTCCTCCTACATGTACGCAAAGTTAAGGAAAACAGTCACAACCAGAAACACGACATGGTTTTATACGAAAGTTTGGTAATAGACACAATCGTTGACCGGAGTCACATGACTCATAGCATAGTGGGTATACAATGTAAACAAACCAAGTAAGCGATGCGCAGTGTGCGTGGAAAAGCAAAGCTGCTTCCGAGTGCTTCTGCCGTAGGTGCGGAAGAAGCCATGGTTGACGACTTGGCTTGGCTGCTTGGTTTGTTTACATTGTATACCCATGAGTCATGTGACTCCGTCCGCTGATTGTGTCTATTATGTCTGCTGACCATAACAATTTGGTCCATGCATTGCAACACACAAAACATTTAGAATAGGTTTGTGTAAATAAATCCGCCAAATCTGCAGTTGGTTAGAACAAGTTTTAGTACAGCCCATGCATGTAGTTTACTGTAATGATGATTTAGGAATGTTCGGCACTACATAAAAAGATAACAAAACACAACAGGAGTAAGCACGTACACAAAATATCTGTAGAGTATGTTTTTATTCAGTTTTCCACAGTTTCAATGTATATAGATCTACATGTTATTATTCCAATTTCAAATGATGATTTCAATAAAGCTTCAGGGGAACTGTGTACCTGAATTTCTCCAAAAGTCCAACTCTTAACTCAACACGAGTTCGATGGATTAATTACTGCATGTCCAATTAAACTATTTATCATGGACATAATGGAGAGCAGGAAAAGTTACATGTATGCACATTAATGTTTTGGGTTTTAGTTGGATGACCAGGGAAGAGTTTTAAAGATACATAGGTTGGGTTTTTCAGCTAACGTTCATGTTTGGTTTCAACGTTTTATATCTCTGACGTTTTTACCTGTGAAATTAATAAATGAAAATGAAATGAAATGAAATCTCTCACCTTGAATTGAATCTCTGTATACATATAAAACAGTACATCTACTTGTAAGCATGAAAAACATACAACAGCAAGTATTGTACATGTACAACATGTATTAAAGGCACTGAACACGTTTGGTAATTGTCAAAGACCAGTATTCTCACTTGGTGTATCCCAACATATGCATAAAATAACAAGCCTGTGAACAACTGGGCTCAATTGGTCATTGAAGTTGCAAGAAAATGATGAAAGAAAAAACACCCTCGTTGTACAAATTTGTGTGCTTTCAGATAGGAATAACAGGCTTCTTGCAAGAAGTCTTTTATTATTTTTGTGAAAAATTACCTCTTTCTCAAAAACTACGTTACCTCAGAGGGAGTCGTTTCTCACAATGTTTTATACTATCCACAGCTCTCCGTTGCTCGTTACCAAGTAAGTTGTTATGCTAATATATATTTTGAGTAATTACCAAATGTGTACAGTGCCTTTAACCTTGAAGTGACAAACTAAAGAATCAAATTTTTTAGAAACAATGAAATCTACTGAAATGATGTAAATTTGAAATTGTGAGTGTGTTAGGAAAGACAGATGGATGAAGACAATACAAGGAGTACAATGTAGCATAGTTGGACACTCTTTCTGTTGACTGATCATTCAGTACTACACTTTGCATAGTACATGCATAGTGTTAGCCAGAGGGTTGTCTTGGCGTCTTTTGGACACCCTGTTCTAAATTTGGACACCCCGTTTTATCTGTCATTTACATGTAAATGTATTGTAAGTGAACAGTTTGGACACCCAGTTTTTCAATTTCCAGCAAACTTGGTCACCAAATCCTGGCTAAAACATTGAGTACAAGTAAGTACAGAGCTCTTCAATCCTAGGTTTACTTCCAATGCCTTTTCAAAACAGCAGCTTCGGCTTGGGCTGCGGCTTTGACTTCGGCTTAGGCTGCGGCTTAGGCTGCGGCTTAGGCTCCGTCCGCCTGTTTGAAGCCACGTACCATAAGCCCATGTTTTCAAAATAACTGGTGGAGCCTCAGCCGGAGCACAATCAGAAGCCATGATTTTGAAAAGGGTCCTGTTGTTTCACATTGTTTCTGTACCTGCATTTTAAACAAAATTGTTAAAAAGCTCAATTCAAGCTTCTTTGTGGAATAAATTGGTATTTCAAGTCAAGCAAATAATCCAACAAAACTTTGTTTTCATGTTATTTTTTCTTTGAAAAATATAAATATTTTACATCTTCCCACTACGTCCACTTGGAAATACATCTATTTTTAAACAGCAAATACCAGTGTTAAAGAAACTTTTGAACAACAAACAGACAGAGTATCAAAGATGTGAGTAGAAACAAAGAGATGAGGTCACATGACTGACCTTTTCCCATGGCGACCCCGGTAAAAGCGTCTCATGCAATGCAGAATCCAACCAGTGCAAGTTGAAAGGATGGTGTCTACTGCGCTCAGACAGCCTGCCCCCTTGTGACAAGGTCAATCCAGTTTTGCCCTCCATTTCGTATCCGATGACCAGAATACTTTGGCACTTTCTACTCCTTTCAGGAGTTACAGTAGTACAATTACAGGATTTATAATAATAAATAGTTTTTGTGTTTTTTTCAATTCAAAAAATAATTTTACATTCTTAAGTAGCTGTTCCACAGAATATTGCACGTGTCATGCAAAGCATGAGAATATTTTATCTCAAACTGAATAAATTCCCAAAACGGTGAAGACACATGGTCCAATGTTCAGTAACAATTAGTTCTCGGACCTTATTTATATCAGTACATCAGTTCATCTACATGTACATGTAAGTTAGCAGCAACTGAGAAACATTCACAGCCAATTAACTGACCATCCGCCATCTACTGTACAGGTATGCACAAAATACTTCAATCAAGTATTTTCTTCCAGGCGATTTACAATTTTGGCGATTACAGATGTACATGTACCGCTAACGGTGCTAACCATTTCCAACCACCAATAGAATCTCCTTGTCAGTGGTATTGCTTTGTATGTTTGTATGTTTGCTTGGAGCAGATCGAAGAAAGGGGACTACCAAAAAAATCCTCCGGATTCCTCTTGGCTCTTATGGGTGGCAGAAGGGGGATGTTGGGGGTTCTTTCTGCAGAAAAGTGCTGGCCTCTGGGTTCCTCTGGGTTCCTCTTGGCTCTTCTGGGTGTTAAGGCACACTTTACCCAAGTGGCAGAAGGGGGATGTTGGGGGTTCTTTCTGCAGGAAAGTGCTGGCCTATGGGTTCCTCTGGGTTCCTCTTGGCTCTTCTGGGTGTTAAGGCACACTTTACCCAAGTGGCAGAAGGGGGATGTTGGGGGTTCTTTCTGCAGGAAAGTGCTGGCCTATGGGTTCCTCTGGGTTCCTCTTGGCTCTTCTGGGTGTTATGGCACACTTTACCCAAGTGGCAGAAGGGGGATGTTGGGGTTCTTTCTGCAGGAAAGTGCTGGCCTATGGGTTCCTCTGGGTTCCTCTGGGTTCCTCTTGGCTCTTCTGGGTGTTAAGGCACACTTTACCCAAGTGGCAGAAGGGGGATGTTGGGGGTTCTTTCTGCAGGTAAGTGCTGGCCTATGGGTTCCTCTGGGTTCCTCTTGGCTCTTCTGGGTGTTAAGGCACACTTTGCCCAAGTGGCAGAAGGGGGATGTTGGGGGTTCTTTCTGCAGGAAAGTGCTGGCCTATGGGTTCCTCTGGGTTCCTCTTGGCTCTTCTGGGTGTTAAGGCACACTTTGCCCAAGTGGCAGAAGGGGGATGTTGGGGGTTCTTTCTGCAGGTAAGTGCTGGCCTATGGGTTCCTCTGGGTTCCTCTTGGCTCTTCTGGGTGTTATGGCACACTTTACCCAAGTGGCAGAAGGGGGATGTTGGGGGTTCTTTCTGCAGGAAAGTGCTGGCCTATGGGTTCCTCTGGGTTCCTCTTGGCTCTTCTGGGTGTTAAGGCACACTTTACCCAAGTGGCAGAAGGGGGATGTTGGGGGTTCTTTCTGCAGGAAAGTGCTGGCCTATGGGTTCCTCTGGGTTCCTCTTGGCTCTTCTGGGTGTTAAGGCACACTTTGCCCAAGTGGCAGAAGGGGGATGTTGGGGTTCTTTATGCAGGTAAGTGCTGGCCTCTGGGTTCCTCTGGGTTCCTCTTGGCTCTTCTGGGTGTTATGGCACACTTTACCCAAGTGGCAGAAGGGGGATGTTGGGGTTCTTTCTGCAGGAAAGTGCTGGCCTATGGGTTCCTCTGGGTTCCTCTTGGCTCTTCTGGGTGTTAAGGCACACTTTGCCCAAGTGGCAGAAGGGGGATGTTGGGGGTTCTTTCTGCAGGAAAGTGCTGGCCTATGGGTTCCTCTGGGTTCCTCTTGGCTCTTCTGGGTGTTAAGGCACACTTTACCCAAGTGGCAGAAGGGGGATGTTGGGGGTTCTTTCTGCAGGAAAGTGCTGGCCTATGGGTTCCTATGGGTTCCCATGGGTTCCTCTGTATGTAGATGATAACACAAGCTTTATCCAGGTGGCTGAAGTTTAGGGGGGGTCTGTCCGTAGCAGTATTTTGCAATTGGATCCCTGTAAGTGTTTTCGTGTTGCACGCTCTATAAGAGAGTAAAAAAAAACAGGCATAGTTTTGATTAATCATGGTTCATCATATTGAGGTTTGATATGGGAGAGAGGACTGCACGAGAAAGATCCCAAAGACATGTGCAACAAACAAACTGAAGCACATGTATCTCAAAAATCTTATTTCCCTTTTATGTTCTGTATTACAGGAACAAAATAAATGGACAGGTTTAGCCACTACAACAAGTTGTAAATTGAATGGATAAAACCTGCTAATGGGCTCTGATGGATTGGAGTAAGTCGCAGAGGTTTTAGTCCCCTACACCATTTGAGTTCTGCTTGTTGATGCAACTATCTGAACATGACGGCTGTGGCTAAAGCTAGTTTACTACAAAAGCCCATACCTCAATGTCGGCAGAATATTGCGGCAGCATATTGCACAACAGCACCTTGTAAATCATTATACGGTGCTATAAAGAAATAGGTCTCATACTTCAACACGTAGCTCCGCATATCCTTGCAGAAAAAAATACTGAGCGCTTTGATACGCCCATCAAAATGTACAGCGTATAAGAAAATAATGTAAATTCAAAAGTGGCGCGTTTTGCGTCAAGTTTGCTTGAAGATAAACTCATTATCACCTGCGCGCTCGTGGGTATGGGACGCAGACGCGCTTTATTTTTCCGTATTCCACTCGCGCTTGTGTGATAACTTATAATATAAGAACTCAGTATTGTTAATGTCACTGCAGTCAACAGACACAGCTACATATAGGGATTGTACATGATATGAAATTGTGTCTGGCCAACCCTGTCTACAATGTAGCTGTGTTTTCGGCTGCAGGGCTGATACGCTGTTCTTGTAAAGGCATAAAGGCATACCGGAACATTTCAAGGGGCACCAAGGCAATGACCAGGGGCACTCAGGCAATTGCCTATGTGGCTTCTGTGAAGTACACGTATCAGGCCTGGAACATTTCAAGGGGCACCGGGGCAACGACCAGGAGCATGGAGACAATTGCATAAATGTGGCTTCTGTGAAGTACACATGTATCAATGTACACTTGAACATTTCAAGGGGCACTCAGGCAATGACCAGGGGCACTGAGGCAATTGCCTGAGTGGCTTCTGTGAAGTACACATCTATCAGGCCTGAAACATTTCAAGGGGCACTCAGGCAATGACCAGGGGCACTAAGGAAAGTGCCTAGTGGCTTCTGTAAAGTACACATGTATGATGCCTGGAACATTTCAAGGGGCACCGGGGCAACAACCAGGGTCATGGAAGCAATTGCCCATGTGAAGCATCAGGTCAGCAGGTGTACCCATATTGAAGGACTGTCTATGGCCAAGGCCAATCAGTCCCTCAATATAGATACAACCTGAAAGAGGTTTCATGTTGGCTAGTTAGACATACCTCAGAGGAAGTACGGCACTTGGTAAGACAAAGCTCGTAGTGATTCGTCACAGCCTTTAACAACAGCTTTAAGGTGTTACTGGCCTTCCCTAGAACACCTTGTAATAATGCCTCCTGTAAGAAAGAAAAAAAGTTGAAAGGCTTTGAAGACCTTCTTGAAAAAAACCGATGATATTTGCTGAAATTCATTTAAAATGTTTTTAAATCAATGAGGAAATTGAGTTCACATGAGATTAATAAGGTTTTAATTGTGTAAAAAACAATCATTTTGAATACCCTTTTCCGGTGCTTTTCATAAAGATTTGCAAAAAGTCCTGTTTTACGTCATCACTCATGTTAGGTCATCACTCATGTAACGTCATATGTGGGAGCTCCGTTTTGTATAGCCGCTTTGTTGCAGCATGGAGGTATAACAAAGCAACATCCCACACATGACGTCAAAGTATTGTTATTTTGTCGCACACCGACAACATCAGAAGTGTTTCTAGTTTTCGAAAACCTTGAGGCTGTGGCCTAATTTTTTGATCGATAATTACGAAAATATTCAGAAGTGTACAAATATCAAAATAAATATCAAAATTACATTTAAATGGTAAACAAACACATCATAAACAAGTTTAAATGGCATTCCCGATAAAAAATCTTCGCTCAAGTAGCTGTTTAAAGAGAGCAGGGGCCTTAAACTCCCAATTGAGGTGAGCAAGGGGTGGAACTTAAATTCCCAACCCCTGTGGTGTATGATCACAGAGGCCACACAAAATCTTGAAAATGGAATGTCAACCCAACTGACGATAAGTGATCACCAGAGAGATCGCTATAACAAAATCTGCATACTTATCTATGAGCAGTGAAACACAGGTACATTAAATTGCACAAGCGTGTACTGTATAATGTATATCGCCGTGTACAGCGGAAAAGTAGCAAAAAAGCCTATTCTATGTACAGTCCTTTAAAGGCATCGTACACGTTTGGCAATTGTCAAAGACCAGTGTTCTCATTCGGTGTATCCAAACATATGCATAAAATAACAAGCCTGTGAAAGTTTGGGCTCAATTGGTCATCGAAGTTGCAAGAAAATGATGAAAGAAAAAACACCCTTGTTGTACAAATTTGTGTGCTTTCAGATGTAGGAATAAAAACTTCTTGCAAGAAGTTTTTATTATTTTAGTGAGAAATTACCTCTTTCTCAAAAACTACGTCACTTCAGAGGGAGTCGTTTCTCACAATGTTTTATACTATCAACATCTCTCTGTTGCTCGTTACCAAGTCAGTTTTTATGCTAATATATATTTTGAGTAATTACCAAATGTGTACGATAGATACCTTTAACCAAAGTGCATATATTTAAAACAAATGAGAAAACCAACGAACCCTGAACTAACCTTCTCAGGATGCATACAGCAGGACACACAATCCTCATAAATGGAACAGCAGTTGGTGTCGTCTCGACAGGAGCTGCAAGAATAAAGTATTGAAGACTCTGACTCGGGGTCGCAGCAGTTGTTGACCAAAACAGCTTTCCTCGGACAAACAAAACCTGCAGATTACAAAAGAAAAAGAGCGTTAATTAGGTCAAATTTCATTAAAGCCTCTGAGCAGCGAGCTGGGCCCAATTTCATAAAGATGTTTAAGCATAAAATACTGCTTGACAAATTGATTTGCTTCGCAAAAATTGAGCGGGGCACCTATCACAACAATGCAAACTTAAAGTAATTTTGGCTGGTAACCTGTTTCTGCTAAGCAATACTTTTCTGCGCTTAGCAAGTTTTTGTGCTTACAGGCTTTAGGAAATTGGACCCAGATGTTTTCTGTCTACAAAACTGACCTTGGAAATTTGTTTCTCATAGCTGCTGCTTAAAGTTAGCAAAGCAAAATGAATGCCATGTAACTTGCAAAATAAATGTACAATTGTGATGCCAAATTTCATATATGTTTTTTATATGAAAATTACAGTTCTGCTTAAATAATTAATCATGGGGCGTAAAACTGTGGATGGGATGTAAAACTGTAGGTCCTGAGTGTTGTGTAATGCACCACCCAGGACACTTAAAAAAAGAGACGAGGCTTGCCCAGGTGTTTCTTGAGTGACCGCATGAACATGTTTGGGTGTACAGTTTTTGGCATGCATTTAAACATTATATATTCCCTATTGATAAGGAATTTGCATAATATATGAATAAATTGTAATAAATTAGTTACGGATAATAATGATAATAAAAATGTAGTCTTATACAGCGTACGTATCCACCAATAAGGTGCTCAAGGCGCTTAAACAAAGAGAGACACTTTTTTAAGACAGATTTTTGAAGATATTATGAATTAGGAAACTGATTCATGTAGCACCATATTTAGGTTTGCAAGGTGCTGCGGCGCACTCGGCAGCCGCTGCCAGAAACACCGGGGCAAACCCCTTCTCTTAACGATAAGTGTACTGGGTTGTTTTTTGTGTATTTAGACAACACACGGGACTAACGGCTTTATGTCCCATCCGAAGGACGAAGCAATAATGGTTAAGTGTCTTGCTTAAGGACACAAGTGTCATGACCAGGACTCGAACCCATACTCTGCTGACGAGAAACACCAGAGCTTGAGTCCAGTGAGCTTGACCGCTCGGCCACGACGCGCCATTGTTTCCAATCCTTTAAATAATTGTGTTTCCAGCACTAATCACTCACCTCTGTTGTCAACAACTAGGGTGTGCCCTTGTTTTGAGTTAAGGCAGGACGATGAGTTGTTTTTGTCAATAACCTCAACACGTGACCTCAGTTGAAGCTGCAGGGTTGTGTGTGGGAGGTCTTCAAATCTGTCACTGATCACACCAATTGGATCGGCCTACATGTACAATTGAAGGCAAAGGTATAATTATTTCAAACTAAATTGCAATAATTCTGGGCCCAATTTCATAGAGATGCATTAAGCAGAAAATATTGCTCAACAGATTTATGCTAAGCAAAAATAAGCGGAATACCGGTCACAGATTGTGTATGTGTGATGGGATTTAGGCTGGTAACCCTATTCTGCTAAGCAGAAATGTTTTGTGCTTAGCTACTTATTTTAGTCTTCGACAACGTTTTTCCGATTGTGGACTTAAAAACATCAATTTAGAGCAGAAAAAAATGACCGTGAGTACAATTTAAACGCCCGATGTTGTATCTTTGAGTTTGACATATCGAAAAGTCAGACAGTAGCTCTAGTCAAGTAAAGTATGCAATTTTAAAGCTTTTTGTTTTGTTTTGTTTGTCATTTAGGAATTTTTTTGTAGCCGGTTCTGGTGGAAAATCATAGTAAATCGCTGATACGCATCGTGAAGACAGACTTTGCCGGGGGCCGGGGCGCTAGTATGACTGCAGATCATCAGACGTAAATTTTTGTTTAAGGAGTAGCGCCCCAGTTACTGGGTCTAGTGTTAAATCAGTTAACGTTTCATTCAAGTTTCACTGTCCAGTCATCATATTTAGAGAAAATCCCCCACTAAATAAAATACCGACCAATGTAAGAACCGATAACATGTGACGTCGCTCCTACGTCGTGAAAGCAGTACCACTGTAAATGGCGGACAATCTCTCGCAACGCAAGACCAACACTACTAAGATTTCCACACACGATAAAGTGCAAGGGTTTTTTAAAAAGGTTAGTGAGATGATTTAAAAAAAACCATTTCCCCGTCATGCCCGTTATCCTACCGAAAACCCATGACACCAGGATACTACAAATACAATAGTTAATTACTAGTCTTTAACTATAATTATAGCACAGTTATAATAATATAAATATACCAATAATCTGTATCCTTCCCACATGAAATGATAAGTTTCGAGCGATTCGTTTCGAGATGAATATTAAAATACAGGAGGTAGAGTACCTCAGGCCCATGTACAGATGTAATGTATGATGTACAAACCATCAAAAATACAAACATCTCTGTCGCGATAATTTGCCTACCTGATTAAATGTACTATTTATGAAGTAACCCAACGAAAAAATGAATATCACCGCCAACACCCAACGTCGACGCAAAAATCTTGCCGGAAACATGAGACTTCTTGACGAGTGACCGTGTGAAACAGAGAAAATTTCACG
The DNA here is from genome assembly GCA_021014325.1 of Plazaster borealis. Lineage (NCBI taxonomy): Eukaryota > Metazoa > Echinodermata > Asteroidea > Forcipulatida > Labidiasteridae > Plazaster > Plazaster borealis. The sequence goes on from CM037473.1 coordinate 11,170,322, forward strand.
ATCATTTTCGACATCAACCTAACATTTCCACAAGAGCATTATTCAGTGTCATGTCATTCATGAATTCAGTTTTGGATGATGACGACATCACACTTGGATGATGTCATCATCAAACGCCAAATAGCCATTGAGGGCGGTATGTAAAATCAGCGGCCAATCCAAAAATTATACACACAATCATGACAGCTACCTCTCCGCCGCAGCCTTTTTGAGATATGGCGGACACTATAAGAGTGCACTGGTTGGTTTGGATGTATACAGAAAAATTTACCCAAATCAAACAGTGTTATAGTAATGTGTCCGCCATATCTCAAAATGGCTTATGGTAGTACACGTTTTGGCAACACGACTCAGCACGCACACTACTAAAATGGACTATTTTCGCTCGCTCTGCGCTCACCCGGATAGCTGAGCACGCCAGATAGCTGAGACCGTGACACCGGCACTCGATGAGGAGCCAATGTTGGTTATTTGAAGTGGAAAGGTTAATATTAGGCTTTGTGTTAGTTGCCAACTGAGAACAAATTAATGTTGGCTTTATGGCTGCATTATCACATTGGTTTCATGTTAGCGATCAATGTGGAGTCAACCTTGGTTTTTATTGGCATTTTGTTGGTTTCTGACGTAGGACCAACGTTGGCTTTAGGTCGGCATTATCACATTGGTTTTATGTCGGTACGATCAATTTTGAGTCAACGTTGGTTATTAGACGGAAAGCAATATCGGCTTGTGTTAGTGACGTGGGACCAATAATTACTTTAGGTCGGCAACATCACCATGGTTTAGCGTTGGCAATCTTTCAATGTTGAGACAATGTAAGTAGGCTTATTAATTGGGCAAACGTTAATAGTTGACCATCAAAATGGTGGTCGGCATTATGACAGTTTGTAACATTAGTTTGGTTGGGTAACATCAGTAATGGCGATTTGAGGACAACTGACATTGAATCATTATTGGAGATTGATAGGCACAATTCGGCATCTTCATCGATTGCCATTAGCCTTTTTGAGATATGGTGGACACTATGGAGTGCACTGTGTGGTTTGGGTGTACAAATTTACCCAAACCAAGTAGTGTTATAGTAATGTATCCACCATTATCTCAAAATGGCTTATGCATCTTTGGGACAACATGACAAAACAACGTTGATCACAGTCGTTGGTGTTGTTGCTGGGGTTTTTTGTTCAGTAATCCGACACTTAAGATTTGAAACGGAAAATGTTGGAGTTGTTAGTTGAAATGTTGCAGCAGTTACGTTGGTTTGAGGTCGGCAGTCTTGATGTTACGTTATTACGTCGGCAAATGATGTTTAGGAAATTATGCTCCGAAAATGGCTTTGTGTTTATATTTGTTTTTTTTGCTCAATGTCGGCAACAATGTTTTACAAGAATCACACTAAAACAGTATGCAGCAGGGGCTATGACCAAATGTGGTTAAGTCTATCTGGGCATAAAATTGGACTGTCTTTACAAATAATAGTTTGCTTGTTAGTTATAGAACAAGTTTGATGGTCAGAATCATTGCTAACGTTGAAGTGAACAGTCAAATGCCAGCAATCCCGAAAATACACAAAGAAGTCATTACTCAGTAATAGCATTAGACGGGCATGCTAATGATGAGACAACGTTGAGCCAACGTTGGGACAACGTTGGAAAAAGTGCAAATTTGTGGGCGTGACCTAGAAGTGTGTAATTTTCTTTGACAATATTAAAACAATTTGGTTGAGTTTAGGAATGTCCAAGGCAAGTTTTTGTACTTTTGTGTATATTTCGTCTGTAAGAAAATAATATGTACATCAAAAATACAAAGAAACATTTGTCATTCCAATAATATGTGAATTAAGAAGTAAACAGTTTTAATTAAAAAAAGGTGTACACCATGACTGGAAAGTCTGTGGATCCTGGACTATATAAAATATATGTGTATGGGCCTGTATAGGTTGTAGTGAGTTATAATGTATTTAGTTATTAAATAATATAACTGATAAGTAAAACTTAACATACACTAATCTTCACGCACAGGACGTTAACTGCATACGAAGAAAAATAGTCTCTAAATCATTGTTTTAGATTATTGGTACGTTGGCCCAACGTTGGGGCAATGTTGGGCCAACATGTAGATTATTAGTGGGGCTAATGTTGGGCCAACGTAACGCGCCGATGAACATAAAAAAATTTCATTGGGCTACGTTGGACAATGTTTCCATAAGCCATTTTGAGATATGGCGGACACATTACTATAACACTGTTTGATTTGGGTAAATTTGTCTGTATACACCCAAATCCTACAGTGCACTCCTATAGTGTCCACCATATCTCAAAAAGGCTAATTGAGCCAACGTTGGGCCAAATTTAACATTGGCCCAACGTAACTCCAATAAGCAAAAGTATGTTGGGCCAATGTTGACAGCCAACGTTGGCCCAATGAAAATGTTCTGTTGGCAGAATGTCAGGCTCAACGTTGGCTCTATGTTCGATTGCGTTGGCCCAATGTTGGTTCAATGTTTTAACATACATGGGCAAGATATTGGCCCAATGTTGAGCCAATTTTTAGATTGGGCCAACGTTGGGCCAACTTTTACATTGGCCCAACATAAGACCGATGAGCAAGAGTACGTTGGGCCAATGTTGACAGCCAATGTTGGTCCAATGAAAATGTTACGTTGGCCCAATGTTGGTCCTACGTAGTGATGCTATCTGGGACCGGTTTCCAAGAGTACCTCTTTTTAGATTAAGCATTCCCACCTCCATGGATTAAGCTAGGTAAGCATTGATTTATGGAAGAAATGAACTCTACGGTGCACATGAGAGAAGCACTGGTTTCCAAGAGTACCTCTCTTTAGATTAAGCCGGGTAAGCATTGATTTATGGAAGAGACGAACTCTTCGGTGCATAGGAGAGAAGCACCGGTTTTCAAGAGTACCTCTTTTTAGAGCTTTAGAGGACATATTGACGAGACGGATACTGTTGCATGCATCTGTGTCCATTTGATAAAGGTCGAGAGATCTCAGTATCCGGAATGCGACCGAGAAATCTGAATTTAGAACTGATCACGAATGGGTGGCACTCACAACGCACTTTTATGACAAACAAAATAAATTATTAGTCTACGTATGGGGACTGACAGACGAAGACAAAATTTCATGGTTGAGATCGAGATCAATATCACGACCCTCTGACGCCCATAGCTAGAAATGGAAAGAAACGCTGAGCGCGATTATTTGTGTATTTGGCGATCGAAGATCGATGGCGATACCTTGATGAAAATCACGTGCTAGCAAAAAACAATAGTAGTAATAGGGGGCCTATTATCAAGGATGTATACAAAAATAGGCCCAGACGGGACTGCGTGGGATTAATAAGAAGTGGTTAGTATACACAATAGACCTCATGCACATGATGTCATAACAGTAGGGCGCCCTCGCCTAGAGGTCAAAAGGAGGTTGTTCATTGGCCAATCATGTGCGCCGCGCGTACAAATCTGTGCGTTTCGATTGTTCGTCATCGTTTTACCTCAAATAAAATTAGAGATGGCGGCATGGATGACGTCAATGCATAAGGTCTATTACAACTAACAACAAAGAGTAGGCCTACTAATTGGGAAAAGCAAATATGCATGCATAATCTAAATAAAAGTAAGACAATGTTGTTTGTTCGTATTTTTTATTGGAACTTGTAGGCCTACTCTGTCTCCTTCGTAATTAGATAGTTTTAAGAGATTCTGCAAAAAATACCCCATTTTGAATTAAATTGAATAGGCCTAAGCTGATACTGAAATGATGCATTGAACAGCATTTGCTTTTAAAAGTCCAAAAGTAATATAATATTTGTCTGTTTGTCCCTTTTATCTTTGGAAGTTGTAAGCCTAGCATGTTATTTAATATCATGTAGTTTTAGAAATTGTGATTTTTAAATTAGACTACATAAGATGAAATAAATTTAAATTATATACTGGAAACACATACAGCACGCAACCCGTAACCATGTAGGAATCAATTCCTCTGTGCTTTACAAAGATCATTAGTATTTATACGAAAGTGACAGGCCTCCATCCCAGGGCAAATGCCTTCCTTTAATGTAGCCTTTTAAGTTCATTGTTTATTGTGTTTTGTTTTTTCGTTTGCTTTTTCCCCTTGCATTTTAAAAATAATTTTATGAAAGTATGTTGGTAGAATCATGGAGGAAGAATATGGTAAAATACACTGAAAACTAGGCTGGCTAACCAGCACATGGGGTGAAAAGACACGGGTACTTCACTTAGTGTATCACCACTGAGGGCGTTCTACTGCCTCCTTTTTTATTATTGCGTGCAAATAACAATGGGACTCTGGCAGCGCCGTTGACAGGATTTCATGCTGTTATGTAGTCTTGGTGCAAGACGTCCCTTTTCTGTATTTCCACATACGCCCCATTACAAATTTCCGCCAATAGAGGGCGCTATCACTCCATAGCTCTGATTTGTAATGGGGCGTATGTGGAAATACAGAGCAGGGACGTCTTGCACCAAGACTAGCTGTCATGGGGTCGGTGGTACGGTGTGGCTGTCAAATACACATGTGTGTGTCGTTCAGTATGGTTTAGTTCAGGTTGTAATGCAATTAATGTTTCAAAATGAAACGGATCAAGTGTAAAAGAAAGTGGTGTTAAAAATAAACTTAGACGAAACGTGAGTGTGTAGGAGTTGCATCCAGAAAGAGAACCAACAACAACACACAACCAACGATAGATAGAGCAAGAACTGAAGGCCGGTGATTGTGTCTACGGACGGCTACGTCTGTACAGTACACCGCCACCGGTGTTCACCGTTCACCATCAAGTGCTATTGGAGTATAGAGCCTAGCTCCTAGAGGACTAAGTTACAACCAAGTAAGTAATGCGAAAAAGGTGACAATGACACTCTTTTTGAGAGAAGATGCCTTGTTTTGTATAATATTACTAGACCTTCTCATCAGTCGGTTCCCATCATGGGTAGTTAAGTTTGGTACAACTGTTGGGCACAATCTTTGAAAATGACCATTTTTAAAATTCGCGCGGTCTGTCTTATTTGTGTAGACTTTAGTTTAAAATTGCGCAAGCGCAAATTTAAAAGAAATAGGCTTGCGCGAATTGTAAAAATTGCCATTTTCAAAGAATTGTGCCCAATAACACTACATCATGGAGCATAGAGCAAGAACGGTCCTTGCTCTATGCATGGATGGAGGTAGAATTAGAACTGAAAGAAACACATAAGAAACTGAAATATCCATGCTAACTCACAACCCTGCTCGGTTTACCTTTAAAGGCAGTGGACATTATTGGTAATTACTCAAAATATTTATTAGCATAAAACCTAACTTGGTAACAAGTATTGGGGAGAGGTTGATAGTATAAAACATTGTGAGAAACGGCTCCCTCTGAAGTGGAGTAGTTTTGGAGAAAGAAGTAATTTTCCACGAATTTGATTTCGAGACCTCAAAATTAGATGAGGTCTCGAAATCAACTTGCATCTGAAAGCACAGAACTCCGTGTGACAAGGTTGTTTTTTTCTTTCATTGTTATCTCGCAACCTCGATGACCAATTGAGCTCAGGTTTTCACAGGCTTGTTATTTTATGCATATGTTGAGATACACCAAGTGAGAAGACTGGTCTTTGACAATTACCAATAGTGTCCACTGTCTTTAACTGCAAATGCAACAATCAGTGTTGAGCAGTAGGCCCTACTGTTTTGTTTGTTTGTTTGTTTTTTGTTTTTGTTTTTGGTTTTTTTTGGGTTTTTTGGGGGGTGGGGGGTTAGGGCTTGAGCTTGTTTTGCTTGGGGGTGGAATTGTTATGTTTGTTGACAGGACTACCGGTAAACACTTCAGTCAGTGTCATGGCCGAGTGATCAAGTGCACTGGACTCAAGCTCTAGTAGTAGTGATCACCAGAGTGTGGGTTCGAGACCCGCTCTTGACACTTGTGCCCTGACTTACTTGACCATTATTGCTTCGTCCTTCAGATGAGACGTGAAGCGTAAGGCTATAGGTCCCATTGTATGTGTACAAAAAGTATGTATGCATAATGAATGGGTCTCCCTAGTGTCTCTGGTGTGCAAGTAGACCTATAAACTCGGACGGGCATTTCTGCATTTTTTGTAAACCAAGTTTTCGTCAAACAAACAAGAGTTCAAATAAAAATGAGTTTCAGTAGGCTTACAATTTATCTTAACTGGAACCAAAGTTAAATTTAACATTAGGCCTAATGACTAGCGACAATGTGTCATATTAAAAAAAAACCTGTAACCTTAGTTGGAATTTGTAATGATTTAAACCTCCCAGTCCCATCATGATGGTACCATGTACATAACAAAAGCTGGAGTTCAGTAGCCAAAACTTGATAGCGTTGTTTTAAATTGTACATCATGTATTGACTTTGGAATGTACTAGTACTGAATTAGTACATGTAGGCCCCACTAGTACTAGTTTAATAATAGTTAGTACTACTGTCTTGTCCTACTAGTACCCCAACAATAAAAAAAATAAAAAATAGAGTTGCACAAAGTTAATTGGGAGATATTGCACCTGTACATATTTTTTGATTACGTTTAATAGGCCTACATTGGCTAATTTTTTAGAGTCACTCCCCTAGCACTGTTTCCAAGCCACAGAAAATTTAACAATAATGTTGATTCGAAGTTTAGAATTAGTGGCACTTGCATGACACACCGAGCATACCCCTTAGTGTTTTTTAGCAACATCACCATTGGTGGTGTTAAAGCTTGAAAGTGAAACAACAAAAATGTTAACGAATAAACACAAATTTTAGTAACTTAGAATGGAGCAAACAATGAATTTTTAACATGGCTTTGGAGGATTCAAGAGAGGAAGCCTGACGGATGCGAAGAGGGAGATTGTTCTATAATTTTGGTGCACTGACTGTGAATGCTCGCTGGCAATAGACCGCGCAAGTCTCGCACGTATTCGCACATTTTTGGGACCACTTTGGTCCCAAGTACATTGCTTTAACACGTGAAGGAAACACATTCGCATGCTTTAACGGGCCCCAATGTTCGAATATGTGCGAGACTTGCACAGTTTATACCGCGTATAAGTGCGAGGTACAGGGGACCAGCACCAACAGGAAGTAGAAGAAGAACGTAAATTGCGAGAGCTGTGGGCTTTATTAGAAATGCATGTAAGGTTCTGAAGATAAGTAGGAGCTAGACCATTTCTGAATTTAAAAACAAGGAGGACTTTGAATGCAAGAGCGTCCTTAGGCTACCACCTGGATCCCTTTTGTTAGAGTTCTTGGTTCAATGTGTAGACATGCTCACAATAATCACATAAACACACTCTACACAGCCAAGCAACATCTGAGGTTTCCTGTCTCCAGCTTTCCCCAAAAATGTTTAGGATGTCTTAGGGTGCTTCCTGAGTTGAACAATATGATGGCCACATTGCTCACCTGCATTGTGGAGGCGCATCATAAAGTATCAAGTGGGATGACCAAATTCAAAACTGTGTGTTCTAAAGAACAGCGCAGTAGACTTTAAAAGGGTACTGTTGGCATGATCATAGCAGGTTTGTGGCTTTACATCTACATGTATGAACTTTAACCAAGTAATGTATGCCCACACATTCTGGCTGTTACATCACAAAGGCACCATCATTTTTTCGTGGCGGCCAGTGCGGGTACGTGTGCAGTAACTGGGTAAAGTTCCTAACTTCATAACAGCCACAGGCCTGCTATAATCATTCATGCCAACAGTCCCCCTTTAATATGTGTGTACAATGAAACCATTATTTACTCAGTGTCTGATGTATCCGTGATTTTGTTTTAGTTGTAAGTTCAATGTACATATAGTAGTTTTTCCTCAGTGAAAACCACTTCTACTACTGAAATTACTAAGGGGCATCATCAAGGCAATGACAAGGAGGGCATAGTACTGCAGATCAAGTCAGTCAACTCTATTGCCTCTACATGTACCATAAAAATAAATGCTGCAATGATGTACAGGTGCAATGTATATTTCACATGCACTGTACATAAATTAGCAAAAGTTGTTGAAATGTGGACATGATAGAGGTTGGAAATTGCTTCTGTGGTTTAGTTTAACACATGGTGGAGGAAGGAAATACATAAAGGGACAAAAGGATCACATCTGCTACAATAACCCCCCCCCAAAAAAAAAAAAACACACCAAAAAAACAAACCCAAAACCCTAACATCTGGACGTGTGTTATGGCTTTTCCATACATGTAAAACTAAAATCTCTCATTTTATGGATACGTGTACAGTTTTGTTGCCATGTAATCAATACATTGAACAATGTTTATGTACAGTGTACATCCACATTGGTACAATACTTACTGCACATCCATTTCCAAAAACAACATACAGTACTCAGTTCAGTGCAATTATATCAACTCAAATGTGTATCTTGAGGCAAATGCAGTTGTAAGAGTTTTGAATCATTCCATGGGCCTGTGTTTTAGGTTAGTAAGATCATGGTACTGTCCATATAGACCCCTTGCATATATGGCATCACACTCTCAAACAGCACCCTCACTGAGGAAAAAGGAGGCAGATCATTGGCAATAGCTGTTCTTGGTGCGTAAAAACATGCGCGTGACCTTGGCGTACCAGCAGTGTTTTGACATTGTAATTTAGAATTGAGGGAATTACAATCTTTTTCTTGGATAGAAACACATTGTAATGTGATGTATAATAGCCTAAATAAAAATATTTGTAACAGTCTTGTATTTTATACGTTTTCAATATCATTCTAGGCTTCAGCACTGGTGAAACTCTGGCAAAAGTATCTCGCTATCAACAGACTTTTTTCTTCAATATGGCTGATAAAGCTGACATTGAGTCACTGTGAGTACCACCAATAGTCATGATAGTTTGTTTAGTTTTTAAATCTTTTTGCTACTGGCTTTGAACTCTATCTCTGACAGAGCATGGGAAAATTTCCCTTGGCCTTCGTTAACGCAGGAGGAAAATGTAAATTTGTATGGGATCTTCACAAAGTGCACTACAGCTGAGGCAAGGGACAACTATGACAATTTGCAGCACACAAACAACATACATGTACAATGCATGTATTTAATTTGTTTGTTTTTTTGTTAATCAATGTATTTTATATCATATGTACATCTAACATTGTGTTCTAGCTTTTAGGAGGTGCCTTAGAATACCATGTGGACCCAATTTCATAGAGTTGCTTAAGCAGAAAGTATTGCTTAACAATTTCCTGCTGAGCAGAAATGAGCAGAATACCAGTCATAAGTGGTACATCTGATGACCATAGAGAAACTCTATGATCTGACATGGTATTTTGGTTGGTACATGTAACCCATATTCTGGTGAGCATAATTTTGTTGTGCTAGCTTATTTGTTGTGCTTCAGCAGCTCTATGAAATCGTGCCATAAGAGAGTTTTTCTTTTTATTGCTATACACCTTCCCTTTTCAAATTTTTGTATTTATTATTTTACAGTTCAGAGAGGTTTCACTACAATGGCTTCCTGCCGGACACACTGAACTCTACTTACCATGAGGTGAAGCTGAATGCTGAACCTCCTCCCTCTGACGCAGAAGTGGTCATCATTGACAGGCAGCAGCCAACTAGATTACAAAACAACGATCTCTTCAAGCAAGCACAGAGGGAGGAGGATGAACTAGATGAAGAGCTGGACTATTATGAGGCAAGCCCATCACAGAGACTCCTTCCATTGAGTGAAACACACGTAGGCTTTATTTGATAGTGCTTCTTCCCTATAGACTGTGCAAGTCTCGTGCGTATTCGAACATTGGGACCCGTTAAAGCGTGTGAGTTTGTTTCCTTCACGCGTTAAAGCATCGTACGTGGGACCAAAGTGGTCCCAAAAATGTTCAAATACGCGCGAGACTTGCACGGTCTATTGTAGTAAACTGTGTAAATGACAAGTGTATAGTAGCACGGAAGAGCCGCTTTAGCACTGCCTACGTTTTTGAAAGCAGAAAATCTTGTAGAAAGGGGGTAATATTCATGTACATGTACTTGTTAAGTACACAATGTTGTACCCTTGTCTTTCTGAAATGTCTGCAGTTGAAATTCAAGTCCAGATTATGAGAGGGAAAACATGGAATTTAAAAGCAAAAACCCTTGTTCCTAAAGAAGAAAACGATTTGATGATTCCATTTGGTGGAGAGCACTTTTTATGGAAACCAAGAATTTTATTTGCCAAATTGAGGAAACTTTGACAAGACACAGAAGCAAAAATAAATGGAATGGAAAAAATTAACACAATGTTTATCCCCAGTGGGGTGTCAAAGTACATACAATAGGAAAACATTTTTCCACACCCAATTTCATATGATGACTTGCATGTAAAAGTTTGCAATTTTGACACTGTTTCCCACTGGAAATTTAACTTTTAATTTGTGCAAAAAATATTGTCAATCCACCACCATCTATTATGCATTATGCACATTTTGTATATCCCCGGTTTTTTGTAAACATTGTTTTTCTTTCAGTCCATGGTCCAGCTAGCATTGACTCGTTTTAAGCAGCACAACATACAGTGAACATTCATGAGTACATCATTTGATTTATCCTTAATGTAGGCTGCTCTATAGGAGAAGAAGATGCCCTCTTCTTTGACCATCTTAAAGAAAATGCAAACTGAGGCTGGAAGGAAAGAAAGTCTGGCCCAGCTTTGGTGTAATGAGCAACATTGTTCATGGTTACAATGCTTGCTGGGAACATGACACGAATGCTGTATATAAGGCCAAATAAAAATAAAAACATGTTTAGCGTCCTGCCTTTTTTAAAAAAAAGAAAGGAGGAGGGCCTTTTTTTTCTTTTTCTTTTTTCTTCAAAAATTGCCGTCCGAAACATTTTTCGAGACAACTGGCCAGGCTATTTTTCAAGATGGTTGCCAGCTTTTTTGGTGTGCTTTTTTTCTGTGTGCTAAATCTAAAATACGATCTTATTTATTTAAAAAAAAAATTTTTTTTTCATCAGGGATCAGTCAAAATGTATCATTTTTTTCTTAAAAAAAATGAAAAACCCCCAAAAAGAGGCGGCCTCTAAAAAGGAAGCGGGCGGGGACGCTAAATATGTTTTTTACTTTATTTGGCCTAATGTCTTAAAGAATCTTGCTTTTCCTTGCAGGTTGCACAACAGCGGAAGAGGACGCCATCTTTGACTGCCCTGAGGGAAGGCCAACAAGGAACTGATGAGCTTGAGGAAATCAGCAGCGATGAAGCTTATGATTCCCAACAAGGTAGGCTTTGGAGAGACCTGTACAAGTATCATGAGGTCAAATCTGGACTGTTCCATTTTAGGCATAAGGGAGTCAATTGAAACCATCTGCAATCCTACATTTCTGCAATTCCTACATTTACATATATTGCAATCTACATACATATATAATGTGTGTTTTTTCTTTTAACAATATGGTTTGAATACAATGAAAAGTCATTCAAAAAATCTGAGTTGTGCATCGTACAAAATTTATGTTTTACGAACAGTGGACATAGATTGTATGATTATAGACAATACTTGTTTTAGAAATTTATTTTGTTCAATGAAACTTTGAAAAAAAACCACACAAAACAAAACAAAACGCATACAATTTTGGGGAGTGAATCCTACTCTCTAAGGAAAATACCTGAGTTTTGATTTCACCAATCTCACAGTTCTATCAATAGCAATAGCAAATGCGGACGAAAATCAAACTATTCAAATTTAGTAAATGTTAGATTTTAATGTAAAATGTTAGAAACTTTTGCAAACGTCCTGGAGTTTTATCCTGATGTCAACATTCAACAATATAAGTTATCACAGCGCGCGTGTGATAACGTATTTATCTTCAAGCAAACTTCATGCGCAGTTGGAACACGCAATACGCAGGGTGTGATATAAGCCGTGCACTATAAGTTTATATCACACTCCTTGTTGCTATGGATCGACCAATCAGAATCGATTATTCAGGCCTGCTGGAAGATAACAACAAATATCATAACTGATGAACAAAAAATAAATTGGATACCCGATTAGGTTTATGTTTACACTGTGAACATTTATTTACAATCTCAATGGATACACTGATGCTATACAAAGTGCCGTAATGCATAACGTACAGGCATTCAACTGTGTTGTACATGTATTTTCCTGCATATAAGACGCGGCTAATTTGACTTTCAAAGGTCAAAATTTATGATCCCTTTTCGTTATTGTAAGTGTCATATACCCACACAATGACCCCTGTATGTGGTGATCCTGCATATAATATGCGTCTAATCTGACTTTCAAAGGTCCAAATTTACAATTCCTCTTCATTATGGTAAGTGTCATGTACCCACACAATGACCCCTGTATGTGGTGATCCTGCATATAATACGCGTCTAATCTGACTTTAAAAGGTCCAAATTTACAATTCCTTTTCGTTATATGGTAAGTGTCATATACTCACACAATGACCCCTGTATGTGGTGATCCTGCATATAATACGCGTCTAATCCGACTTTCAAAGGTCCAAATTTACAATTCCTTTTCGTTATATGGTAAGTGTCATATACTCACACAATGGCCCCTGTATGTGGTGATCCTGCATATAATACGCGTCTAATCCGACTTTCAAAGGTCCAAATTTACAATTCCTTTTCGTTATGGTCAGTGTCATGTACCCACACAATGACCCCTGTATGTGGTGATCCTGCATATAATATGCGTCTAATCTGACTTTAAAAGGTCCAAATTTACAATTCCTTTTCGTTATGGTCAGTGTCATGTACCCACACAATGACCCCTGTATGTGGTGATCCTGCATATAATATGCGTCTAATCCGACTTTCAAAGGTCCAAATTTACAATTCCTTTTTGTTATGGTAAGTGTCATATACCCACACAATGACCCCTGTATGTGGTGATCCTGCATACAATACGCGTCTAATCCGACTTTCAAAGGTCCAAATTTACAATTCCTTTTCGTTATATGGTAAGTGTCATATACCCACACAATGACCCCTGTATGTGGTGATCCTGCATATAATACGCGTCTAATCTGACTTTCAAAGGTCCAAATTTACAATTCCTCTTCATTATGGTAAGTGTCATGTTCCCACACAATGACCCCCTTGTATGTGGTGATCCTGCATATAATACGCGTCTAATCTGACTTTCAAAGGTCCAAATTTACAATTCCTTTTCATTATGGTAAGTGTCATGTACCCACACAATGACCCCTGTATGTGGTGATCCTGCATATAATACGCGTCTAATCTGACTTTCAAAGGTCCAAATTTACAATTCCTCTTCATTATGGTACATGTAAGTGTCATGTACCCACACAATGACCCCTGTATGTGGTGATGTACCAACAGGGAATAGGACCTGGTGAGCCTCTGTGTGAGCAGTCATGTTGCGTCTTATACAGTAATTAAAATATACTTTAATTTGTTCAACCAACAATTATTTACAATTTACCTAGTCGGTTTCTCTTGTGGTTTATTATTTGATACTTAAGTACAAAATACTATGTTACATGTACCATCTGTGACGGGTATCCTGCTCAATCTTGAGTGTTACCGCAAACCTTTCCATATCGTATTTCCACCATGCAAAGTTTCAAATCCTACTGCTCAATCTTGCTTAGCAGAAAGTTGTTTAGCAATCTGTTCTGCTTAGCAGCTCTATGAAATTGGGCAGAGATCATGTAAGAAACATGACAAGTGTAGTGTGCTCTTCAGTGAGTATACCTCTATGGTATTACACAGTACAGGACGTACATGAACACTTTTACTGGAGTACCACCACAGGTAACCACCAGGGGCCAATGTCATATAGCTGCTTAGGAGCAAATATTGATTTACAGTTTCTGCTTAGCAAAAAAAAAAGCAGGGTACCAGTGTGGAATTGTATTATGGCTGTTAACCTGAATTTGTCATTATTGTGCTCAGCAAATTGTTGGGGCTTAAGCAGCTCTATGAAATTGGGCCCAGGATCCAGACCCACACTCCAAGAGCACCAGAGCTTGAGTTCAGTGTTCTATAAACCACTCAGTGATAACACTCAAGTACTTCAGCTAACCTTTTCATTTAATATTTGCCATTTACACGCACTCTGTTTTAAACAGCTTTTTTAAAACAATAAAGCAATTTTAAATACATGTGAGAGCAGCTGGTAGAAAAGAGGTGTTTGCCTTATTACAAGTAAAATGGAAAAAAGGAAAATAGGAAAATAAAATAACACTAATCGTTAGTACATTAAACAGTAGTGAGCATATTGTCTGATGCCCATTAACAGGCACTAGAAATACAAAATTACTATAAATAAAATAAATGTGACTTTATAGAACGACAGGGTTACATTGTACAGTGTTAAAGAGATAATGTGTGTGCATTATTAGCCATGCATTGTGTTATAAGTTCATATCTGCAAAGTGTAAAGAGGCAGGCAGTAAATCAGTTGGGGGCAATAACTCTTGCTATTTGAAGTACGGTCCACGGATCAAACTGTTGTGTCCATGCAACCATGATGCAACAACGAGTCTTATCTTAACTCTATTCTGCAACAAATGTGTATCTCACATGAAAGCGTTCTGTGGAACAACATTGTATCTCAGCCTCCAGTGACTTTGTGTGTACTTTTGCGTTATTTGAAGTGAGATACGACCTTTTGACATTCTAATACTCGCGTTTCACGTAAACGGTAATTTAGGCGACACAACATTTTTGTACTGAAACAATAAAATGTACATAATGTCATATTGCCTCCTTTGCATTGGCTTCAGACATTTCAGATTGTTGATGCCCTTCAGCAAGGTTTTACTCAGGATTAGGAAATTAATTGTCCAGATTTTCTGATAATTCAAATACAAGGTGTCCAAAGTGTTGACTTCCATTATTACTTTCACAAAATACACATATTGTACATGACAGATTGATAGCAGGAAGACCAAACTAGAAACAGATTGTTCAGGTGATGCCCATACACCCCTCTTTCTTTTACTGTACACTTAAGTCCCTTATCTGTGTCTTTATTTTGTTTTTGGTTGGTTTCATTTGACAGGATTCTCCCTTGTTATTTTAAACAGTGTATCTATGACAACCTTGCAATCCAATACAACATGCATTGTCTCAAAGTTATGTATTTTAAATGTTTTTCCCCATTCACATTGTATGTTATTGACAAAAGTGTGACTGTAAGTCTCCTTTGGAGGAACCAGCACTTGTTAGGGCAATGCTACATTTACATGAACTAGTGTAATGTGCATGCTATGATATTAATTATTGGTTCAGTTGTTTTGTTTTATTGTTCACTTTAGCATGTTAAGTGATGTCTCATTTTTGCTCTGAAACAACTTGGTAGATTTCTACTAATGTGTCTGCTGCCACTACAAGATGGCCAGATGGTGTGTATGTGATGTCATTGGCATAACCACAATCCTCAATGACACATCCAATGTACTTGCCATCAGGACTGTACTGACATATTCCATCTTTTTCCCTTTTTCCATTATATTGAGCAACAAAGATACTGCCATCTTCATCACAGCACACACCATAGGAACTTTCAGACTGATCGATATCTACTGAGAACACCTTTCCACCCTTATAATCAACTGAGTGTAAATTACTATCACTTGTACTGCTGTAGATAATCTGCTCCTTGTATAAAGTCAAATGGTTTACTTTCCCAGGAGTAGAGATTGTTCTAATGAGTGATCCATCAGGGTTGTATAGTGAGATCATTTGCTTTGCTGAATAACCCACTGCTATCAGATTGTTTTCATCCACTGCAAGGCATGATGAGTAAATGCCTCTTACACTTAGTTGGAACTGATGGAGGGGCATATATTTCTTGTTAAAGACCTTGACATCTAGATTGTCAAGCACAATTAGGTGATCATTATTGTCCACAGTGAGTGCTTTTGGTTTAGTAAGACCTTTGACTTCTAATCTTTGCGGGCAGAGAATAGGTTGTGATTTGTTTGCTACTAATTGAGGTTTTAATACAAACAATGCATTGTGGTCTATATCTAATACTACTATTTCATTGTCGGAGAAAGCTGCAGCAGACTTTACACGCTGTAATTTTGTGAAGCCAAATTCACTGAAACTTTCCTTCAGTTTCCACATCTTTTTTGTATGGATTGTTTCATGTTCCTTGGCCTGAGTCTCTGCTAAAGCTTGTTGCTCATCTTCTAGCACCAGTCTTCCCACTGACCTTTCACCTTCTTCAAACTCAAGATAGGACAGCCTGTCGGACACAATCTCGCCCTGTTTCTTAGTCAGTTCATCAAGATTGTTTTTAAGTTTCAGCTTAAAATCCAGAATCTCATGGGAGCTTGCTTGTGTCATGAATTGATTCACTTCATCTAGCTTGTGCTCTACCTGGGTCACCTCTTTTCTGTTGGTTTCCTCTGCCGTTTCAAATGTCTGGACTCTGTCTTTGTAAACACTCTCTGCCTCTTCCTTCAGCTGCTTTTCCTCTTCAGTGATCTTCGCTATCTCCATGGCAGCCTTCTGTGAGATTTTCATATTGGTTTCAGCATATGAAGATTCCAGTTTCTTGCGAGACTCACTAGTTTGTTCTATCGCAGTTTGAATATCGGCCTTGCATTTCTCAGCGTTTGCCACCAGTTCTGCGACTTCCTGTTTGCATTTGTCTAAAGCCTCAGGTATGCCAATGAGGTCATGTTTTGGGTTTCCATGATCAAGAATGGTACAAGTTGTACATTCTAGCTTCTGGCATGTATTGCAGTAGATGTTAAGAGTCTGATCACCGTGCTTGCCACACTTTGGAATGTATTCCCTTATTTTACTGCGGTAGGTTACTACACCTGATTGCAGTTGAGCAAGTGTGTAGATTTGATGTGATTTCAAAATATCCATATGCTGATGTGAAAGTTGACATTCTTGACAAATAAAATGTTCACAGTCAATACATCTGGAAACAGCTGTATGATCTCTTTGACAGGCTTGACATTTGACCTCTGACCCATGACCCTCCATGAGTTTCTCCTGAACAGTAAACTCATCCACCAGGGCATTCAGTTTAAAGTTCTTAGGTAGACTGTCAACAGTGTTGTCTTCTAGTGTTGTTTTCTTTCTGCACAGAGGACACAGTAGGATAGAGTTGTTTGGATCTTGTTGGTGAAGCTCCTTGAGGCATGTGAAGCAGAAGCTGTGAAGACAGTCTAGCATTGTAGGATCCATGAAGCGATTGGTGCATATTGGACATTCTAGATGATCCTTACTGATTTTATCAAGCACTGAATGGACTGTGATACTGGCAGCCATATTTGAAGTTATCTTGTTAGAATCTTTCCCTGTTGGTACGAAAAGGTCAAATCTTTGTATTTGTTAGTAATCTAGATGTACTCATAATTTTAAGTTTTTGTATCTTTCATGTTTCAAATGAAAAGAAAAAAGAAGAAAAAAAGGCAAGAAAAAGCCCTTTTCACACTACCAAGCCAATTCCTAGGAAATAAAACCCAAGGAAATTCCTAGGGAATTATAACCCCACCAGGACCCCATGTTCCTTTCACCAAATTGATGCTATTTTTTCCGGGAAAATGCACACTCAAGATGTTAACCCCGGTAGCCTTGCTCAAGTTTGTCATAGTTTTCACTCCAAAACAAAACGATGTAAACACACACGTATACATGTACTGTATGTATGTATCACACTGAGCACGAGGCCCGTACTACTACTCTGCGTAAGTCATCCGCACTTGTAATACTGTCCGCATACGGAGGCCGACTGCCTTGTCGGGTCTGTAACTTCCGGGTTTAATGTGTTTCTTTATATTGTCCTCCACTTTTGGACGAAATCGGGGCCTCTGATATGCTGATACGCAGCTCATAAACTTAGATATTTTGTTAGGCCGAGATGGGAAGCAAATGAATGATTCATTTTCAACGTCCAATCACAAGCTTCCCTCAGAGTCGTTGTGACCTTTGTATCATGCTTGCAAGCACAAGATTCGACACGGTGGCCAGTGAAACTGCTTCAAAGAGTCCATTTTTTCTGAGGGTAGTGATAGCTTCAAATGTTGTAAACACTAAGTCTTTACACTCGAGAACATTCGTAAATGATTGTTTTGCGTTGCTAACTGCTTTAGTAATTTTAATTATTTAATAACAATAACATATTTGGCGTAAAAGACATTTAATATATCTGTTTATACGTTGCCTCAGAAATAACATTTCCTATGGCAAATGTTCCTGTCCGTTAACAGATGAAAAACATTGCGATCGTGCACGGCATGCAGCCGAGTTAGGCAGAAACCATTTTCGAAAAAAACACTTCTTGACTAAAGTTAGGCCTAAATATCTAGAGGATGTACATGTATAGATGGATTTTGTAAAACTTTCAGGAATGAAAGATCTATCTTCACCGCTAGCCGCTCTGATAAAAAAACGAAAATTATTTAATATTATATTTTTTATATAAATATAAATCTAAAAAACAAAAACAATTGCGATCGTGCACGCATGCAGAAGGAGTAAGCAGAAAACAAAAAAACTAAAAAAACTAAAGTTAGGCCTAAATATCTAGAGGATGTACATGTATGGATGGATTTTGTAAAACTTTCAGGAACGAAAGATCTATCCTTAAACAATACGTTCCGTGAAAAATATCAGAGGATGAACGATAACATTTTCAAATTTTTTCGATATTTTTACTCCTTGGGGAGTATTTGGTAATGATTTTCCCACTCAAACCCATTCACATTTGTTAGCCGCTGCGATAAACCAACGAAAAATAGTTTTACGCATTTTATGTAAAACTTACTAACCATAACAATTAAAATGCTCGTAAAACCTATAGGCCCTACTGTTATGTTTTTAGTGCTGATAGAGAGAGCATTTCAACAGTATGGTTTTCTTTTTCTTTGTTAACGGTACTCATCTCTTTTAAAAATGGAGTGTACCCAAACCGCGATTGCAAATGATTGCGCAAATCCGCCCACCCGCCCTATCCATGGCACCCCAGTGTGAACTATTAAGTAAACATGACTTCCGCCACTGACTAATGGGGTCTTGTCTTCCGCACACATTTTTGTAACAACCCTGGCTATATTTATATACATACACACACATGTGCACACAGAGACTGCACATATCCAGTTCGGGCGGGTAGCGCAATAGCGCAGAGGGAAAACAAACTAAACAAAGACAAATAAATAAATGAAAATAAAACTCCAACGCCTTGGTCAAGGCTATAACCCCAAGGGTTATCTGGCTTAACCTTCTCCCAAGCAGGGGTAGCTATTTCCCAGGAAATGGCTTTATAGTTCCTGGGAGTTTGCAAGGGTTAGCAATTCAAGTGTGAAAAAGTCAACTAAATCTTGCCAGGAAATTCGGGTAGTGTGACAGGAGCTTAAGAAGTTGGTTCTGATGATGATAACTAAAGTTGAACAGAATATCCACAACTATTTTTCATGCATGCATAAATAGTCAGTGATTGTGCGACAACTTTGTCAACAATCACAGGAATTTACCATTAAGTTACCTCAATCATAAATAATCGTCCCTATACTATGGACTAACATGTACTTACGATTGTATAAGGTAAGCAAATTATTGATGTCGTTGGAGGTCTTTCTTCATCAGTTAACCCAGTTGTGACTTCTGGTGTTTTATCCACAACCTCCTGTGGTTCACTGTTCATTGTATGTGCTGGGTCTGTGCTGTTCATGATGTGTAGTTGGCATATTGCTCATTGATCCCTTGGGGAAAAAAATCTCCTTTCTATTTATAGATCCGATGATGTCATCATGTGTGGGTATGTATATGTATGATGCTGTATATACACCTATAGTGGATGTGTCCATTGTACATTCTACATTGTACTTTGAGCATCGATGAGTGGAAGATTTCAAGCTGATAACAGATGCGAGCCAAAAACAAAGGCTTCAAAAAAAATGCTGTACTGTAATTTCCTGCGGATAAGACGCGTCTTATCTCACTTTCGATGGTACTAAAAAGTCACTGCGTCTTATCTTCCAGTGCGCCTTATCTGATTTCGATTGAGTTCATTGTGATGATTACAATGTAAAATCTTACATTTATACTGCAAAATAGTTCATTTATTTCGTCCGGGTAATTCTACATTTTTCTTAAAATAAAACCTAAAACGTTCACATTTTTGAAGACCCTTACCCAAGAACGAAGTTACTGGACTTGCGACGATCAATGAATGCTGCACACAGTAACACAGTTATATCACATGACAGGTACAAGTCTTTATTAAACAAGTCGTTTTTTAATGTTATCGTGAATTTCGCCAACAGAGGGCGTACGTTTGTGCGGCCCCTAAATGTAGCCCGAGCCCTAAATGTCACCCGGACCTAAATGTACAATGTAGCCCCAAACCTGTACCTAAATGTCGCCCGGACCTAAATGTAGCCCCAAACCTGTACCTAAATGTCGCCCGGACCTAAATGTAGCCCCAAACCTGTACCTAAATGTCGCCCGGACCTAAATGTAGCCCCAAACCTGTCCTTAAATGTCGCCTGGACCTAAATGTAGCCCCAAACCTGTACCTAAATGTCGCCCCGACCTAAATGTAGCCCCAAACATGTACCTAAATGTCGCCCCGACCTAGCTCATCATTGTAATGATAGCTACAATGAATGTTAAGGCGAGTTGTTTGACTTGTTTCAAACAAAAACATGTAAAACTAGACTTAAATTTTTGTTAAACAAAAACAAGGTGTTCGGCATGACGCTCAAATTTTGGATGTGGAACACATCCCATCCCAACTTTTTTTCAGTAACGTTTTGGTGCTGTGGACCCGTGATATGGCCATATTCCTGTACGCATTGCATTGTGCACTGCGCCGTGGTTGATCAGTGGTATGGCTATTTTCCTGTACCTATGCATTGTGCACTGAGCACTGCGCCGTGGTTGATCTGGGATATGGGTATACTCCTCCTGTATACCCCATTCATTGCATTGTGCAACACTGAGCATACACCGCGTCGTGGTTGATCCGGGATATGGCTATTTTCCTGTACCTATATTGCAATGTGCACTGAGCACTGAGCACAGCGCCGTGGTTGATCCGGGAAATGGCCATATTCCTGTACCGATTGCTTGTGCACAGTGTATGGGGACTCCGCGTCTAAGAATATGCCCATGTAGCGGGTTCAACTGGCTCAATAGGCTGTGTACAAAATAGCCACATCGGAAATCACCCATATCCTGGGACAACACGGCAATTTTATAGAGGGTTTCTAGCGATATTTTGGAAATATGACTAAATAGAGATGTGGGTTGTTTTTTTGGGGGGTGGAAATGAAAAGCGAAAAGTTGTTTTTGAGGCTTTTTAGGTTCCTAACATCTGTTTTATGAACTTAAAAAATTTAAATAATAATTAACGGAAGTAAAGGACATAGGGGGTCACACTTTGTGTACGATTTTAAAAATTCCTCAGGGTCTTTCACATGGTCCAAATATCTTGTGTGTAGCAATTATGGTTCTCCAGATATGATTGATCTAAATATTAAACATTGATTTAATGTTATGACGTCATCGATGACGTCATCATCCCGAAAACCTTTGCGGTTTCATCGACATACTAGGTACATGGTTAGCTTAAAGTCCCAACCTTTTTTGGTTCACGAGATATTTGCACACACAGAATGTAAATATACCTGAACAGTGGTCAGCATCAATTCAAATCCGACAGAATAGAAATCATACCATGATCAAATTAATAATCTTTTTGTGTAAGTTTTTAAAAAAAAACATGGCAAGTTTACGCATGAAACATATCAACATAATTAAGACGAAATTACTACATATACCGGAAAGAGTCTTGAAACCGCAGCATCCAGAGTGTTCAAATTGTTTTTTGGGGGGTGGGGTAGGGGGAGTTCGGTAGCGGTGTCGAACAATAGAAACAACGCAATCGGCTTGTTCCTCAGTAAAAGTTTGAAGTAAATCTTACCTCCATGCTAGACTGAACATCCACAGACTTCCTACGAATATCTAGTAATAGGTTCATGTTTGTGGCTAAGAACAAACAATTATAAGAACGCAAACTTTAACAGCCCGTTCCCCACCCAATTTTTTTAAAATAATAATAATACAAATAAAATAAAATAAAATCACACTCTAACTTTAGGTACAACTTTGCGTCTACATTTGGGTCGGGCGAAATTTAGGTACAGGTTTGGGGCTACATTTAGGTCGGGCGACACTTAGGTACAGGTTTGGGGCTACATTTAGGTCGGGCGACATTTAGGTACAGGTTTGGGGCTACATTTAGGTCCGGGCGACATTTAGGTACAGGTTTGGGGCTACATTTAGGTCCGGGCGACATTTAGGTACAGGTTTGGGGCTACATTTAGGTCCGGGCGACATTTAGGTACAGGTTTGGGGCTACATTTAGGTCGGGCGACATTTAGGGCTCGGGCTACATTTAGGTGCCGCACATACGTTCCTAATGTGAAACACAGAAAATAGTAAGGTATTTTATGTCTGTGATGTGAAAGCAATATTGAGAAAGCGCCCTCTAGCGTTCGTTGGTTCTTGCATGTATTTTAGTATTCAAAAAAGCTTGATTGCAAAGACTAGCAGCCAATTCATTGGGAAACGTTGGGAAACCGTTTATCTGCGCGCGCTCGTTGTGTAAAACGAAAAAGCTGTAACGCTATGTTTTTTTTAAAAAAATCTTTAAAACGAACATGGACAAAATAATAATGAAAAAATAGTAGTGATGTTTTACTCGTCTTTGTGATTATAAAATTACGATCCTTTTGCGCTATGGTAAGTGTGCTTATATCATTGATGTACAAGCAGTATGTGAGAGATATACAGCGCCTTATGCGGCGGGGCGCCTTATCTGATAATCTTTGAATCTTATTTTGGTAATTTGAGATACAGCGCCTTATGCGCCGAGCGCCTTATCCGCAGGAAATTACGGTATATAAATATATCATTTCTTACAACCCCAAAATATATTATACATATATTTCCCTTGAAAATTATGCTATGTGCACAGCTTCAAAACATCTAGGTTGAGCATGAACAAAGCACTTTCAAATGAACTTCAACAACTCACTCAATGCTTGGCCGAAGTCGGGTTGGGTGGTGGGGGGGGGGAGGGGTATACTCCATTTTTAAAAGAGGTGATTACCTTTTTATAAAAAAGAAAACCATATCTGTTGAAATGCTCTCTATCAGCACTGAAAACATAACAGTATAGGTTTTATAAGCAATTTCAATTGTTAAGGGTAGTTAGATTTATATAAAATGCATAAAAATATTACCAGAGAGACGGGAGCATCAGGTAATATTTTTGTTTATGAGGCAATGTACACATCTTAAACAGATAGGTATAGTATACAAATATTGACTGCTTCGAGTGCTATGGTTAAAACTATGACACCCGGGGTGATTCTCGGCACGTTCTATTTTACCGAGGCAAAGCCAAGGGAAAAAAGACTGCTCCGGGGATCACCGACGGAGTTGTAGTTTTGCTTTTACAGAGCTGCTTAAGCACAAAAAGTAGTTAAGTACAATAAACATATGCTTACCAGAATAATGTTACCACTGACTGGTACCCTGCTCAATGTTGCTTAGCAGAAATTTGTTAAGCAATCTTTTCAGCTTGGGCCCAGATCATGTAAGAAACACTGGTGTGAAAGCAAAGTTGCTGCTCGTATTCCATGACAAGTGTGCTCTTTAGTGAGTTTTACACAGTACAGAACATACACTTTGACATGAGTGCCACCAGGCAACCAGGGCCCAATTTCATAGAGCTGCTTAGGAGCAAATATTGCTTTACAGTTTCTGCTTAGCAAAAGAATAAGCAGGGTACCAGTGTGGAATGGTAATATGGCCGTTAACCTTAGTTTGTCATGATTGTGCTTAGCAAATTGTTGGGGCTTAAGCAGCTCCATGACAATAGCACCAGAGCTTGAGTTCAGTGTTATATAAACCACTCAGCTAAAACACTCAACAACTACATCTAACCTTTTCATTTAATATTTTCCATTAACACGCGATTTGTAAAAAAAAAGAAGCTTTTAACAAAAACAAAAAATTTTAAAATTTTAAATACATTTGAGAGCAGATGATAGAGATGAAGTGTTTGCCTTAATTTAAAAGCAAAATGGAAAATTGAAAAAAAAATAAAAAAATAAAATGACAATTATCACCAGTTCATGTAAACAGTATAGTGAGCACATTGTCTGATGCCCATTGACAGGCACTATAAATAAAAAGTTACTATCAATAAAATAAATGTGAACGACAGTGTACATTAATGCATTTCCGGATAACATTTTACAGTGTTAGAGATAATGTGTGTGCATTATTAGCCATTCATTGTGTTATAAGTTCATAATTATTTGCAAAGTGTAAAGAGGCAGGCAGTAAATCAGTTGGGGGCCATAACTCTTGCTATTTGAAGTACGGTCCACTGATCAAATTGTTGTGTCCATGCAACCATGATGCAACAACGAGTCTTATCTTAACTCTATTCTGCAACAAATTTGTATCTCACAGGAAAGCGTTCTGTGGAACAACATCGTATCTCAGCCTCCAGTGACTTTGTCGGTACATTGGGGTTATTTAAAGTGAGATACGAACTTTTGACATTCTCAAATTGGCATTTTAGTAAACGGTAATTTAGGAGATCACAACCTTTTTGTACTGAAACAACTAAATGTACATAATGTCATATTGCCTCCTTTGCAGTGGCTTAAGCCATTTCAGATTGTGGATGCCCCTTCAGCAAGCTTTTATTCAGGATTTAGGAAATTAATTGTCCAGATTTTCCAATAATTCAAATACAAGGTGTCCAAAGTGTTCACTTCCAATAATACTTTCACAATATACACACATTGTACATGACAGATTGATAGCAGGAACACCAAACTAGAAACAGATTGTTCAGATATACCGACATACCCCTCTTTATTTTACTGTACACTTAATTCCCTTATCTGTGTCTTTATTTTGTTTTTGGTTGGTTTCAATTGACAGGATTCTCCCTTGTGATTTTAAACAGTGTATCTGTGACAACCTTGCAATCCAATACAACATGCAGTGTCTCAAAGTTATGTCTTTAATTTTTTTCCCCCCATTCACGTTGTATGTTATTGATAAAAGTGTGACTGTAAGTCTCCTTTGGAGGAGCCAACACTTGTAAGGGCAATGCTACATTTACAGGAACTATTTTAATGTGCACGCTATGATATTATTGG
Source organism: Plazaster borealis (assembly GCA_021014325.1). NCBI lineage: Eukaryota > Metazoa > Echinodermata > Asteroidea > Forcipulatida > Labidiasteridae > Plazaster > Plazaster borealis. Next base: position 11,195,497 of record CM037473.1, read on the forward strand.
TTCATTTTTTTTATTTTTATTGTTCACTTTAGCATGTTAAGTGATGTCTTATTCTTGCTCTGAAACAACTTGGTAGATTTTTACTGATTCTTCTGCTGCCACTACAAGATGGCCAGATGGTGTGTATGTGATGTTATAGGCATCACCACAATCCTCGATGACACATCCAATGTACTTGCCATCAGGACTGTACTGACATATTCTATTGGTTACCATTGTTTCATTAAATTGAGCAACAAAGATACTACCATCATTATTACAGCACACACCATAGGATTCCTCAGACTGATCGATATCTACTGAGAACACCTTTCCACCCTTATAATCAACTGAGTGTAAATTATTGTCTCCTGTATTGCTGTAGATAATTCGCTCCTTGTTTAAAGTCAAATCGTCTACATTCTCTTGAGTAGAGATCGTTCTGATGAGTGATCCATCAGGGTTGTATAGTGACATCATTTGCTTTGCTGAATAACCCACTGCTATGAGATTGTTTCCATCCACTGCAATGCATGATGGGTAAATGTCTCTTTCACTTAGTGGGAACTGAAAATGGGGAATATATTTCTTGTTAAAGACCTTGACATGTAGATTGTCAGTCACATATAGGTAATCGTTATCGTCCACAGTGAGTGCTGTTGGTTGAGTAAGACCTTTGACTTTTAATCTTTGCAGACAGATATTAGATTGTGATTTGTTTGCTGCTAATTGATGTTTTAATGCAAACAATGTATTGTGTCCTCTATCTAATACTACTATTTCATTGTCGGAGAAAGCTGCAACAGACCTTGCACACTGTAATTCTGTGATGCCAAATTCACTGAAACTTTCCTTCAGTTTCCACTTCTTTGTTGTACGTTCGTTGGCCTGAGTCTCTGCTAAAGCTTGTTGCTCATCTTCCAGCACCAGTCTTCCCACTGACCTTTCACTTTCTTCAAACTCAAGATAGGACAGCCTGTCAGACACAATCTCGCTCTTTTTCTTAGTCAGTTCATCAAGATTGTTTTTAAGTTTCAGCTTAAAATCCAGAATCTCATGGGAGCTTGCTTGTGTCATGAACTGATTCACTTCATCCAGCTTGTGCTCTACCTGGGTCACCTCTTTTTTGTTGGTTGCCTCTGCCGTTTCAAATGTCTGGACTCTGTCTTTGTAAACACTCTCTGCCTCTTCCTTCAGCTGCTTTTCCTCTTCGGTGATCTTTGCCATCTCCTTGGCAGCCTTCTGGGAGATTTTTGTATTGGTTTCAGCATATGAAGATTCCAGTTTCTTGCGAGAATCACTAGCTTGTTCTATGGCAGTTTGAATATCGGCCTTGCATTTCTCAGCGTTTGCCACCAGTTCTGCGACTTCCTGTTTGCATTTGTCTAACGCCTCAGGTATGCCAATGAGGTCATGTTTTGGGTTTCCATGATCAAGAATGGTACAAGTTGTGCATTCTAACTTCTGACATGTATTGCAGTAGATGTTCAAAGTCTGATCGCTGTGGTTGCCACACTTTGGAATGTATTCCCTGATTTTACTCCTGTACATGTAGGTGACTTCTCCGGAATGCAGCTGGGCCAGCATATAGACTTGATGAGATTTAGTAACAGGAAAAAGTTGATGTGCATTTTGGCAATCCTGACAGAGGAAATAATCACAGTCTACACACCTGGCGATTGTTGTATTCTCGCCATCATTACAGGCTTGACATTTGACTTGTGACCCATGACCCTCCATGAGTTTCTCCTGAACAGTAAACTCATCCACCAGGGCATTCAGTTTAAAGTCCTTTGGTAGACTGTCAACCTTGTTGCCTTCTAGTGTTGTTTTCTTTCTGCACAGAGGACACAGTAGGATGGAGTTGTTTGGATCTTGTTGGTGAAGCTCCTTGAGGCATGTGAAGCAGAAGCTGTGAAGACAGTCTAGCATTGTAGGATCTATGAAGCGATTGGTGCATATTGGACATTCTAGATGATCCTTACTGATCTTATCAAGCACTGAATGGACTGTGATACTGGCAGCCATCTTTGAAGTTATCCTGTTAGAATCTTTCCCTGCTGGTAAAATCAGGTCAAATCATTGCATTTGTTAGTCATCTAGATGTATTCATAACTTCAGTTTTTGTATCTTTCATGTGTCAAATGATTTAGGTACAGTGTACTTGCACATAGTACATCTAAAGCCGTGTTCGCACTGGACTTAATTTGGGCAAACTAACCGAGCCAATGGGTAACTTACCCATTTCAAGTCTAGTGCGAACAGCCCGGGTAACTTTCCTCACAGGTAACTTACCAACGCCACGTGAGTAGTTTAACCAAGCCAAAGGTGCCCAGGAAGATTGACCAGGTCAATTTAACCGAGCCACAAAATCCAGTGCGGACGCGACGTCTCGGTTAAATCTTCCATCACCCGGTCGAATGACCACAGGTCACATCAGCCAGTGACCTGTCACCGGCCCCTCTAGAGGCACGCGCGTAAAACTGGCATCTTTTGTACACGGTTTATTGTGCTGTCAGGTCATACTGCGATACGTGTACAAATCATGGCCGATTGAGTTGTGCATCCGGTCAAGTCGCGGTCATAGGTCACGCAGGGCGCCCTCTTTATTGTTTTGGAGCCAGCTCGGTTAGTTTACCCATGGTCTCGGCAATTCTACCCGCGTCAATTAAATCCAAGTGCGGACGGTGGGAAGATTAACCCATTGAAATGTTACCCGGCGTCATGGTAAAGTTACCCAAAATGTTTATCCAGTGCGAACACGGCTTTTGACAATATGCTGGAACCATGTTCTTACACATTTAGTACGTAAATTACGCATTGTACATTTCCTCACTTCCAATACTGTGTTAACACATTTACTTGATTGTGCTGGCTGGGGTAAGGGTGAGGCTCAAATGTAGCGCCCTCTTCTGGTACATGTAGGCCTAACGTAATTCATATCTATTTTGAGAAACTACTTAACTGCCTTTATGGAGTTTTGCTTCTGACAGCAACTATTGAGTGACCCTATTTAAAACACAAGTTGTTATGCTGAATGTACATGTTTGTGTTTATAGTCAACTCAAAGGCTGCATGTACCCCAAGATGAAAATCCTGGTTATGTCACTGAAATGACTTCTATATGACTGTACGCCACGACTATGCAATTATATCATTTAAAAAATGCAATGTAGTAACAGGCCCAAGTTTTCCCTGTTACCGAAAATAACAGGTACTTCAACTATATGATTTAATAGGCCTACAGCATATGTGAATGATACAGCTTGCCAGGCAGTTTAGTTGAGTTTGAATATTGAGTACATTATTAGCATCCCAGGGTTTAAAACAAAATGGGGGGAAAAAAAAGATAACTGTTAAGCCCTTTTAACACTACCAACCCAATTCCCAGAAAATAAAAACCCCAGGAATTTCCAGGGGAATTATAACCCCACCACGACCCCATGTTCCTTTTCACCAAATTGATGCTATTTTCCCGGGAAAATGCACACTCAAGATGCAAACCCCGGGGTTATCTGGCTTAACCCTACTCCCAAGCAGGGGTACCCAGGAAATGGCTTTATACTTCCTGGGAGTTTGCAAGGGTTAGCAATTCAAGTGTGAAAAAGTCAAATAAATCTTCTGAAGGAAATTCATGTAGTGTGAAAGGAGCTTAACAAGTTGGTTCTGATAATAACTTAAGTTGAACAGATAATCCACAACTATTTGTTATGCATGCATAAGTAGTCAATGATTATATTCTAAACTTGGGTGTGATCTAGACCCAGTAACTGGGGCGTTGTACTCCTTTAAACAATTTTTGACATCTTCGGTCGTGCTTGAAAATCCCTACTGAATTTTAAAGGAGTACAGCACCCCAGTTACTAGGTCTAGATCACACCCAAGCTTAGAATATAGTCACTGACTATTTATGCATGCATACAAATAGTTGTGGATTTACTGTTAAACTTTAGTTATCATCAGAATCCAGTAGGCGATTTTCAAGCTATTTTGTTTGGCCTTTTTGTTATTTTGAGGCATTTTGGGGGCTGGGTGTTCGGAAAATCATAGCAAATTGATGATTATGTTGTTTGAATGAGAACTTTCCTGGGGTGTAGTACGACCGAATATGTACAATTAAACGCCTGATGTTGCATCTTTGACATATTCAGAATCCAGTAGGCGATTTTCAAGCTATTCTGTTCGTCTTTTTTGTCATTTTTGAGGAATTTTTTGGGCTGGGTGTTCGGAAAATCATAGCAAATTGACGATTATGTTGTTAGAGTGAGAACTTTCCTGGGGCACTAGTGCGATTGAAGATGTCAAATATAATACAAAAAGAACACAGCGCCCCTGTTACTGGGTCTAGGTGTGATCCCTGGCAGTTAATGGTTGTACATACATGGCTTCTGACTGGCTCAGTTGGTAGAGCACAGGCACGTTAATTTGGAGGTTGTTGGTTCAAATTTCGCTCTGTAACTTTTCTTTGTTCAACAAATTTACCTGGTCAGTTTCCCATGTGGTTTATTATTTGCACTTTGTCAACAATCACAGGAAAAACCATTTTACCTCATTCATAAATAATTGTCCCTATACTTCATGGACTAACATGTACTTACAATTGTATAAGGTAAGCAAATTATTGATGTTGTTGGAGGTCTTTCTTCATCAGTAAACCCTTTTCACTTTACCAAGCCAATTCCTAGGAAATAAAACCCCAGGAAATTCCTGGGGTATTATAACCCCACCACCACCCCATGTTCCTTTTACCAAATTGATGTTATTTTTCCGGGAAAATGCACACTCAAGATGTTAACCCCGGTAGCCTTGCTCAAGTCTGTCACAGTTTTCACTCCAAAAAAGACGGTGTAAACACACACGTAAACATGTACTGTATGTATGTATCAACCTGAGCACGACGCCCGTACTACTACTGTGCGTAAGTCATTCACACTTGTAATACTGTCCGCATACGGAGGGCGTCAGGCCGACTGCCTTGTCGGGTCTGTAACTTCCGGGGTTTAATGTGTTTCTTTATATTGTCCTCCAGTTTTGGACGAAATTGGGGGCCCTCGGATATGCTGGTATGCAGCTCATAAACTTAGATATTTTGTTAGGCCGACTGCAAACAATGCAGGATGGGAAGCAAATGAATGATATATTTTCGACGTCCAATCACAAGCTTCCCTCAGAGTCATTATGACCTTTGTATCATGCTTGCAAACACAAGATTCGAACAGGGCGGCCGTTGAAACTGCTTCAACGAGTCCATTTTTTCTGAGGGTAGTGATAGCTTCAAATGTTGTAAACACTAATTCTTTACACTAGAGAACATTTGTAAATGATTGTTTTGCATTGCTAACTGCTTTAGTAATTTTAATAATTAAATAACAATAACATATTTGGCGTAAACGACATTTAATATATCTGTTTAAGGTGCACGTTGCCTCAGAAATAACATTTCCTATGGCAAATGTTCCTGTCCATCAACAGATGAAAAACATTGCGATCGTGCACGGCATGCAGCCGAGTAAGGCAGAAACCATTTTCTCAAAAAAAACTTCTTTACTAAAGTTAGGCCTAAATATCTAGAGGATGTACATGTATGGATGGATTTTGTAAAACTTTCAGGAACGAAAGATCTATCCTTAAACAATACGTTCCGTGAAAAATATCAGAGGATGAACGATAACATTTTCAAATTTGGGGAGTATTTGGGGAGTATTTGGTAATGATTTTTCCCACTCAAACCCATTCACATTTGTTAGCCGCTGCGATAAACCAACGAAAAATAGTTTTACGCATTTTATGTAAAACTTACTAACCATAACAATTAAAATGTTCGTAAAACCTATAGGCCCTACTGTTATGTTTTAGTGCTGATAGAGAGAGCATTTCAAAGGTATGGTTTTCTTTTTCTTTGTTAACGCTACTCATCTCTTTTAAAAATGGAGTGTACCCAAACCGCGATTGCAAATGATTGCGCAAATCCACCCACCCGCCCTATCCATGGCACCCCAGTGTGAACTATTAAGTAAACATGACTTCCGCCACTGACTAATGGGGTCTTGTCTTCCGCACGCATTTTAGTAACAACCCTGGCTATATATACACACATGTGCACACAGAGACTGCACATATCCAGCTCCGGCGGGTAGCGCAATAGCGCAGAGGGAAAACAAACTAAACAAAGACAAATAAATAAATGAAAATAAAACTCCAACGCCTTGGTCAAGGCTATAACCCCAAGGGTTATCTGGCTTAACCTTCTCCCAAGCAGGGGTAGCTATTTCCCAGGAAATGGCTTTATAGTTCCTGGGAGTTTGCAAGGGTTAGCAATTCAAGAGCGAAAAGGTCAAATAAATCTTCCGAAGGAAATTCAGGTAGTGTGAAAGGAGCTTAAGAAGTTGGTTCTGATGATGATAACTAAAGTTGGACAGAAAATCAACAACTATTTTTCATACGTACATAAATAGTCAGTGATTGTGCGACAACTTTGTCAACAATCACAGGAATTTACCATTAAGTTACCTCAATCATAAATAATCGTCCCTATACTATGGACTAACATGTACTTACGATTGTATAAGGTAAGCAAATTATTGATGTCGTTTGAGGTCTTTCTTCATCAGTAAACCCAGTAAGTTGTGACTTCTGGTGTTTTATCCACAATCTCCTGTGGTACACTGTTCATTGTGTGTGCTGGGTCTGTGCTGTTCATGATGTGTAGTTGGCATATTGCTCATTGATCCCTTGGGGAAAAAAATCTCCTTTCTATTTATAGATCCGATGATGTCATCATGTGTGGGTATGTATATGTATGATGCTGTATATACACCTATAGTGGATGTGTCCATTGTACATTCTACATTGTACTTTGAGCATCGATGAGTGGAAGATTTCAAGCTGATAACAGATGCGAGCCAAAAACAAAGGCTTAAAAAAAAATGCTGTACTGTAATTTCCTGCGGATAAGACGCGTCTTATCTGACTTTCGATGGTACTAAAAAGTCACTGCGTCTTATCTTCCAGTGCGCCTTATCTGATTTCGATTGAGTTCATTGTGATGATTACAATGTGAAATCTTACATTTATACTGCAAAATATTTCCTTTATATTTCGTCCAGGGTAATTCTACAGTTTTCTTAAAATAAAACCTAAAACGTTCACATTTTTGAAGACCCTTACCCAAGAACGAAGTTACTGGACTTGCGACGATCAATGAATGCTGCACACAGTAACACAGTTATATCACATGACAGGTACAAGTCTTTATTAAACAAGTCGTTTTTTAATGTTATCGTGAATTTCGCCAACAGAGGGCGTACGTTTGTGCGGCCCCTAAATGTAGCCCGAGCCCTAAATGTCGCCCGGACCTAAATGTACAATGTAGCCCCAAACCTGTACCTAAATGTCGCCCGGACCTAAATGTAGCCCCAAACCTGTACCTAAATGTCGCCCGGACCTAAATGTAGCCCCAAACCTGTACCTAAATGTCGCCCGGACCTAAATGTAGCCCCAAACCTGTCCTTAAATGTCGCCTGGACCTAAATGTAGCCCCAAACCTGTACCTAAATGTCGCCCCGACCTAAATGTAGCCCCAAACATGTACCTAAATGTCGCCCCGACCTAGCTCATCATTGTAATGATAGCTACAATGAATGTTAAGGCGAGTTGTTTGACTCGTTTCAAACAAAAACATGTAAAACTAGACTTAAATTTTTGTTAAACAAAAACAAGGTGTTCGGCATGACGCTCAAATTTTGGATGTGGAACACATCCCATCCCAACTTTTTTTCAGTAACGTTTTGGTGCTGTGGACCCGTGATATGGCCATATTCCTGTACGCATTGCATTGTGCACTGCGCCGTGGTTGATCAGTGGTATGGCTATTTTCCTGTACCTATGCATTGTGCACTGAGCACTGCGCCGTGGTTGATCTGGGATATGGGTATACTCCTCCTATACCCCATTCGTTGCATTGTGCAACACTGAGCATACACCGCGTCGTGGTTGATCCGGGATATGGCTATTTTCCTGTACCTATATTGCAATGTGCACTGAGCACTGAGCACAGCGCCGTGGTTGATCCGGGAAATGGCCATATTCCTGTACCGATTGCTTGTGCACAGTGTATGGGGACTCCGCGTCTAAGAATATGCGCATGTAGCGGGTTCAACTGGCTCAATAGGCTGTGTACAAAATAGCCACATCGGAAATCACCCATATCCTGGGACAACACGGCAATTTTATAGAGGGTTTCTAGCGATATTTTGGAAATATGACTAAATAGAGATGTGGGTTGTTTTTTTGGGGGGTGGAAATGAAAAGCGAAAAGTTGTTTTTGAGGCTTTTTAGGTTCCTAACATCTGTTTTATGAACTTAAAAAATTTAAATAATAATTAACGGAAGTAAAGGACATAGGGGGTCACACTTTGTGTACGATTTTAAAAATTCCTCAGGGTCTTTCACATGGTCCAAATATCTTGTGTGTAGCAATTATGGTTCTCCAGATATGATTGATCTAAATATTAAACATTGATTTAATGTTATGACGTCATCGATGACGTCATCATCCCGAAAACCTTTGCGGTTTCATCGACATACTAGGTACATGGTTAGCTTAAAGTCCCAACCTTTTTTGGTTCACGAGATATTTGCACACACAGAATGTAAATATACCTGAACGGTGGTCAGCATCAATTCAAATCCGACAGAATAGAAATCATACCATGATCAAATTAATAATCTTTTTGTGTAAGTTTTAAAAAAAAAACTTGGCAAGTTTACGCATGAAACATATCAACATAATTAAGACGAAATTACTACATATACCGGAAAGAGTCTTGAAACCGCAGCATCCAGAGTGTTCAAATTGTTTTTTGGGGGGTGGGGTAGGGGGAGTTCGGTAGCGGTGTCGAACAATAGAAACAACGCAATCGGCTTGTTCCTCAGTAAAAGTTTGAAGTAAATCTTACCTCCATGCTAGACTGAACATCCACAGACTTCCTACGACGAATATCTAGTAATAGGTTCATGTTTGTGGCTAAGAACAAACAATTATAAGAACGCAAACTTTAACAGCCCGTTCCCCCACCCAATTTTTTTTAAAATAATAATAATACAAATAAAATAAAATAAAATCACACTTTTACTTTAGGTACAACTTTGCGTCTACATTGGTCGGGGCGACATTTAGGTACATGTTTGGGGCTACATTTAGGTCGGGGCGACATTTAGGTACAGGTTTGGGGCTACATTTAGGTCGGGGCGACATTTAGGTACAGGTTTGGGGCTACATTTAGGTCCGGGCGACATTTAGGTACAGGTTTGGGGCTACATTTAGGTCCGGGCGACATATAGGTACAGGTTTGGGGCTACATTTAGGTCCGGGCGACATTTAGGTACAGGTTTGGGGCTACATTTAGGTCGGGCGACATTTAGGGCTCGGGCTACATTTAGGTGCCGCACATACGTTCCTAATGTGAAACACAGAAAATAATAAGGTATTTTATGTCTGTGCTGTGAAAGCAATATTGAGAAAGCACCCTCTAGCGTTCGTTGGTTCTTGCATGTATTTTAGTATTCAAAAAAGCTTGATTGCAAAGACTAGCAGCAAATTCATTGGGAAACGTTGGGAAAACGTTTATCTGCGCGCGCTCGTTGTGTAAAACGAAAAAGCTGTAACGCTATGGTTTTAAAAAAAAAATCTTTAAAACGAACATGGACAAAATAATAATGAAAAAATAGTAGTGATGTTTTACTCGTCTTTGTGATTATAAAATGATGATCCTTTTGCGCTATGGTAAGTGTGCTTATACCATCACAATGACCTCTGTATGTATTGATGTACAAGCAGTATGTGACTTGGCGAGCGTGTATACAGTGAGAGATATATGGCGCCTTATGCGGCGGGGCGCCTTATCTGATAATCTTTGAATCTTATTTTGGTAATTTGAGATACAGCCCCTCATGCGCCGAGCGCCTTATCCGCAGGAAATTTCGATATATAAATATATCATTTCTTACAACCCAAAAATATATTATACATATATTTCCTTTGAAAATTATGCTATGTGCACAGCTTCAAAACATCTAGGTTGAGCATGAACAAAGCACTTTCAAATGAACTTCAACAACTCACTCAATGCTTGGCCGAAGTCGGGTTGGGTGGTGGGGGGGGGGGGGTGGGGGAGGGGTATACTCCATTTTTAAAAGAGGTGATTACCTTTTTATAAAAAAGAAAACCATATCTGTTGAAATGCTCTCTATCAGCACTGAAAACATAACAGTATAGGTTTTATAAGCAATTTCAATTGTTAAGGGTAGTTAGATTTATATAAATTGCATAAAAATATTACCAGAGAGACGGGAGCATCAGGTAATATTTTTGTTTATGAGGCAATGTACACATCTTAAACAGATAGGTATAGTATACAAATATTGACTGCTTCGAGTGCTATGGTTAAAACTACGATACCCGAGGTGATTCTCGGCACATTCTATTTTCCCGAGGCAAAGCCAAGGGAAAAAAGACTGCTCCGGGGATCACCGACGGAGTCGTAGTTTTGCTTTTACAGAGCTGCTTAAGCACAAAAAGTAGTTAAGTACAATAAACATATGCTTACCAGAATAAGGTTACCCGTGACTGGTATCCTGCTCAATGTTGCTTAGCAGAAATTTGTTAAGCAATCTTTTCTGCTTAGCAGCTCTATGAAATTGGGCCCAGATCATGTAAGAAACACTGGTGTGAAAGCAAAGTTGCTGCTTGTATTCCATGACAAGTGTGCTCTTTAGTGAGTTTTACACAATACAGAACATACACTTTGACATGAGTGCCACCAGGCAACCAGGGCCCAATTTCATAGAGCTGTTTGGGAGCAAATATTGCTTTACAGTTTCTGCTTAGCAAAAGAATAAGCAAGGTACCAGTGTGGAATGGTAATATGGCCGTTAACCTTAGTTTGTCATGATTGTGCTTAGCAAATTTTTGGGCTTAAGCAGCTCCATAAAATTGGGCCCAGGATCCAGACCCACACTCCAACAGCACCAGAGCTTGAGTTCAGTGTTATATAAACCACACAGCTATAACACTCAACAAGTACATCTTACCTTTTCATTTAATATTTGCCATTTACACGCAATTTGTAAAAAAGAAGCTTTTAACAAAAAAACAATTTTAAATACATTTGAGAGCAGATGATAGAGATGAAGTGTTTGCCTTAATTTAAAAGCAAAATGGAAAATTGAAAAATAGTAAAATAAAATGACAATTATCACCAGTGCATTTAAACAGTATTGTGAGCACATTGTCTGATGCCAATATGACAGGCACTATAAATAAAAAGTTACTATCAATAAAATAAATGTGACTTTATAGAACGACAGTGTACATTAATGCATTTTGGGATACATTGTACAGCGTTAGAGATAATGTGTGTGCATTATTAGCCATTCATTGCGTTATAAGTTCATATCTGCAAAGTGTGAAGAGGCAGGCAGTAAATCAGTTGGGGGCAATAACTCTTGCTATTTGAAGTACGGTCCACTGATCAAATTGTTGTGTCCATGCAACCATGATGCAACAACGAGTCTTATCTTAACTCTATTCTGCAACAAATGTGTATCTCGCATGAAAGCGTTCTGTGGAACAACATCGTATCTCAGCCTCCATTGACTTTATGTGTACTTTTGCATTATTTGAAGTGAGATACGACCTTTTGACATTCTAATACTCGCGTTTCACGTAAACGGTAATTTAGGCGACACAACCTTTTTGTACTGAAATAATAAAATGTACATAATGCCATATTGCCTGCTTTGCCCTTGCTTTGGCTTCAGACATTTCAGATTGTTGATGCCATACAGCAAGGTTTTACTCAGGATTAGGAAATTAATTGTCCAGATTTTCTGATAATTCAAATACAAGGTGTCCAAAGTGTTGACTTCCATTATTACTTTCACAAAATACACATATTGTACATGACAGATTGATAGCAGGAAGACCAAACTAGAAACAGATTGTTCAGGTGATGCCCATACACCCCTCTTTATTTTACTGTACACTTAATTCCCTTATCTGTGTCTTTATTTTGTTTTTGGTTGGTTTCAATTGACAGGATTCTCCCTTGTTATTTTAAACAGTGTATCTGTGACAACCTTGCAATCCAATACAACATGCAGTGTCTCAAAGTTATGTATTTTAAATGTTTTTCCCCATTCACATTGTATGTTATTGACAAAAGTGTGACTGTAAGTCTCCTTTGGAGGAACCAGCACTTGTTAGGGCAATGCTACATTTACATGAACTAGTGTAATGTGCATGCTATGATATTAATTATTGGTTCAGTTGTTTTGTTTTATTGTTCACTTTAGCATGTTAAGTGATGTCTCATTTTTGCTCTGAAACAACTTGGTAGATTTCTACTAATGTGTTTGCTGCCACTACAAGATGGCCAGATGGTGTGTATGTAATGTCCCAGGCATCACCACATTTCTCGATGACACATCCAATGTACTTGCCATCAGGACTGTACTGACATATTCTATTGGTTACCATTGTTCCATATTGAGCAACAAAGATATTGCCATCTTCATCACAGCACACACCAGAGGAACTTTCAGACTGATCAATATCTACTGAGAACACCTTTCCACCCTTATAATCAACTGAGCGTAAATGATTATTCCATGTACTGCTGTAGATAATCTGCTCCTTGTATAAAGTAAAATAGTCTACACGCTCTTGAGTAGAGATCGTTCTAATGAGTGATCCATCAGGGTTGTATAGTGAGATCATTTGCTTTGCTGAATAACCCACTGCTATCAGATTGTTTTCATCCACTGCAAGGCATGATGAGTAAATGCCTCTTACACTTTGTTGGAACTGATGGAGGGGCATATATTTCCTGTTAAAGACCTTAACATCTTTTTTGTCAAGCACATATAGGTGATCATTATTGTCCACAGTGAGTGCTGTTGGTTTAGTAAGACCTTTGACTTCTAATCTTTGCGGGCAGAGAATAGGTTGTGATTTGTTTGCTACTAATTGAGGTTTTAATACAAACAATGCATTGTGGTCTATATCTAATACTACTATTTCATTGTCGGAGAAAGCTGCAGCAGACTTTACACGCTGTAATTTTGTGAAGCCAAATTCACTGAAACTTTCCTTCAGTTTCCACATCTTTTTTGTATGGATTGTTTCATGTTCCTTGGCCTGAGTCTCTGCTAAAGCTTGTTGCTCATCTTCTAGCACCAGTCTTCCCACTGACCTTTCACCTTCTTCAAACTCAAGATAGGACAGCCTGTCGGACACAATCTCGCCCTGTTTCTTAGTCAGTTCATCAAGATTGTTTTTAAGTTTCAGCTTAAAATCCAGAATCTCATGGGAGCTTGCTTGTGTCATGAATTGATTCACTTCATCTAGCTTGTGCTCTACCTGGGTCACCTCTTTTCTGTTGGTTTCCTCTGCCGTTTCAAATGTCTGGACTCTGTCTTTGTAAACACTCTCTGCCTCTTCCTTCAGCTGCTTTTCCTCTTCAGTGATCTTCGCTATCTCCATGGCAGCCTTCTGTGAGATTTTCATATTGGTTTCAGCATATGAAGATTCCAGTTTCTTGCGAGACTCACTAGTTTGTTCTATCGCAGTTTGAATATCGGCCTTGCATTTCTCAGCGTTTGCCACCAGTTCTGCGACTTCCTGTTTGCATTTGTCTAAAGCCTCAGGTATGCCAATGAGGTCATGTTTTGGGTTTCCATGATCAAGAATGGTACAAGTTGTACATTCTAGCTTCTGGCATGTATTGCAGTAGATGTTAAGAGTCTGATCACCGTGCTTGCCACACTTTGGAATGTATTCCCTTATTTTACTGCGGTAGGTTACTACACCTGATTGCAGTTGAGCAAGTGTGTAGATTTGATGTGATTTCAAAATATCCATATGCTGATGTGAAAGTTGACATTCTTGACAAATAAAATGTTCACAGTCAATACATCTGGAAACAGCTGTATGATCTCTTTGACAGGCTTGACATTTGACCTCTGACCCATGACCCTCCATGAGTTTCTCCTGAACAGTAAACTCATCCACCAGGGCATTCAGTTTAAAGTTCTTAGGTAGACTGTCAACAGTGTTGTCTTCTAGTGTTGTTTTCTTTCTGCACAGAGGACACAGTAGGATAGAGTTGTTTGGATCTTGTTGGTGAAGCTCCTTGAGGCATGTGAAGCAGAAGCTGTGAAGACAGTCTAGCATTGTAGGATCCATGAAGCGATCGGTGCATATTGGACATTCTAGATGATCCTTACTGATTTTATCAAGCACTGAATGGACTGTGATACTGGCAGCCATATTTGAAGTTATCTTGTTAGAATCTTTCCCTGTTGGTACGAAAAGGTCAAATCTTTGTATTTGTTAGTAATCTAGATGTACTCATAATTTTAAGTTTTTGTATCTTTCATGTTTCAAATGAAAAGAAAAAAGAAGAAAAAAAGGCAAGAAAAAGCCCTTTTCACACTACCAAGCCAATTCCTAGGAAATAAAACCCAAGGAAATTCCTAGGGAATTATAACCCCACCAGGACCCCATGTTCCTTTCACCAAATTGATGCTATTTTTTCCGGGAAAATGCACACTCAAGATGTTAACCCCGGTAGCCTTGCTCAAGTTTGTCATAGTTTTCACTCCAAAACAAAACGATGTAAACACACACGTATACATGTACTGTATGTATGTATCACACTGAGCACGAGGCCCGTACTACTACTCTGCGTAAGTCATCCGCACTTGTAATACTGTCCGCATACGGAGGCCGACTGCCTTGTCGGGTCTGTAACTTCCGGGTTTAATGTGTTTCTTTATATTGTCCTCCACTTTTGGACGAAATCGGGGGGGGGGGGGGCCTCTGATATGCTGATACGCAGCTCATAAACTTAGATATTTTGTTAGGCCGAGATGGGAAGCAAATGAATGATTCATTTTCAACGTCCAATCACAAGCTTCCCTCAGAGTCGTTGTGACCTTTGTATCATGCTTGCAAGCACAAGATTCGACACGGTGGCCAGTGAAACTGCTTCAAAGAGTCCATTTTTTCTGAGGGTAGTGATAGCTTCAAATGTTGTAAACACTAAGTCTTTACACTCGAGAACATTCGTAAATGATTGTTTTGCGTTGCTAACTGCTTTAGTAATTTTAATTATTTAATAACAATAACATATTTGGCGTAAAAGACATTTAATATATCTGTTTATACGTTGCCTCAGAAATAACATTTCCTATGGCAAATGTTCCTGTCCGTTAACAGATGAAAAACATTGCGATCGTGCACGGCATGCAGCCGAGTTAGGCAGAAACCATTTTCGAAAAAAACACTTCTTGACTAAAGTTAGGCCTAAATATCTAGAGGATGTACATGTATGGATGGATTTTGTAAAACTTTCAGGAACGAAAGATCTATCCTTAAACAATACGTTCCGTGAAAAAAATCAGGGGATAAACGATATCATTTTCAAATTTTGTCAATATTTGTACTCCTTGTGGAGTATTTGTTAATGATGATTTTCCCACCTGGACCCATTCTCACATGTTAGCCGCTCTGATAAACCAACGAAAATTATTGGTAATATTATTACTAATTTTATATAAATCTAGCTAGCAAAAACAATTGAAATGTTCGTAAAACCTATAGGCCCTACTGTTATGTTTTTAGTGCGGCTGATAGAGAGAGCATTTCAACGGTATGGTTTTCTTTTTCTTTGTTAACGGTACTCATCTCTTTTAAAAATGGAGTGTACCCAAACCGCGATTGCAAATGATTGCGCAAATCCGCCCACCCGCCCTATCCATGGCACCCCAGTGTGAACTATTAAGTAAACATGACCTCCGCCACTGACTAATGGGGTCTTGTCTTCCGCACGCATTTTAGTAACAACCCTGGCTATATATACATGTACATACACACACATGTGCACACAGAGACTGCACATATCCAGCTCGGGTGGGTAGCGCAATAGCGCGGAGGGAAAACGAACTAAACAAAGACAAATAAATAAATGAAAATAAAACTCCAATGCCTTGGTCAAGGCTATAACCCCAAGGGTTATCTGGCTTAACCTTCTCCCAAGCAGGGGTAGCTATTTCCCAGGAAATGGCTTTATAGTTCCAGGAGTGTGAAAGGAGCTTAAAGACACTGGACACTATTGGTAATTGTCAAAGACCAGTCTTCTCACTTGGTGTATCTCAACATATGCATAAAATAACAAACCTGTGAAAATTTGAGCTTAATTGGTCGTCGAAGTTGCGAGATAATAATGCAAGAAAAAACACCCTTGTCACACGAAGTTGTGTGCTTTCAGATTCTTGATTGCGAGACCTCAAAATCTAACTCCGAGGTCTCAAAATCAAATTCGTGGAAAATTACTTCTTTCTTGAAAACTACGTTACTTCAGAGGGAGCCGTTTCTCACAATGTTTTATACTATCAACAGCTCCCCATTACTCGTTACCAAGTAAGGTTTTATGCCAATAATTATTTTGAGTAATTACCAATAGTGTCCACTGCCTTTAAGAAGTTGGTGCTGATCATGATAACTAAAGTTGAACAGAAAATCAACAACTGTTTTTCATGCATGCATAAATAGTGGGTGATTGTGCGACAACTTTGTCAACAATCACAGGAATTTACCATTTTACCTCAATCATAAATAATTGTCCCTACACTTCATGGACTAACATGTACTTACGATTGTATAAGGTAAGCAAATTATTGATGTCCGTGAGTCGTTGGAGGTCTTTCTTCATCAGTTAACCCAACAAGTTGTGACTTCTGGTGTTTTATCCACAACCTCCTGTGGTACACTGTTCATTGTATGTGCTGGGTCTGTGCTGTTCATGATGTGTAGTTGGCATATTGCTCATTGATCCCTGGAAAAAAAAAAACCCCTTTCTATTTATAGATCCGATGATGTCATCATGTGTGGGTATGTATATGTACAATGTATGATCTTGTATCTACACCTATAGTGGATGTGTCCATTGTGCATTTTACATTGTACTTTGAGCATCGATGAGTGGAAGATAAATATATCATTTCTTACAACCCCAAAATATATTATACATATTTTTCCCTTGAAAATTATGCTGTGGCACAGCTTCAAAACATCTGGGTTGAGCATGAACAAAGCACTTTCAAATAAACTTCAACAACTCACTCAATGATTGGCCGAAGTCAGGTTGGGTGGTGGGGAGGGGGAGGGTAGTATGGGGGTGAGGTATGCTCCATTTTTAAAAGAGGTGATTACCTTTTTATAAAAAAGAAAACCATATCTGTTGAAATGCTCTCTATCAGCACTGAAAACATAACAGTATAGGTTTTATAAGCAATTTCAATTGTTAAGGGTAGTTAGATTTATATAAAATGCATAAAAATATTACCAGAGAGACGGGAGCATCAGGAAATAATGTTGTTTATGAGGCAATGTACACATCTTAAAAACAGATAGGTATAGTACATACAAATATTGACTGCTTCGAGTGCTATGGTCAAAACTACGACACCCGAGGTGATTCTCGGCACGTTCTATTTTCCCGAGGCAAAGCCGAGGGAAAAAAGACTGCTCCGGGGATCACCGACGGAGTTGTAGTTTTGCTTTTACAGAGCTGCTTAAGCACAAAAAGTAGTTAAGTACAATAAACATATGCTTGCCACAATAAGGTTACCAGTGACTGGTATCCTGCTCAATGTTGCTCAGCAGAAATTTGTTAAGCAATCGTTTCTGCTTAGCAGCTCTATGAAATTCGGCCCAGATCATGTAAGAAACACTGGTGTGAAAGCAAAGTTGCTGCTTGTATTTCATGACAAGTGTGCTCTTTAGTGAGTTTTACACAGTACAGAACATACACTTTGACATGAGTGCCACCAGGCAACCAGGGCCCAATTTCATAGAGCTGCTTAGGAGCAAATATTGCTTTACAGTTTCTGCTTAGCAAAAGAATAAGCAGGGTACCAGTGTGGAATGGTAATATGGCCGTTAACCTTTATTTGTCATGATTGTGCTTAGCAAATTGTTGGGGCTTAAGAAGTTCTATGAAATTGAGCCCAGGATCCAGACCCACACTCCAACAGCACCAGAGCTTGAGTTCAGTGTTATATAAACCACTCCGCTATCACACTCAACAACTTCATCTAACCTTTTCATTTAATATTTGCCATTCACACGCAATTTGTAAAAAAAAAAAAGCTTTTAACAAAAAAGCAATTTTAAATACATTTCAGAGCAGATGATAGAGATGAAGTGTTTGCCTTAATTTAAAAGCAAAATGGAAAATTGAAAAATAGTAAAATAAAATGACAACTAGACATGATTGCATTTGTGCACAAATGCAGAGCTGTTTCGTTAATATTTTCAAAGTAATCAAGTGAATATGAAAGTGTTGTAGTGTGTACATAATCAACTTAATAACACAATATTAAATGGGTTGTGAGATCGAATTCTTTGTCTATTATATATCTTGTAAAACTGTACCTTTAAGATAATATAACCTGAGAAATGATGACAACATGATGACGTGAAATATTTTTCGAATCAGTAATGACATATCAAGCCTGTTTTAAAAAGAATTTGGATTAAAGCATGCTCCGTTAGCAATTTCTGACTTAAAGGGGCAAAACATGAACAAATCATAACAAGTCGAGTAATGACGTCATCATGACGTTACTTCACAATTTATAGGAACGTGCCAATATCTAACAACCTACCAAGTTTCAACATGATCGCACTAATACTTCGGGAGATATACGACTTCAAAAAGTGCACCCTTAATGCCGTGTCACGTGACCCCCGATGACGTCATTGATCTGAACCTTCACACATATGATGGCTGCCTGATGATCAACATGTGTGTAAATTTTGAAGTGATTGCACAAAACTTCACCACACACATCTTCAAAAAGTCCATTTTGAACAGTTTTCAACCGGCCGCTAGAGGGCGCTCTTGTGTATCGTGACGTCATCGGTATTTATTTTTAATTGCCCACTCATGCCAGAGACTAACATCGTTAAAAGCAAGTTCATAACTTTTGCCACTTTTGAATTACGAGGCACTTCCGGTTTCGACCGGAAGTAGAGGTCATGTGAGGTCACGCACACTGAATAAATTGAAGACCTATTTTATCCCTACCCAATCCCGCAATCAGAAAGCTACGGTCTCTTGTGACTGATTTGATACGGGTTTTCAAATATTTAAATCAGAAACCTTTAAGATGACGTCACGTGACAGGTGATGACGTCATCATGACGAATTTCATTTAAGACCTTCCTTGCACCAATGCCTTTCATCACTGAAAGTTTCATTGCAATTGCTCTTTAGAAACTATGCAAAAGGCCACTTGGACGAACCGTGCATTATCTCAATGGCTTTTTGTCTGAAACAGACAAATAAAAAAAACAATAATAACAAAAACTTTAACGAAAACAAGAGCTGTTTCGCTCCGCTAGCGAAACAGCTAATTATCACCAGTGCATTTAAACAGTATTGTGAGCACATTGTCTGATGCCAATATGACAGGCACTATAAATAAAAAGTTACTATCAATAAAATAAATGTGACTTTATAGAACGACAGTGTACATTAATGCATTTTGGGATACATTGTACAGCGTTAGAGATAATGTGTGTGCATTATTCTCTTGTGTAAAGTGTAAAGTGTAAAGAGGCAGGCAGTAAATCCCCAGTTGGGGGCCATAACTCTTGCTATTTGAAGTACAGTCCACTGATCAAATTGTTGTGTCCATGCAACCATGATGCAACAACGAGTCTTATCTTAACTCTATTCTGCAACAAATTTGTATCTCACAGGAAAGAGTTCTGTGGAACAACATCGTATCTCAGCCTCCATTGACTTTGTCTGTACATGGGGGTTATTTAAAGTGAGATACGAACTTTTGACATTCTCAGATTGGCATTTTAGTAAACGGTAATTTAGGAGATCACAACCTTTTTGTACTGAAACAATGAAATGTACATAATGTCATATTGCCTCCTTTGCATTGGCTTCAGACATTTCAGATTGTTGATGCCCTTCAGCAAGGTTTTACTTAGGATTAGGAAATTAATTGTCCAGGTTTTTCCGATAATTCAAATACAAATACAAGGTGTCCAAAGTGTTCACTTCCAATATACACATAATGTACATGACAGATTGATAAGCGTTCACCAAACTAAAACAGATTGTTCAGATGATACCGACTTACCCCTCTTTATTTTACTGTACACTTAATTCCCTTATCTGTGTCTTTATTTTGTTTTTGGTTGGTTTCAATTGACAGGATTCTCCCTTGTTATTTTAAACAGTGTATCTGTGACAACCTTGCAATCCAATACAACATGCAGTGTCTCAAAGTTATGTCTTTAAAATGTTTTTCCCCATTCACATTGTATGTTATTGTCAAAAGTGTGACTGTAAGTCTCCTTTGTAGGAGCCAACACTTGTAAGGCCAATGCTACATTTACATAATGATTATTATTAGTTCAGTTGTTTTGTTTTTATTGTTTACTTTAGCATGTTAAGTGAGGTCTTATTCTTGCTCTGAAACAACTTGGTAGATTTTTACTGATGTGTTTGCTGCCACTACAAGATGGCCAGATGGTGTGTATGTGATGTCATTGGCATAACCACAATCCTCAATGACACATCCAATGTACTTGCCATCAGGACTGTACTGACATATTCCATCTTTTTCCCTTTTTCCATTATATTGAGCAACAAAGATACTGCCATCTTCATCACAGCACACACCAGAGGAACTTTCAGACTGATCGATATCTACTGAGAACACCTTTCCACCCTTATAATCAACTGAGTGTAAATTACTATCACTTGTACTGCTGTAGATAATCTGCTCCTTGTATAAAGTCAAATGGTTTACTTTCCCAGGAGTAGAGAGTGTTCTAATGAGTGATCCATCAGGGTTGTATAGTGAGATCTTTTTATTTCGTGAATAACCCACTGCTATGAGATTGTTTTCATCCACTGCAAGGTGTGATGGGTAAATGTCTCTTACACTTAGTTGGAACTGATGGAGGGGCATATATTTCTTGTTAAAGACCTTGACATCTAGATTGTCAAGCACAATTAGGTGATCATTATTGTCCACAGTGAGTGCTTTTGGTTTTGTAAGACCTTTGACTTTTAATCTTCGGGGACAGAGAATAGATTGTGATTTGTTTGCTGCAAATTGAGGTTTTAATGCAAACAATTTATTGTGTCCTGTATCTAATACTACTATTTCATTGTCGGAGAAAGCTGCAACAGACCTTGCACACTGTAATTCTGTGATGCCAAATTGACTGAAACTTTCCTTTAGTTTCCACTTCTTTTTTGTACGTTCCTTGGCTTGAGTCTCTGAAGATTCTAGTTTCTTGCGAGACTCGCTAGCTTGTTCTATCGCAGTTTGAATATCGGCCTTGCATTTCTCAGCACTTGCCACCGGTTCTGCGACTTCCTGTTTGCATTTGTCTAAAGCCTCAGGTATGCCAATGAGGTCATGTTTTGGGTTTCCATGATCAAGAATAGTACAAGTTGTACATTCTAACTTCTGGCATGTATTGCAGTAGATGTTCAGAGTCTGATCACCGTGCTTGCCACACTTTGGAATGTATTCCCTGATTTTACTGCGATAGGTTACTACACCTGATTGCAGTTGAGCAAGTGTGTAGATTTGATGTGATTTCAAAATATCCAAATGCTGATGTGCTTGTTGACATTCTTGACAAATAAAATGTTCACAGTCAATACATCTGGAAACAGCTGTATGATCTCTTTGACAGGCTTGACATTTGACCTCTGACCCATGACCCTCCATGAGTTTCTCCTGAACAGTAAACTCATCCACCAGGGCATTCAGTTTAAAGTCCTTTGGTAGACTGTCAACTGTTTTGTCTTCTAGTGTTGTTTTCTTTCTGCACAGAGGACACAGTAGCATGGAGTTGTTTGGATCTTGTTGGTGAAGCTCCTTGAGGCATGTGAAGCAGAAGCTGTGAAGACAGTCTAGCATTGTAGGATCCATGAAGCGATTGGTGCATATTGGACATTCTAGATGATCCTTACTGATCTTATCAAGCACTGAATGGACTGTGATACTGGCAGCCATATTTGAAGTTATCTTGTTAGAATCTTTCCCTGTTGGGACAGAGAGGTCAAATGATTGTATTTGTTAGTAATCTAGATGTTTGTAATTTCAGTTTT